>OY986042.1:103677865-104277865 GCA_963920215.1 Nineta flava
GAGATGGTCGTGTCACAACATTGTCCACCACACTGTTATTATTATTATTACTGTTTGCTAATTGTTGTTGAGCTGCTGCTACAGCCATAGATGTTGCAACACTAGTCGGTAAACCACTACTAGTTATTGCAAACATACAATATAAATGCTGGTGAGTAGTTAACTGATCTTGATTTGCAAAAAGAACACCACATTTAGGACATGAAATCATCCCTTGAGGTGTTTGTACTACCTGAACTGTATTTGTGTTGCTTGGAGGGGAGGTAGATGGTACAGGCGGAGTTTGAGGTAATATCGGTTGTGTAAGAACCCCTCCAGTCGGTGAGGGGTTGTTTATTAAATCATTCATAGATGGTTGTTCAACTAGTGGTCGTGATAAATCGATCTGTCCACTGATTGCCAAATCTTGTAGCTTACTTGCACGTGTTTGATGTAAAACGCTACGCATATGTATGTCGAGCGTGCTACCTTGCGTGTACGCAACTTTGCATATATTACAACGATAACGTTTCTTCTCATCCATCATTTCATCATTATTATTTGCCGTTGATGACGTAGATGTTGTTGAACTTGTCGTACTTTTTGGTGTTAATGCAAGCGTATTATTGTTATTTGTATTGTTATTATTATTATTATTACCCCCACCAGTACTAACAACCACCACCCCTGTTGTGGCGGCTGTTGAAGCTGTAACAGCTGACGTACTTGTTTGTTGCTGTTGTTGACCTTGAGGTGGTGAAACTGGATTATTATTATTTTGTTGTTCTTGCATGGCCCTCTTTAATTTATGCAAATGACTGACAGAATTATAATGGACAAGTAAAATATTCTTTTGGGTAAAACTCTCCTTACAAACATCACATTTGTATGGACGATTCGGATCTAAGTATTTTTCCATGGGATAATTTAATTTCTCCCCTTTACGATGTTGAATTGTTTTATTATGTGCGGTTAAATAATTCTGTCGTGTGAATGCAACACGACATCGATGACATTTATATTTACGTGTTGGATCCGCATAATTATCTTCGGCTACCGCTTGTGAATTTAGATATTCTTCTAAGAATTGTTGTTCCTTGTAAACGATACTATCATCGGAATTTTCACCATCGTTATCCAATAATTCTTTGGATTCATCATTCTCCAATAACGATGATGAATCCGAATTCGTTTTATTAAATTCATTCGGTCCACCCGAAACGTTACGTAAATCATTTTCACTTCCCGATACATCACGCATTGTCTCACGTTTTAATAGATCATTTGTTGTTGATGGATCCAGCACATGACCTTGTAATCCAGCCAACAGTAATGGATTATTTAATAGACTATTCTTGTAAGCTTGTAGTTCATCATCAGATAGCTCCGAATGAACTGATTCCACATGCTTATGTAGCGCAATAACTGATCGAAAGTTACGTCCACAAAGGACACATTTCGTAGCGTCTCGTATCAAATGATATTGTGAATGTAATTGTAATTTTTCTAATGTTTTAAATGCTAACGAACATTGATTACAACGATATTTGTAGACATGTTTCTCAGAAACGGACATTTGTGATATGGAATTTTTTGCATGGACTTCCTTAAAATGTGTTTGTAATGACAGAACGGTTGGAAAAAATTGATTACAACCTTTTTTCCAACACAAGTAACCGGGACCACTGGGTGTTTGTTTAATCTCAATATGGCCAGTCTCATTCTGATGCAAACATAATTCGTCAATATTTTTAAATTGTTGTAAACATTGTTGACAACGTTCTGATTCGATTGTGTCATTGATGACGGCATCGTTGTCATTGGTAACGGGTGACATAAGTTCGTTATTTGGTGTTGACGATGATTCAATGATTATTAAGTCTTCAGTTTTAATTAGATCTTTACGATCACGATCCCCGGAGGATGATGTTACTGAGCTAGGCGATGCTTGTTGTGTCGTTGCCGCTGCGGCCATCATATGTGACGCAGTTATTGTCGTATTGTTGATATTCGAACTGGGTGGTGTTTGATTGTTACGCGCAACTTGATTCAACCAATGACTTTGATCGACAAGCATCAACAGTCGTTGCAGTCCTTCGGAATTCACTGAATGTATTTGCATAACATGACGCTCCAAATTGATACGATCCTTAAATGCATCCTGACATAGGGGACATTGAAAGGTGTATTGTTGAGGTGGTGATTGTGGCACTGTTGGAGTTGATATCGGTTCGACTTGTTGTTGTGGGGTTGTTGCAGAATGTTGTTGAGCAAGATTACTATGTTGGGCTAAAACATGCGCTTGTATACGCATTTCTGAGCTACTACTATAATTACAAAATGGGCATATGTGATTTGACGATGGTGTTGTTGATTCGATTGATGTATTGAGATCGTCTGAGGAGGACATACCGCCATCTTGTTGTTGATCGAGGAGTGAAGATGATGGCGGTTCAAATTTAAATTGTTGTGGTTCTTTGATTATTAAATCGGGGGATGATTTATGATGATCGGGTGTATTTGGTGGTTGTTGTTGTGATGATTTGGGTGTTGATTGTGGTTGGTCTGAAATAAAATGGTTTTATTTAGAAAAAAAGAAGGAATTTTATCAACAATGTAAATCATTCAAATTAGCTATCATGACATTTAATCCCATGTTTTAATTGAGTAACAACATTTGTTTGAGAACCGTGGCTCATTTCACACAGGAGTAAAGGTTGCTGTATTACTATCACCATCTGGTGCCAAATTTTAGAATTAGCTTCAGTAGTAAATAAACATAATGCAAATAAGGATTATAAGTTACAAATAAATAATAAGATTAATACTAAGAAACAGAAATAACGTTTAACAAAAACGCATAGTTGTTTCAACAATTGGTAAAGTTACTCATGACGTCATATTCCAAAATGGCGGTTTTAGTCAGGCTACATGCCAAAAATTAGTTTTCATAAAAAAAGATGAATTTCATGAACATAATAATAATTTTTTGTTAATTTTATTAACATAAGACTATAAGTAACGCATATGTAACTATCACAGTTGAACCTCACTACTTTGTTTCCAATTATTGCCATTAGATGTCATAGTTCTAAGGAACAAACACCAATAGTTAGTGATGATAAGTTCAAACTGTTAATTTACTATACTGAAGCTAGCGCAAAATATTAATTATGGTGTTGGAATAATTCGAGAAAGAAATTATTTAATTTATTTTTTTAAATAAATAAAAATAATATAATTACTTAGTAAAACAAATAACAGTTTCTTTTAATGATGCTACCTACTTTTAATTTAAAACATAAAAATAAAAAAAATATCACTAAATAAAAATTCACGTCATTTTATGCATTATAAATTTTTTGTATATAAACTAAAAATAGATAGAAAAAAAATTGCAATAAATTAATTTTGTAATTTCAATACAATTGTCAATTTTCTTTTATTGGTATTCTTCTAATTGATTAAACATGATAGTTTTTAATATTCAAGTAGGTACTGGCATCATAAAATTATCAAAAACAGTGAATCCTCTTCTAAAAATCAAAATTGTCTAAACAATACATTGAATCTAGGAATTCAAATCTCCGTTATCAACAAAATCTTATATTCGAAGTAAGAATCTTTTAAAAAGATAATGAATACTCAGTGCATCTTGGAAAATCATTGATATTTGTATTCATTGTTATATCCAGTATAAATTTATCGTATTCGTTCGACACTTTTTAGACCCGTTGGATTATAATGTTGTGGTATCAACCATTGTAGTCACATTAATAGTATTTCGTCACACAAGAATGTTCGACCGAACACCAGTGTAACGAGCGAATGGACGTTTTTACGCCAAAACGAAAATAGATATTAAGCTGAAAGTTTTTGAGCATGTTCTAGAGATAAACAGTGACTTTGAGTTCGTAAATGGGCAAAATCGGTGTATGTATTCCTTGGAGGCAAAAATCGGAAAGTGCGTATAAATTGAACAACTATTCGTAATTTCGAATGTTCAATCAATTTATTGAATTTTCGTTGCTATTAAGTTTTTTTCGCATGCGTAATAACTTTGATTGTATGTATATTAGCTGAGTAATAGAGAGATTTAACTATATTTTGAATACAATTTCATCATTGTATTAAATGTTTTAATCCAATTGCTACGACCGACCCTGATATCTAACTAATATATATGTTAATAGTTTTAACAACAATGATAATAATTATTTATATTCATCAGTTATTTATTTTTTCTAATCATATTATTTATAAAAAATAAATATAAATAAATAATTCTCTCTAAATTGGGTGAGGTTTTGAATTTAAATTTTTATTTTCAAACTATTTATTTGTTAATGCAATTATGAAATCACGCTTGGATGGTACACCTAATTACATTTACCTACGAATTAATATCATTTAGAAAGAACATAGAACATATAGTTTATGTAAGCAAGTATGGGAGAGGGGGGCAAAGGGGGGCATTATACTACAGTTTTTTTATATTATAATTTCAATTGATATTCATTAATCGTTGTCAACTTGAATAATATGAATGTTGTTTATTTATATATATTTATTATTTACAATCATCATTGATTATTTTAATTGTAGTTTTTGGGCCGTTTTTTTTTTATACAGGATGTTTAATGTGCGAGTACTGTAACAGCATCATAAGTAGCACCGCAGCTTTTACAAATGTTTTCGCAAATGATTTGTGTCGAATCAAATGTTGGTTCAGCAAATGGATTTTGAAGCATTTGATTACAAAGAATGTTATTAATGTTCAGACATATTACTTAAATGTCAAATTAAGTAAACACTAGTCACTTCCGTTGGTATAATATAATCGAAAGGCAATCATACTATCAATGGATAGATCTACACAAGTTTACAAAAAAAACAATTAAAAAATATGTAAATAAACAAATTAATAATACATTGATATCAAGATAGCGATAAATCATATGCATTCCACTACCATAACATCTTAAGTAGCTTAGTTGCAGAGCATTGATCTAGAATGCCAGAGGTCGTGGGTTCGATACCCATCCTAGATGTGTATGATTTTTCATATCAAGCACCTGATGTCAAATAATGTTAGCGATACCTTATATTGAAATTTAAACTAAATATCTCGTACCTATACTTTCAAAAATTGATTGCTGTCTCAAAAAAATATCGAACCAATCGAATTAATTTTAAAAAGATCCTTTCAACAATAAACGAAGCAACAGTTCGCTCCGAGTCTTGTGTTATATAACTTTAGTTATTTGAATAAGTATGTTTCAACAAAATTTTATTTTATTATTAATCGTCGATTGTAATTGTCACGACTAGCCATGCAGATACGAAATTTGCAACATTATAAAAATGATTATATTAGAGACAGACATTAGTATATTATTTCTAATTCATGGAAACAATATTAAATACACGAGTTAAATGTATAAATGTATCTTTCGTATATTCGCAATGTTGAAAATTTCGTATGCCAATAGCTAGTCTTCGCGATTACAGCCTGTATATATATAATATAGATATATATAATACTTTTTTTAAATACTCGTTTTATTAATAAATTCCTGTCCGGATGTAATTGTTATCTCTTCCCAGTCAAAAGGAATGATGATGATGATGATACTACATAGTACACACCTTAAATGAATTAAAATAGTATAATAAAAATTTATATTTTGATTATAATAATTATTTAATTATTCCAATTGATTAATGTATAGATGGAGAGACTATTATTTATTTATTCCAATCCACAATTAAATATTATTTAAATACTGTTTTTTTTTTTATATTTATTTATTAATTGTATTATTTATTACCCAGGAAGTTAATTACCATAATATGTTTAATGAATAATATTAAAATGTTATTAACTTTGTGTACCTATATTGGAAAGAGTTTGATTGATTTAATTGTTTGTGAACAAAATTACAACAACCATTTTATATTTATATGTATATTTAAGGAGTGATCTTTTGTATAAATTTAATTAAAATTTGTGATGATATATTCATTTAGACCATTGTAGGTAGTGGCGAGTGCATCATGAATGAATGGCTTCACTCGTGTTAATATACTGTTTTATTTGGTTGATTTCATACCTTTTATGGTTATTTTATTATGCAAATATTTACAAACAATATTTGTTGTTTTTATAAATTTTGGGCGAAATGATC
This sequence comes from Nineta flava, assembly GCA_963920215.1. Lineage (NCBI taxonomy): Eukaryota > Metazoa > Arthropoda > Insecta > Neuroptera > Chrysopidae > Nineta > Nineta flava. The sequence goes on from OY986042.1 coordinate 103,684,033, forward strand.
ATTAAAACGGGAAAAGAGTATTTTTGGAGAGGTATAATCAAAAGATACCCATTTTTTGTTTGTTAACTTTTTGTTAATATATCAATCAAATTTTATATACAGGGTGAATTGAACCTGCCGCATATTAGCACATGCATATTAGCATTCGCATTCTTCAACAACATCCAATAGAAATCGATAAATAGAAACAAAATGAAGACCACTGGTGATTGGCTCAAAGACATGGTAAACAACAAAGCGCTGATATAAGCGTAATTTGTCTTGGAAAAATACTTGAGCAAGGTCATGTTTTTAGGGGTGAGAGCCCTAAATAAAATATAATCTATAAATATTTAAGGCAAGAAATTAGAAAAACGATTTTGCCGTTTAAATATGACTTTAGATAGACTTGACAAACTACTTATGCATTTTATATATTTTATATATAGGATTTTAATAAATTCATCTCATGAAATGGTTAGTATTTTGAAATCAACAACGGATATATCACTCTGTCTGATGAAGTGAATTTATTACATAAATTAATTACAAGTTCTGATATTTATATATACTACAGACAGTACTACAGTCGGTTCTTTATTAAGGTAGTTCCAGCTCTATCTTGTATAATCAGGACAAAAAACCGGGTTGATTTAATTATAGAACAAATACAAATACACCCATACATATATTTATATACAAATTAATGTAATTTTGAAATAAATATAAATTTTTTAACCATTATATTTCGAAAAAAAACGGTAAAACGCGATTTAAAAAAATGTATTTAATAAATATTTATCTTTACTATCCTAGTTTTTTTTTTATAATAGGGAATATGCATGAAAATTTTTTTTCACTTGAATTGAAGCATGTTTACTTGACAAATATCAAGGTAAAATTACTTTTTAAATAACTTTAAAAATAAGCGAGATATGAATGATTGAAATTCCCGATTAGACAAAGAGGGTGATAGCCCTCTTGATATGTTATGTGACGTCATACTACACTTTCACCATTTAAAATACACGTAAAACTCCGTTTTTAGTATTTTTGCATAAAAGAGACAGATAATAATCTTTAAACGCTTGTAGCTTCCTTGATATTTGTCGGATTTTAATTTCGTTTTTAAATATTATTACAGTATTAACAGTATTTTCATATTCTGAAAATAAATGTGAAAAAAAATTTTCATGCATATTCCCTATTCTGTTGAGTATTTTTTTTAATACAACATATAATATTTGGGCGGGCATGAAATTTTACATGCTTCTAATGAGAGAAAACGATTACTTTTAATTAATTATCTCGCGCTCTAAACGATCGAAAATTCTGAAACTTCGGGATTTATTAGAAGACGAAAAAAAATGAGCAAAATCTGTCGAAAAGTGATATCATGCTGAAACTCCCTTGAAGAGTGTACTTCAATAAATGTGTTATTTTTTTGTTAGTACAATTTTGAGTTATGAGATTTTTGGTTTGTAAATCTCTAAAAGATAGACACAAAGCGTGAAAATTGAAATTGTAAATTGATAAACCCATTCGTAAGCATTTAGTATTTACTAACTAAACTAAAATATTGAATTTGAAAATTTACTAAAATCGCTATAAAATAATAAAATATTTAAAAAAAAAACACAAAGGCAATTGTTATATTTATTGGCTTTAGATTTAATTTGTTTATGGGTTATGCGGCAATACCATCAAAAAAAGTTTCGCGTATTCTCAATTGATTCCGACCTATTAAAATATTAATGTATTATAATTAAAAATCATTAAAACTACACATTTAATTATATTATGATAATTAGAATATTGAGATTAATATGCTAAAATATAATGCATACAAAATTTTTTTACCTATAACACATTTAATAATTAATATATAAAACCTTTCATCGAAGTTATTAAAAAAGTGTTAGTTTTTTTAATATTTTTTTGAAAGTTAATTTGTTATTAACTTAACTAAATCATACTAATTTATTATTGACTTTATAAAACGAACGAACTCTCTCTATCTCGCTATATGATGTTAAGATTATTATGAAAAATTTTGTAATTACAATAATTAGGATACTTAAATAACAAATTAACAGTTAGGTATTTGTATAACAACTCCATTTTTTTTAACAACAAATTAATAATAACTAATTTTAAAATTGTATAATAGATTACAATTTACATTCCATTTTATTTAAAATAATTTAATTTTTTTTTTCTGTACCTAATGCACATATATTTTTTACACAGTTTACAGGGTGATTCATTTAAAAACATTCGTTGAATAGTGTATTTAAATTATTGTCAGTAAGGAACCTTACTGGCATAAGGTCTTTATCTAAAGCTGCCAACAAAAAATGTGGTAATCCAAATTTAACGTTTTATCTTGGTATAAATGTGCTGGAGTTTCTTAAAAAATTGAATGAATTAAAATGGAAGAGTTACCTTACTAACAAATTCATGATTAATTATTAAATATCAGGCAAAATATACGTTTGGATTAAATCTCAAATCTTTTCTTTTAATTTTTCTACAGTAGGTATTAATTTTTCTAGAGACTTCGGACCAAGGCGTAATGTCTGCGCAGTATGCCTATTTGGAAACTGGAAGGTTATGTGTTCGAATCCCGACATCGGCAGTATGTCAATTATTAAGAAAAGAAAAAGGGGCGGTTAATTGACTAAACTGTCGGCGTATTGACAAGAACGAAGTAACCGGCTATGCTTGAGAAGGTTTTCTGCAGTTTCCTTCACGAACTCTAGATGAATATTCGCATAGTTCCTATCATAGTCTTCTGCAGCTGCATATCCTACCAATTCCTAGTCTATTCACAAAAATCCTTCCACTCCAATCACATCCTCACATCCTTAGGCACCACAATGGACCATATGGTCAAAGTGTAGCCCGTCCAGGGCAGCCTCTACAACCTATCTAACTAGGATATCTTGGAATCCACACATTTTGGCGACCGAACAGGGAATCTACACAACTTCATACTTTATTGCTGCTATATGAACATTGCTTTAAGTCCTGTACATTATAAACAAATTTTTTGATAGTTTAACATAAATGAATAATTAAGAAAAGTTTTTTCAATCTCGTCGATGAAAAAATATTTTTGATTATATATATATTAATGAATTTGATGATCGATCGGGCCATTTACTACGCTTGTCAATCACAAATAAAGGTTTCATTTTTAATCATATGAAGATTGATCTACAAAAACAAATTCCTTTTAAACACATTTTATTGAATAGTTTTATATTAATTTTAAAAAAATCGTAAATCAAGGTTAAGTAAAATCTAAAATTTTTCGTATCAATATCTCTCATAGGATCAATATGTGGTTGAAGAAATTAATCCAAAAAGTTATTAAATAAAAATTATAATCGTAATTTGTTTAAAAGTAGATTTGCCGGGATAATTCGCTTGACAGCGTAAAATAGCATCGCGATAAACAAATTGATATTTCACGTGAAACATTTTGTAGCAAATAAAAATTAATAAAATGTAAGTAAATTATTCGTCTATTTAATAATGATAAATACATACAAATTATATATTTAAACTATAATTTTTTATATTATTAATTCATATAATATTATTATTTAAAGAAAAAAGTCCCGTTTTATAAATTTTATACAATAATACATATATATTAAAAGAAATATATTATTTTATTGTAGTTAATATTTGTTTAATTATAATTTATTACAAAAAATGTATTATTTATATTGTTGAAAAAAAAAAAAAACAAAAAAAGTTCATTCACTTATCAGTTTAAAATATATATTACAGAGACTGTACCTAATCTTGAAAATTAGTCATTGGGATATCAAAAATGCAACACTGTATATGTTTTATTGTAGATATGCTTTTTAGGGAATTTCCTCCAAAGTAAATGCAACAACTATTGTTTAATTTTCAATTTTATACATAAACATACAATATAAATCTATGTCTATCTCTTTTCCTCTTTACAAATAAATGTACGTCTCTGCTAAACTTATTATAGTATATACAGAGTTGCAATTTTGATACGTCAATGGCCTTCAGAACTTCACCGTGTATGTAGAACGTATAAATTACAACCGCATGCATCTTGTCGTTCCATAAGGATTTTTTAATTGTTTTTTTTTTTGTAAATTAGGGTCTGTTTATCCATTGTTAATATGGATGCCTTTCGGTTATATTATACCAACGGAAGTGACTAGCGTTTACTTAATTTGACATTTAAGTAATATGTCTGAATATTGATAACATTCTTGGGCATCAAATGCTTGATACGAAAAGTCATACACATCGCTAGGATGGGAATCGAACGCACGACCTTTGACATTCTAGACCTGAGATGTTATGGTAGTGGAATGCCTATGGGCTCTCACTATCTCGATATCAATGCATTATTCATATGTTTATTTACTATTTACATATTTTTTAATAGTTTTTTTTTTTTTGTAAACTAGCGTCTATTTATGTTTTGTTGGTATGATTGCCTGTCGGTTATATTATACCATCGGATGTGACTAGCGTAGTATCATTCACATTGGTTTTGTACCAGCTGTATTATAACTGAGCGAAGTATGGACTGCTGAGAAAATTATAATGCGATTGTTACGAAACGCGGTGTATATATAATCCACTATCAACCTGTATAGTTTATAGTACAAATGAACCATTTAATTATTGTAATGAATTTCCAAGAATTAACTCGAATGAAAATAGAATGCATTTCATTATATAGAATGGTGAAAACATCAGGGAATCTCGCGAATATATTATATAATTAATATAATACTTTATGCTACATGCGTTCAACGTTTATACTTAAAATGACCATTATTGTTAAATAATTAACGTTAATTATTATTCATTATCAAAACTAATTTGAACACTCAATTACCTACATTAAGTAGATAAGTGGCATTTTTTTTCATATTACTTAATATGGAAAACATTTATTTATTTTATTTTACTTATTTTTTTTTTTACGGTCAGACCAAACAGCAGCTAAGCAATAATAATTACTTTCTCGAACATGTATGTATGTAGTTATATATTTATTATATATATTATATGCGGTGGACTAAAAAAAAAAACAAGTATTAACACACTAAAACAAAAAAAAACGACAATAACAACAACCTCATAATTAAATTTCCAAATAGAGTGTTAATTAATTTTCGTAATTAACACACTCTGCATAACTGAAATCATTTTATCTCGCAACAAGGTTTATTACGTAAAGTTTAGTCGTCGAAATGAATAAATAGTTATCAAGGGTACCGATGTACACTCAATTACACTAATTTCTGATCAATATGGCGTCAACTGGCTACAGTACACATCTTTTTGATTAAATGAGATGTACAGTCAATGCCAAGAGTGGAAGTAAAATTTAAAAATTTTGTAGTAAAATGCTTCGGACGAAACATTTTTGTTCAGATAGATAGATAGATTTTAGAGGCTGCCCTGGACGGGCTACACTTCGACCAAAAGGTCGATTGTGATGCCTAAGGATGTGAGGATGTGGGTGGAGTGGAAGGAATTTGTGAGTAGACTAGGAATTGGTAGGATATGCGGCTGCAGTCGACTCTGAAAGGAAGTATACCTTCTCAAGTATAACCGGTTACTTCGTTCTTGTCCATACGCCGACAGTTTACTCAATTAATCGCCCCTTTTTTTTATAATTGACAAACTGCCGATGTCGGGATTCGAACCCATAACCTCCCAGTTTCCAAGTAGGCATACTGCGCAGACATAACGCCTTAGACCGCTCGGCTACTTGCACTGGTCGTCAAAGAATGGCTGACCCAAGTATGCCAGTCTTCAGATAGAGAAGGTGAGTCATTGTTTGCTCTATCTCACAATTGTTACTGCTTCTGCAATAGTCTTGGTGCACTGGTAGACCCATGCGCTCGGCATATTTGCCTCCAAGACAGTGCCCCGTAATCCCCAACGTGTGGATTCAATAACATTCATTGAACTTGAATATCTAAAAGAGTGCAAATGTATTTCAAAACCTGTAGTTTCGAGGCACAATAAAAAAGAACATTATTGAGTAATAGACCAATACACCCCAACATTTACAATTTTAGGAATGAGCAATACTAAATATTTTTTTAGTCAAATATATATTTCCAGGTCGAAGACCTACTACTAAAATTGAGAATAGGGATAGATAATATCATTCGATTCTATAAAAAGAAGAGAAAGTTTATAAGGTTTCAGATTTTTCATGAAATATTGTTGATCCTAAGGTTCACAGTGTAAAAGTCAGGTTGTATTACACTATATATATCTATTCCTAACATGCTAAAAATCAATTTTAACATAACTATAATATTTAAACCTTGACATTATAAAAATTCCAAGGTTTCATTAAACATCCCATATACAATATTTTATTGACTGTAGATTAATAAAAATCGAATCGAAGCACATCGAACTTGTTGTACACAAAATATTGTATTTGAATTCGCAAACATATCTATCTATTCACGTACTTACATAAAACAAATGTACACTCCCGTTCAATAAAATTGAACAGACCTGAAATGTTAATTTTCTTACATTTCATAAAACTCCTCACTTTTGTGACTCTCTGTATAATTATTCATTTATAAACAAAGATAAGTAGTATATATTTTAAGTGTGAAAAAAGAAATGGAAGTATAGTAAGAAAAATTTACTACAAGAATAATCAAAATTGTAAGAGACTAATTCGGTTCAGATCTGTTCAATTTTATTGAACGGGAGTGTATGTACACACAGACCTGATCGTCATCATAAGTCAGTTTGTGGTGTACGCAACGCACACATATTATACACACACAAGACTTTTTTTAAAGACAGTCAGTCTTGTTTTAAATACTCAGTTAATGACATCATGTTATATAGTAATGATTATTAAAGACGGTTAAGGTGAACACACCTTTAACTTTAAATATTAAAAAAAAAAATTTTTATCTTTTGCCTTCTCTGACATTCTTCTATAAATAACATTAACAAATATAATGTTTCTGTCCTCTGTTTCTCTCTGTTTCTCTGTTTGTTTGTCTTCTTTGTCTGGTTTTATTACATTAATTAAAATAAGATGAATATATCCTTATTAGAACGAGACGAAAATATATATAGTTTAATGAAATCTAGATTTTAAATGTAATTTAAATAGATAAAAAACGATGAAGTATTCTTCGTTTTTTTTTTTTTGTAGAAATTATTTGCACAAAAATATTAACTAGTTTTGACAATATATAAAGATAAGATTTTTATGGTCAAGCTTTAAGTTAATCGTTTTGAATCGAAGAAAATATAATATTTGTGGGAACTAAGATATCCTGAGACTTACGCACTATAAATGTTGAATAAAAGCAATGATTTGGGATGACAAGCAAACGATTCTTTTGCCTGAGTTTGTTGGTAGTTATATCAGATATCTCAGGGAAAATAAACTGTACTCAAAAGTGTCTAAATATTGATGAAATCTAAGATTTAGATTCGAAGATATTACATATTCAACGATAAAGAAACAACTTTTATGCGAGACTTCTTGAAATGTATTACGATGGTGGCATGATATCGCAAGCATCTATCTATTTCCATTTCTTCTATTTGAGCCTAAGGCTTAACTTTTAAAGTTTCTAGACTATCTCATATTGTTTAGCAAAAATCTTTAACCACAGTGAGTGGTTATACACTTACTAAAAATCGATTGTTTTGCGGCTTCGTCCGTATTAACTAGCTGTTTTGAAGAATAATGTTTCTAGGCGATTATCAAAGAAGAAATCTTGCAAAAATTTATTGATTAAAATATTATACATTGCCATTGGGTTCTCTGGGATCACAGAAGTGATTACAATAAACGAAAGAAGTGAAAGAGAAAGTAATGTTAGAGCAATGAAAGAAACAAAGTGTTAGAGCAAAATTTATGATAAAACAAGATCGGGTATGATATATCTGGGTAAGTTACTGTAGATACTTGGGCCACAGAAGTAGCGCTTATATTCAAAATTTTCTAGTTGATTTGTACGTTATTCATTCAGTTTTTTGGCAAATGTTTCGAATAAAAGTTGTTCGTATATTTATAATGATCTATATTTATCCGAGAAATTTGTTCGAAAACAGAATGAATAACGCACTCATCAAGAGCGCCACTTTTGTGGCCATATGTACTAGTAAGGTAATCGTTGATGATTAATCAACGCAGTATTGATTTTTATCAACTATCGTTTCGGAAACACGACTCTTCCATAAAATAAAACGATAATGATAACATTTTCCAAACAATAACGACCCAATCGATATATAAGACATAAGTCTAGATAAAATATAATAATCAATGTTCTCAAATCTTATCTTCTCCGCAACTATGTAATTTATAACTTTCCAAGGTCTACTAACAACCCAAAAACAGAGATAAACATATACAAACATTAACATAAAATTAAACAAAGATAAACGATTTGCATTAATCAGATACATAATATTATAATGAGTTTAGACTGAGAGCTATTAACAAAAATAAAATAGTAAAAAATATCTTATAAATAAACAAAGATAGTAGACATTTTTTTCAAATAGAATGAAATAAGACAAAGAGTCACAAGATATGTGAAAGAACTATTCTTAGTTTTAATATTATAAGATATTATAATAGTGACCATCTTATTCTTATACATAGCAGAGCAAGCTACGACAACACTCTTCAACGATGTTAATGTTATATGTAGTAGAGTCTTTGAGAGAAGAAACATAATCTCTCATGCTGGGAAACACGTTTCCATTTAAGGAACAATTGTCATTCATTGGTTCAGAACATATATGTTTAGCCACTCCCACATCTTATATACCTCTTCTATGTATACACACACACACACACACACACATAAGACACAAAACTAACTTTCTTAGTGTCTCTAACTAATATCTCATTGTCTTTGTCTCAATGTGTAGGATCATATTAATAAGAAATAAGATTATTAAAAATCATTTCAATTAATTTTAAGGTAGTCCGGCCATGAATAAAGTGATAATAATGACATTCTTTGACTTTAAATGCTTGTTATGAAAAATCATACACAATGCTCTGCCGCTGATCTACCTGAGATGTTATGGTAGTGGAATGCATATGATCTTTCACTATCGTTGATGTTGATGTATTATTAAATTGTTTATTTACTATTTGCATATTTTTCAATTGTTTTTTTTTTTTTAAACTATAGCGTCTATTTATATCCATTGGTAATATGGTTGCCTTTCGGGTATATTCAGGAAGATTTTATGGTATATCAATATTTAGAACATTTTTATTGACAATTGTGGGGAAAAAAGGCTTCCTAAACATTTTTAGAAGTTTTTTTATGCTTTGCTGGTTTTGTTCGTGTTTTATAAGTATTTTTCTGTTTTTTCACATGATTTGCGCATGCTCAATAACTCTACTGATCAAATCAAAGTATATATTATGCGATTAATCTCTTTTTTAAAATCTATTTTATTGAATTTATTGAACATTTTATAAGCGTTTTCTTTTAGACATTTTAAAGCATTTAAAAAAAAAAATGTTTATTTTATAAAGTTTTGACTATACTCAAAGGACGGCCGGGCTATTCATTCAGTGTACAGAAAATCAAGTCCGTTGTATTATTTATGAAATATATATATTTTTTAAATAATTGTTGTTTTTTTAAATCCAAGTGATCTTATCGCTTTTAATACTTGATTAGAATATTTAATATTGTACCGACGATGAGCAAATGTGTTGAATATTTTGTTACCACAGGGGAATTCCTTAAGACTAGGTACTTAATTTTATACAATCGTTGAGTTATTTCTTACACGGATATTGCTAAAGCTTGCAAAAATAAGGTTAGAAATAACCCATGTTCTCCGAAAGTGTGATTCACTTTTAGTCGATTGTTCTTTTGAATTTTGTATTGAATAAAACGTCTTTCGCAATTTGACGATTTTGATCGAAAGTTAAACATTCTGTGAATTGAATATCAAATTTCAGTAATTTGACTTTTCAAATCGTAGACGTCTATCAATAGGATTGTTAGTGGATTCGATTCCCCCTCATCTTAAAAATGTGTTTTGTTTAAATGTATATGAGGAAAAAAACTGTTGTACGAAGAAATGTGCAATAACCTTTGCATACAAATTTTAATCTGTTGTGTCCTATATTTAAGTTGTGTCCTATTCATACCAAATGGTTGTTTAGAGCCATCTATTGCATTTAAATAAAACTTACTGAAATGTCAGTTATACAAAAGACATGTCAATAAAAGGAATCAATAAGTTACTCTGTCAATTCAAATTCAAACATCTTACATCAAATGTAAATAAATTATGTCGTATTTTAGAAAAATCATATTTTTTAAACTTCATAAATCAAATCCTATTCAATACTTAAGGTGTTATCATCAAGAGTCACAAAGAAACACGCAGCTTCGCCTGGATAAAAACTAATGAAGCTAATACAAAAAAAATGTATTTTACAACCATCTGACTAGACGCAATACAAACCGGTGGCGAAGCTACCGCGGGTGTTACGGGTACCAATCACCCCCAACTCAAGGGTTCGCAAATTCCCGGGTCAACTATTACAGCAGCTTGTAGCGAAGGCACATAATAATTTATACGAAAGTTCTAAGAAGCTGGTCGAACGTTAAGATGAAACCATCAGTGACAAATTTCATGAACAATTGTTTCTTCATGCTTGCCTCGAAAGTCGTATAATAAACTTCATTCTCCGAAATACCTCGCACTTTTGTTGTTAATAGAACATTCTATTTTGTCTGATATTTTACACTGCCTTAATGATATTTTTAACAATTCCCGCCATTGTTGATTCAGCTGAACAATCATTTTCGAAGTTAAAAATAATTAAAAATTACCTACGAAGTAGGTAATTGTCCACGGAACATGAAACTGCTAATACTTTAAGATATGATCTTGTCATAAAAATGTTTGCTGAAGCAAAAATCCGCCATATAATATTTTGAAGTTGATTTTCCGCGATCGACATTTTGTTGTATTGTGAATGTTTGTAATCAATTTTCTCAAAAGACTATTTATTGCTCCTGTCAATGATCATATAATTGCTGCTTATATATTGAGATATTTTTTGATTTATATAAGGGGGGACTCCCAAAAAAGAGTTTCCAGCTGGACCCCAAAAGGTGAAGCCGAAAATGAGAATGAAAACCGTGTCGAAATAAATGACAACAGCTCACACAAAGCGACAAATTTAATTATCACCTTCGTTTTCATATAGCGACGATGAGAGCTTAAAGACAACAAAATACAAACAAACAAACAAGAAAAAACAAAATCGAAGAAGCAATTCAATATTACCATCTGTTTGAAGCAGCAGCCCCCCCGTACATACCCACGTACACGTGTTAACAAAAGTTTTATATTACACTTCCAAGTGACTGGAAGAAACGGTTATTTATTTTTTTTATGAAAGAAACAAAAACCACGATTCAATTTTATCGTGTTTTTTTAATATTAGGTTACGTACATTTGCTTTTTTTTTCGCTTCATAATATAATAAATGTTGATATTATTATTGTAATTAATTTTATTATTTATATTAACATATGGAGGATAAAGAATGGTTTTTTCTTTTTTTTTCTCTTCTGCTTTTATTATTATCGACGAAGAAGCGAAGACTGTAAGTAAGTTAACTGTATATTTTGCAGTATTTAAAAATAAAAAAATGTTTTATTATTGTTATTATTATGGTGAAATGTTATAATTTTTATTTTCATTGTTATATTACTTATATGTTGTTGTTTAACTTGAGGGTGTTCAAAAAATTACACCTCTTTTTATTTAAAAAAAAAACGCTATTTAAGGATGTACGAGCACTGAAACTTCAAAAAGATTAAGGCTTGATTTTCTTTTACATATAGTTGAAGTGCATATAAATCAATTATAACAGTTTCAGGGGGGGGGGGGTTACGGTACTGGCGTCTTGAATTAATAATTTAATGTTAAAGTTCGAGTTTTAATGAATTGTTCTTATGGAGAAACCCATATTTTTACACATATTTTGATAATTTTCACTTGGAATAAAATAAGACGAATAAAAAAAACTTTGAAATAGAAAATAGAAATATTAATAAAGAGATTGATCCAATAAAATTCCGGTGTGACGGGCCAAGAAAAAAGATATTTAAGAAAACAACTGCGATTTCGTGTAAATTTTATTTCTGTCGGCGGTAGCTAAATTATCCGAAATCTCAGGTTTTTTTTCATAATTATCTTTTTGTTATGACGGGCGTAGATTAAATTTTAATTTTAACTTACGACAAAAAATAATAAACTTTATTGTGGACTTTTATGAATGTTTCTATATAAGATTTGGAAGAATTTTATAAATGGATTATGTCTAGTGCTCGTACATCCTTAAAAGCGGTATTATTCAAACTACAGTAGAGATATTTTTGTATTTAAAATATATACTTATTAATAAATTCAATTCTTTTCAATTGAAGATGTTCACAGATTTTTGTCAATTATATACGAAGTGGACAGTGGAATATAGCGGATATGAATTATTTTACTTCGATTGTAAGTAAATCGTGTTCATTGTTATGGAAAAAGAAGAAAACACGCAGTTTGGGAACGCGCTGTAATATAAATATCAATTTTTACTTCGTATTTATATTTCAATTATTTTATAAAAGTCGGAAATTATTTGTTTTCACATTTTATTTTATGTATATTTGTGAATCGATTATATCGATTAATAATTAATAAAATTAAGCATCGCCTGCCATCTATTGATCAATGCATTAAAATACAATCTACACTTTCTTATGATTATGTGAAATGACTTCAAAAAATCGGTTTGTATGCTGTTATACGCGTTGGCATAACTTTCAAATAATATATTTGCTTTGTCTTTTCAAAAATGAACAGTTTTTTTTTCTGGTGTATAAAAATCACGTTCTCTTTGACAAAAGTGTTAAATATAATTACCAAAGATTATATATCTTACAAAATATCTCAAAATAGGGTACACACAAAAGGGTTGAATTCAAAAAAGACAATTGAATATAAAAATAACTTAAAACGAGATCAAGATATTTCCAAAATGCGGAATGAATTCATTTTTCAATATATATATATATATATATATATATAAATAAATATATTTATATATATATATATATATATATATATATATATATATATATATATATATACATATAAATTGTTATTTTTTGGAATAATTCTATATTATTATACGAATTACAAACAACACATAACTTTTGTCGAAGAATTGTTTTTTTTTTTGTTATTTTCTTTCAAAAATTTTTTATATTATTAAAATATAATTTCTTTTTCGTATTTTGAATACGTGAATGGCTCATAAGAAAATAATATATATATATATATATATTTCAAAAAATGTAGCGATTAAATAATATACATACCATATATTATTCGAAAACAAAACAAAAATTTTTTTTATGAATAAAGGGCAATAATTACTATTTTTTACAGATCACGTGCCCTGCATATAAATATATAAACGTTTTAAGGTGGGTATCATAATTATATTTTTTTGTTGTTGTATTGTACAATTGTGTAGTACATATTGAATTTTTTTTTTTAAATAGGGCATACAGTTAATATACATACATAAGTGACATAGGACGTGTGTAATTTTGATTTTTTGATATAACGATTAGGTTTTAATAATAATAGTGTGTATGTATATGTGTGGATGTGAAGGGGTTGTACTGTATTATGTATAATACATGTAATTGAAAAGTTTTTCAATTGTAATAAGTAGATCATATATCAATGAAATTTAATTACATCATTTTTGTATAGATATTTCGAATAAAATAATCAGATGTCTATAGATAAAAAACAATGATGTTCTAGATACAAGTCTTTGTTGCGAAAGCATTATCTATTGATACTTTCCAATACATTCAGATATTTTTACTAAAGACTCAAAATGAAATATTTACACACACAAATTTAATATCTTATATGCATAAAAAGATCGACGAAAACATTGTTAAAAGAGTTTTAGACAATCAATTAGGCATATAATAAACATAAGTCGTGTTTTTTAAATTATATTATCATTTTGTGCCTTATTCATTCGGTTTTTGGGAAAATGTTTCGACCAAAAGTTGTTCATTATTGATATACTAACAACTTTTATGCGAAACATTTTCCCAAGAAACTAATGAATAAGATACAAAATCACTATATAAAATTTTGAAAGAAGGACAAAACTTCTGCGGTTCATAGTATATTTGTCACTGCTAAACAACCAATAGCTGTCGTATTAGTACGGAAGGCAAAGATACCGGATACTGTTTGAATGTATTAAAATATATGCAATAAATGACGAACTGAAGCTGTGACGTCACTTAATATATCGTGTAGGCTCGTGTTAAAAATGTTTCAAGAAATATGTTGGAAATTTTATCAAAGTCGTTTTCGAAAACGCGATTAGAATATTCTTAACGTTAGTATACTATTAATGTGCCACAACTTATAAATTTTGGAAGCGAAACTAATTTAATTTGATTCTATGCTTCATATATATATATATATATATATATATATATATATATATATATATATATATATACATGGGAAAATTATATAAAATGAATGTAAATTGCACGATGTCTGTTGGTTTTACTCATAGATAAATAAAATATACCAGTAAAATGATGACGAATAAATTAAAATACTTCCGTATCATTTGCATTGCATGCATTCAAACTATTTCCACGACAAACTCATTTAAAATCAATTATATCAGTTAACTACCTTACTTATTCCTCGACTATACCAACAAACCAAAGTATCGCGCATCGGGGCATCATAGGAAAGAAAATTATGTCTTCAATCATTCAAGTCAATGTAATTCATAATTATATGTAATAACACAAAAAAAAAACATAAATGAAATAATAATAAGATATTTATGGATGAAATTAAGTTGGAAAAAATATTTGTATTTATTCATAAACCTGCAATATACAGGCTACAGGCTATACAGAGTGTTCTGGCATTGTTTATATGACGAGTAAACAACGAACCCGCACTTACAGACTAAATGGAAAATCGAGCATATATCCGATATTTGGATATATGCTCGATTTTGAGTTAATTTAAATGTCTATATTGATGAAGCTTCTGAAAATGAACAGTTTGTAGACCATTTTCATTCGTCAATATTCAAAACCAACTGAAGCGACCTTCCAAAAATCAATCAAAAGATGATTGATTTATGAATATGTTTTCATATCAAGCGAATGTTATCAATGTTCAGACATATTACTTAAATGTCAATTTAAGTACACGATAGTCACTTCCGTTGGTATAATATAACCGAAAAGCAACTATACTAAAAATGAATAAAGAGACGCTAGTTTATAGAAAAAAAAACAATTAAAAAATTAAGATGGTTATGGTTTCGATTTTGCTAGCAATGACATTGTATTGAAGAAATTAGTTTCAGGAAAATATATAATTCATGACATTACTAAAAATTTCAAAAAAGAAGGGATGTTCTCTTTAAAATTGAATAATATTTGTATTATTGGCCCCGTTTTGTTATCATTTGAAAATAAGAGAATAAAGGACTAACGTATTTAACGAGTATATTATTTTAAATGGGGTTTTTTTAAAATGTTCTATTGGCTGAATAACGTTTGGACTAAAATTCAAAATTTCATGGAAGAAAACTGCAGTCCAGAAGAAACTATTAGCAATAATATGAGTAACATCCAAATCGATACATAAATTTGAATCATAGCCGAAAATCCATTCATATTCAAAAGTTCTATCACCAGTATAATTGAAACATGTTTAAACAATTGTATTTCAAAGTCTAGATACAAGTAAACTAAAAAATGTGTCTAAATTAGAACAATAATTTTCCTCTCAACATACGAGATGGGTAAGAACTTTCAACAAAATTCGTGGCGAGACGAATTATTCGACATTCTCGTTTCATCCTTTGGCAACACTACATAAGCGTGTGACTTTTTGAAAAAATAGTTTATTTAAGTGTAACTTAAAGCCAATAGATGTCGTTAGAATCTACAGATGAAATATTTATTTAATACAGATTTTAAAGAAACAACATCGGTGAAAGAAATATTAAGAGGAAATTACCTAGCAGCATTATTTTGCATTTAGTGAAAATCATAAGCTGATTTTCTTAAAATGGCAAATAGGGAAAAAAAGAAACTATATATATATATATATATAAATGGTAATAATTTGAGAAAAATTGATGGGTAATAATAAAAATGTTGACTCACAGAAACAAAATGTTAATTAAAAATTAAACGCAGTTGAAAAAATTCGTAATCACCTTTTCAAACAAAAAGAGTAAGAACTCATTTACATAATTATTATACTTCGAACCATTAATGGCGGTATTTGAAACATAAAATTAATATAAAAATAAACACTATATGATCAGAACAAAATCACACTCTAAAATAATATAATTAAATTAACACCGCAAAATTATTTATTAAATATTCTCAATTTCATATATATTTAATTACTTAAAATAACATAATTTTATTTTGATTTTTTATTTTGTTAATTACGTAATCGTTTACTATGTGCAACAACTATATAGCTAACTAATTACAGTCACATTTTTAAATTATAATTATTAATCAAAAAAGCCTTCAACAATATTATTATGATTGTGCTTCTATTACAAAATGTCTCATAAAAATTGGCCAATGGTAACAACGGCAATTTTGCAAAATGGATTTCTTTCAAATAAATGATTTTGATTGTTGAACAATTAATTTAACACTTGCTATATAATTATATATTTTTCCAAATTTCAAGATTGCTCTAACATTTAAGGTGGTTTGATACAGTTTCTTATGCATTAACATTACCCTTTCCAACTTACAAGTGAAAATAACAACTAAATGAGTTAATTGCTTAAATACCCGGTGTATACTGAATTAATGAAAAAAAGTTTCAAACAATAATTGATTAATTTTAAAACAGGAACATTTTTTGGCAGTGGACATGCAGAAATGGATTAGTTAGATAATTTTAGGAACCCCTAAACCATTTTTTTTCTCCGATCAATATTTTCAACCGTTACAAAATCTAAACTTAGTATATCCTGGTATTTATTATATACCGGGTATAAAAAGTGTATACAATGACACATGCTTATAAAATATACTTATACTTATAAGTATATATCATTGCCTACATACAATAACAATGGATATTCATATACAATGTTAAATTCCCATTTAAAACACGAATGCCGATGATTGCCGACCGTTACATAGCCTATCCGTTACTTGCATAGCCTCGCTATAGATTTTTTCAAATCAAAAATCAAAATTTTACTATATACTTAAATGATGGACCCTACATTATCAGAAAATATTGAAACTTCTTATGTGATCCTCATGTATAAAATATTTAAATAAGCTATTAAACTTCTAGATTTGAAAACTTTTATAATTAGCAATAACGAAAATAAAGTAACTTTTTTTTTGTATAATAATGATTCGAAAAACTGTTTATTTTGATATAACGTGTACTAATCAAATAATCTTAATTAGCAGTTTAAAAAATTATAAGTATAAAATGTATCACATTTAATTAAAATAACCTCAATATATGTTAAAGTAGATTAATTTTTTGAGACAAGTGGTATGCATACAAATTTAAATAAACAAATTAAGTTTGTTTCAAAAAAAAAAAAATATTTATTAACATTAGATCGTTAAAAATTTTATTTTTTTTCTGTAATATTTTCTAAAAAAATAATAATAAACTAATGAAAGAGACTAATAAAATTGATTATTTTAATTTGTAAAAATAACACCCAAAATTTTTTATTATTATTTACGTTTATCATTAAGATGGTTCTGATTATTGTTCAAAAAACTACAGTGAAACTGGTTCAAACGTTTTAAAATGTATATATGTCATGATAGTTAAACTGAATAATAAAAAAATAAGATATAGAATTGTGTGGGAGACACTTACCTTCATCAAAATCACTAACAGACTGTGCTACCACTTGGAACACATCACCAATTTCCGTGATTGTCTCTTGACCATCTTGTCGTTTCTGTAATTGATGTAATTGTTCCATATGCATGTGTTTCATAGATCGGACATGCTGTAATAAACCTAATTTTGCTGGCGCACTAAAACCACATAATGCACAGAGGAATGCACGTTGAGCACGCTCACCACCGCGTATTGTTCGACAGCGTTCATTCAAATGTCTAAATAAACTAATGGCAGCCTCGTGACGTGCCCCAGCCGCATGTAATTGTAATTTGTGCGCTGAATTTGTGTAATAATCACAGGCATTACAACGTACTTGGACACCTCCCGGTGCCGATACATATTTCAGTCTCCATTCATTCCTAGGACCACCCTCTTTCACATGATTCACATGTTGCAGTCTTTGTAAATGTTTATCAGTTTTACAGTGTAATTGGAAGTTTGCTTTTAAATTTGTTTTGTATGTACATAATTTACAGACATAATGTCCGGCCACCAGCGCTAATATCTCTTGTTCGCGTGTTTTTGTACGATCTCGGGCCAAATGTTGTCCTAATGCCTCTAAACTATCACTATTAAATGCATTGCATACACAACATGAGAATACATGCTCTGGATTAGGATCTGCCGGTTCTGGTGGTGGTTCCATTGTTTCGGGATTTAAACCCATATCTAAATGAGGTGCTAATTCGGCAGGTAAATGTCCGGGTATTTGTCCACCGGTCATCATTTGTATTAGCAATGCTTGATTGTATGCCATATCAGCTAAAGCTGCTTCAGGTTTATCACCACTGGTTGCAGCTGCACCCGCTGCTAGTCCCATAAAATGACTTCCAAATAGATTCTCTAAATGCTGTTGCTGACTTTGTTGCTGATGCTGATGTATCGCACTTAATGTTTGCATATGTTTGACATTTTGCTGCAACACCAACATATTATGGGTATGTTTCTCTGATGTCATGTGTATTCGTAAATTCCGTGCAACATTTGTTTCGTAATTACAGACATCACAACGGAATGTGGGTTTTGGTTTATGACTGGCACCACTGACGCTACTCACTGGTGAATGGTGTAACGGCGTTGTTTTTGGTGAGGCTTGTTGTGATGGTAGAACAACTTGATCGGCTCCAACAACTGAAGGCGATTGCATGGCTGGATTGCCACCACCATTTTGCAACTCTTGCATATTATTTAAATGTTTATCCGATTGCATGTGTATACTTAAATTACCCTTCGTCGTTGTTGAATAATTACATACCTCGCATCGGTATGGTTTGTAGCCGCACGTGTATGTTTCGCCACGTGCTAAACGTGGATGAGGTTGACCTGCTATACAATATATACAACTGGTTTCAGCTTCCGGATGTTTCTCTTTCATATGAATTTCTAAGGTTTCTTGATATTTATAATGCCAATTACATTTAGGGCATTTGAGCGTTTTACATGAATTACGACTATGTGGATGTGCCATACCGGTTGGTGTGCCTAAACGTCCCGATGCTAATATCATTTCACATCGTTGACATTCAACACCAGATGGTCGACCCTGTATATGTTCGGGACACACACCAATTGTTGTACCAGTTAAAAATGTGGCTGGAGATGGTGTGGCAAATGGCGGTGATGCACTCGACACGGGAGGACTCTTTCGTGGACCCGGGCATGGAGACGTATCACTCGGTCGTCGTGCATGTGTAACTAAACTTTGGGCACAATCCGCTGAGCCATTACTTTGTGGTGGTGTAACACAATCGTTTGCCGTTGTTGACAGCATTGTGTTTGCTAATGATGTAGTAATTTGGGTCTGGTCAGGTGTTGGTGTGGTACCTGGTCCTAATGGTTCTAATAACGATACTAATGGTTTCTTGTCAGCACCAACTAATTGTAATATGGCTGAACAATCTGATGATAACACGTCACGATCGGATTCTTGTAATGTAACACCGTGTTCTGATTGTGCATGCGCTGCAAACGATCTCGAATAACCAAAACTAAGTTTACAAACAAAACACATTAATATTGGTTTCACTGGTACCGATCTAGGTCTGGGCGGTGGTGGGCGAGCATCACGTAACGATACTACACGATAACTATGTACGGCTGGTGCATCGGGTTGTCTTCGCGCGGCTAACAAACGGGATACGTAGACCGCGTGAAGTTGTGGCAACGATACTTGAGCACCGGCAATATCTAAACCACCAGTTTCACTTGCTTCACTATCCGACTCTTCAATTATGTACGCTGAGCCATCCGGGTTATAAACGATTTTACCAGCAAATTGTTCGACGTCACTATGATCCTGAGGCGTTTGTGGTGTTTGGGGTGTAAGACGTGTTGATTGCGGCGTCGGTGAGCCCGGAGCACCAGGCGCAGCCGGCGGCGGACTCGCCTCCTGTTCAGGACTCATTTCGGGCCTGTGACGCTTCAAACGTCCGCCTGGACTGAGCTCAGGGGCCGCCGGAAGCGCGACGGGCATGGGCATTGCGGCGCGTCACATAGCGCCCTGAAACAAAAGAAAACAAAATATTAACTTCATATAATTTCAATTATCTTAAAAAATAACATCAACATACACACAATATTCGTTATTTGGCAGAAGATGAACGTGTGTTTTTTCAACAACAAAAATTTAATCTTATTTTTTTTTTGTATACTTTAAGCTGATTTTTATAAAAAACTAATTTCAGTACCATTATTAAGAACAAAATGCGTCATCATGTTTCTTCGTTCGATTCAAATTGAATTGAAAAATTTTAAAAGGCTGCATTTAAAAATAATCCCTAACACAATAGGTGATTCAATTTTAAAGATATATTTTAGATAAATAGCTATAAAATCAAGTTAAACTCTCTCACTTGCTTCTGATTCCAACTGCATACTACTTACTATATGAGGCTGTATATTACTATACAAACAAGTGTTTGTGAAGAATAACTAACACACGATGTTTGTGGACAAAAAAATAAGAGAAGAACGCGCGAAACAAAACGGACAAGAAGGTGATTGCTGCCGGCAAACTAAACACAAAAAACACAAATACACACATACACATATAGTTATAGGGACCTATCTACCTTTATATATGTTTGTGTTTCGTAAAATAGCGGCGAAATCATTACACACAATTCTTTTTCGTTTGTTTGCGTTGTTTTTTTTTTCGCTCCTGAATTGTATTTTTGTTAATTTTTTCAGTTTGTATGCAGTGAATAATGCCAAACTATGCGCGACATTACCTCAACAGTTAATAATTGTCTTTCGTTTTGTAAATAAAATTATATACGTTTTAAAAAAATGTAATATATATAATTCATTCGATCGATCGATTTTTATCCACCAAAAATAAAGTTATTTTCGTTAAATTTCGTTCACAAATTCATTGTGTTCTGGTGCATATTCACGCTTAAAGACAGCTTGAACAGTTTTGTGCTGAAGTTTTATATATATTTTATATTTAATCATACACCATTTTTAATCGGACCGATTATCAACTGTGCTGGAAGTGACTGCTGTTCTTTTTATAAATCAAACAACTCTTGTTAAAAGATTTTTTTTCTATTGAAATTGGAAATAAATAAACAATTTTTTGGTGGAACAGAGTGATAAAATTTGTTTCTTTTTTAACCAAGCGAACAAAGTTATTGATCATTAGATACTTTTTAGCAATAATAATGTAAAATGCATTGTAACATGTCTGCGCAGTATGCCTACTTGGAAACTGAGTGGTTACGAGTTCGAATCCCGACATCGACAGTTTGTCAATTATTAAGAAAAAAAAAAGGGCGGTTAATTGACTAAACTGTCGGTGTATAGACAGGAACGAAGTAACCGGCTATGCTTGAGAAGGTTTTTTGCAGTTTCCTTCACGAACTCCAGATGAATATCGGCATAGTTCCTATCATAGTCGGTTGCAGCCGCATATCCTACCAATTCCTTGTCTATACACAAAAATTCCTTCCACTCCACTCACACCATCACATCCTTAGGATCCACAATGGATCTTATGGTCGAACTGTAGCCCGTCCGGAGAGTGTAGAGCGTCAATTTCCGATTGAGGCTTTCAATGTTGAAGTGTCTTCTCCTCATGGCGGAGCTTATCCTTTTGAAATGGGTGTCGTACTATGGATGCCAATATCGTACTATGGGTGCCTTAATTTGTGCCTTCAGTTTTTAGAAAAATGTTTGGAATAAAAGTTGTTAGGATATTTATAATGAACAACTTTTATCCGAAGCATTTTTTCGAAAACCGAATGTGTAAGGCACAAATGAACGCTACTCTTGTGGTCATGTGTACAATATTTTTCAGTTCTGATTGAATCATCTTACGTCTCTGCCTCTTTTGTTATTTTTAACCTTGATATTTAATCAAAATGGCGTGTACTAATAATAATTAATGACAAATATATTACGTTACGACAAAATTCTTATCTATACGAATTAAAAAAAAAAAAAAAACTGCACTCAACCAACGCATAAAGAATTTCATTAATATATATATAAAACGAGCGACCCCACCTTTTTTGAAATTATTTTTTTCCCAACAAAATAATAATAAGTGTAAATATTGATTTAAATTAGAATAAGAAATCAATAAATAAGAATAATTGTTTCTTCCATATGCACAACAAACACAACCCAAGCAAAGCTATTGCAGAACAAACCTCTTAGATAAAATAAATTCTTAAAATAACAAGATTATAAAATTTAACCGTAAAAATTAAATTGTCCGTTAAAATCGTATACATATGTGTGTATGTATGTGTATAGTATTTATACAGCTTTGTATATAACCTCTCCCCCCTTCGTTCTTCCCTCACATGAATGTAAACATTGTAATCTTTTTCTACAAGAGCGCGCGAATCGTCAATATATGCTACATATCATACAAAGAAATGATTATTTTGAGTAAAGGTAACGTTTGCTTATTTAAGCCGCCCGCGTTGCGTTCGCTTGACGATTAATGATGGATGGAAATCTCGACCGTAAACATAATTTTTAATATGCACAAATATATATAATAAATTCTTATAAATAGATAGAATACATTTTTTTTTCTCTGTGTATAGGTACTCGGCGGATGATGAATTAAATATTAAAAAAAAAAAAAAATCATCTCAACGCGACTGAATCGTCGACGAAGTTTAATTTTCACGATCAATCAAATATAAATTTTATTTGTGTATATATTTTTTGTAAAATTGATTTGATACGGATGTGAATATGTAATTTTTCGTTTTAATAAATATATAATAATTCCTAGGAAATGTACTTAAACTATTTTATATATATTTTATTTATAAATAAAATGCCGGCTTTAATATATTATATATTATATGAATACATTATTATATTTTTTATGTTAAAAGAGCTTCGAAGACGAGCGCTGTGTTTGTTCTACGATCGCTAGGATCGTGTTTACAATTACTGCAGTTGAGTTATGATTATTTCTATAGATGATCTTCATTTATTTATTGATAGAAAACTTAACATAAAAACCATGTATGAACTATAACGACCGGTTATTTTCATCAAAATAATAACAGACTCTAGTATCCACTATGCCCGAATTTATGCTTAAGCGAAACAGACAGAAGTCTGCCTTTCACATAAGCAGTATGGCAATAATTTTGTGTGTGATATTGATTTTTCGATATTGAAAAACAAGAGAATATACATCATAGATAGATAAATGATCGTTATCAATAGCTATGTCGCCAGCTCTCTACATTAGAACATTTAAATTTGACTATACAGTTGAAATTAGATACAGAAATGTCTTCATCATTATGGTTCTGATAAAAGAACAATATAGAATTTCGAGCCACACTATCAATGACATAATTTTTATGGGCTCGTAAACTTTGTATATTAAATATATGTATTGATAAATCTGTCCTGATAAATTTCTGATTCTAATGTAAATAATGGATTTAATGCCAGTCTTTCACAAACTCTAATTTTAACGCAGAACAAGTGTCGCAGGTTCTGTTCTATCATGATAAAATATTTCGATATAAAATGATGGTATTTTTTGAATACGTCACAAAATTTAAATTGAGTAATACAAAGATGGCGTAAATGTTAATACACATTCAATTGTTTGTAGTAAAAAAAACATTATTGATGGTTTTAATAAAAATACAATTACCAAAAACACTATGCCACGCCTCATTAAAAAAAAAATATTTTGTGTGTGTTTTATTGCTAATTTTTAATTTAAGTATTCATTATTATAATAATTAATTAAAAATTGTATAAGTAGAAATAAATGAATGATTTATGACAAGAAAGTTTTGTTTAAAAATATAATTTGCTTTCAAAGGTAAGGTATAATATAAGTGTACAATCGTAAACACGTAAATCTATCCAATGTACCTATACGGTTATGAAGTTTCATTTCATAATCAACGAAAATCAGTTTTTATTTTATTCCAACTGGTACTTCGTTTGATATTTGCTTTTTAATATGAAAACATCTTTAGCGAGACTATACAAGTATGATTTTATATGGGGAGTGTAATGAAATTTCAGGTTAGGCTGTCACGTTTTATTGTAACAATCATCTATGTAACAGTCGGCAATTATCGGCATTCGTCTGGTAAATGAGAATTTAACATCGTATACACCAGCCCCAGTAGCCGAGCGATCTAAGGCGTTATGTATGCTCAGTATGCATACTTGGAAACCGGGAGGTTATGGGTTCGATCCCGACATCGGCAGTTTGTCAATTATTAAGAAAAAAAAGGGCGGTTAATTGACTCTGTCAGCGTATGGACAATAACGAAGTAACCGGCTATTCTTGAGAAGGTTTTCTGCAGTTTCGGCATAGTTCGAATATCGGCATAGTTCCTATCATAGTCGGCTGCATCCGCATATCCTACCAATTCCTAGTCTATACACAAAAGTTCCTTCCACTCCACTCACATTCTCACATCCTTAGGCATCACAATGGGCCTTATGGTCGAAGTGTAGCCCGTCCTAACATTGTATCTAACATTGTATATGAATATGCATATTGCTTTTGTATATAGGCAATGATATATACTAATAAGTATAAGTGTATTTTATAATTATAAATCATTGTGTCCTGGGCTCAAAATTTGTTTTTGTTCAGTTTTTTTTTGTTTACATTGGTCAAGTTAATAACGAGTTTATCAAATAATTTAATGTTATATTAATTTATTTGAATCAACAATTTTTGATGTAGGTACTCAACATGTTTTTATGCACAGTTTTTACAAATGTATTATGCTATTCTTATGCCATATTATACAAATTACAAATGCATGAATTTAATGGTTTATCATTAGAATTCACATTGGAAAAGGTGTACGGGGTCGCAGCAGGACGTGTAGCTAGAACTATTAAAAGATACATTTGCATGTTATTTTCTGATCCTGTAATAAGATGATCATATTATGTAAATGTTTGAAAGAAACAAATGTCATTCTTATTTGTTTGGAAACATAATATTATTGTAAAAATGTAGTAAAAATGATGATCTGATCGCAGTCTGTACACACATTGACGAACAATTGAATATACAAATTTTTTGTTAAGAATTAATAAACAATAATGGCTGAATTTAATTATTTATAAACTGTTTGATTGTGTGGTTCATATATATAAAGAGACACAAAGTGAAATTAAAAATTTATATTAAAACAAAGAAAAATAATACAAAAAATTTTTTTTCATTTAATTGGGTTATAAATATTCATTTACAAAAACACAATTCGTTCCATTTATCAAATACAGAATGATTCTTAACGGAATATTGTGTCAAACTTTAGTGGACCTATAAGTCTGAAACACAATAGTTTGAGTCAACATCGTTGCTTGTTATTTAGGACAAACGCAGTTACGTAAACTTGATGATTCTTGGAACCGTTAGAATACATTTACAACGTTGGAGCATACTTTTTCTTACAAAACAAATTATTGCAAACTTTAAATATAAACTTTGACATATTTACATATTTCCAAACTCACATATTTTTAACCATACATATAAATAGTAAAAACAGTGAAGAAAAGCAGTAATTCATGTTTTACAGAGTATAAAGGCAGTAAATCATATGTTACAGCTTTTCGATTTACAACAATTAGAAGACAGATGATCGCTTATTTTAGGCATTTTAATTAATTGTGATCTAAAATCACACTCATATGACTTTTCATGAAGTCATGTCACATATTAGTAGTCGTTCAATAATATTATTATGGAAAATAATATAATTAATTTAGTTTAAAAATAACAAAAACTTATCACTTTTTACACTTTACTGCTTTTTACCCAAGCATGATCGAGTATTCTTCTTAAATACTTTGAAACGATTCATTCATTATAAAATGGAATGATATAAGTAAAGTTAAAACAATATTATACCTTTGTAAATATAAAAATAATTATAAGATTGTCGTGCTTATATGAATATTAATAAAAAGCTATTAATAAATTGAATAATTCCGCCTTTTATTTTATATTATATGTAATTATTAATTATTACAATCATATATATATATATATATTTTAAGTACTTTGTTTTTGCTACAAAATTATTTTTACTTTTGAAGTTGATCATTCGTACTATAAAAAGCAAGTAATATATAAATGTGTGTAAATTAAATTAAAACGTTACTTGTCGATTTAATTACTAGCCAATCAACCAGACGGGTTGACCTTGTTGTTACGATTTCAAAATGAATTCACATAGAAAAAAGTCATTTCCGTTTTGACACATATATATATTTTACACCCAAGTGTTTCAACAAGAGGAAGGGTTTGGATTGGGAAAATATTCAATTTCCAATGTCAATTAAAATACAATTCAGTATCAAATTTTAATACATTATGTCATTTAATGTAAAACGATACCAAAAATGGAACAAAGTTTTGTAAAGATCTACTGTTAGTAAGTTTAATTGAGGACAGTAAATTTCGCGTGATCGATTCGTCACACGAGTGTCTATTATGTGGCCTGTTGTGAACCGGCCTTTTACCTTTGATAAAATAATACATATAAATAATAAAAACAGTGAAAAAAGCAGTAATGCATGTTTTACAGAGTATAAAGGTAATAAATCACATGTTACTGCTTTTCGATTTACAATAACTAAAGACAGATGACATCTTATTTTAGGCATTTTGATGACTTGTGGTCTAAAACCACGCTTAAATGACTGTTCATGAAGTCATGTAACATATTATTACTCGTTCAAAATAAAAATGATATGAAAAAGTTGGCTCTTACGTCAGAGTCGTCTTTGGTGTAACGGTCAGCACGCTGGACTAGATATCCAGAGGCCTGAGGTTCGATTCCTGGTTGACGAGTTAATTTTTTCATATCAGTATTTAATTAAAGTTCTATAATTATTATGGAAAATAATATTATTATTTTAATTTAGAAATATCAAAAACGTAGATTTCAGTTTTCTCTGTTTTTATTTTTTTCACTTTCCTGCCCTTTACCTAAGCACGGCAGAATAGTTCAGAGTAAAGATAATAAAATTCCTATGAAATATTAAATTCTCGATACTAAACTTGATTAAGAATTTTTTTTAAAGTATTTACAAACTTTACAAGGATGTAGCAAAAATTGCATACCCATATTCATTAAATAAAATATTTATACTTTGTCACAGGATGTGGTCCATATTTCTGAACAATAAACTCACCCACAAAAATGTCTCTCTAAAAGTCTAAAACATATATATAATTCCACACAACACAGATATTTATGATACCCAGAAGCGTTGTATCATCTTTGCCATAATATATAACAGAAACATAAAACATCAACAAAACAATACCAAAAAAAGAAGAAAAAAAACAACATTTCAATTGTTTTATTCAAAGTTTCAAACTGCGAAAGAATTTATAGACGCGCAAAGGGGAGTGTAAATTAATATTTAAAATAACAATTAAAAAAAGATAAAAAATATGAAAATATCAGTAGATAAAGAATAAAGATTAAGACTATCTATAGCTATACCACCAACAACAACAACAGAAATTTCGTATATTAATGATACATAAAAAAAGGTGTTGGAATTGTGACTGTGCCCCGTCTTCTTTTAACTTTTGAGATACAAAAACGAAACAAAAGCTTGTGGTATTGTTTTCTGTTTTGTTCTGTTGTTTTTATAGAGAGATTATCTTCTCTATATCATCTCATGCTGTTTTTTTTTTTTAAACTATCCTCTCTATGTTGCATATTTATATAGTGTTGTGACGTCAATCTATTACACAAAAACAATGCACATAAAATGAAAAAAAAGAAAAAAACAAACATAAACGCTTTGTGTGTTTGTGACACAATAGTTCTTTCCGTCCCAATATTTATCAGATAAAAATCTTTTTGTTAAAAGCTATTCTTTTTTTTTTTTTATATAAAAGGTTCTTTTTGGATGAATGTCATTGAATTTCTACTATTAATCAATTTTGTTACGGAGACTTTAAGCTGTAAATAAGTTTAAATTAAGTGTGTGTGTGTGTACACTTTTGTACGCACGTAAGAAGTTATACTTCTTTTAAAATGAATATAATAATATTAAATAACGTCAACATCTACTATTAAGACAAAAAAGTTTAATAAAATGATAAAGAATAAAAATTATATACCGTATCTAAAACCAATGATTCTACATTTTGATTTGGCATCACTACTTCCGTTCAAATTAGATTTTGAAAGCCTGGCATTAAATCTATCAGTTACATTAGAATCAGAGTTAGTGAAATTTATCAAGACCAGGCCGGGTTTATGGCAAAAACATGGATTAATAATGATGAAGACATTCTTGTAACTAATTTCAACTGTATAGTGAAATTGAAATGTTCTAAACTAAGAGCTTCGTGGTGTAGCTATTTACCAAAATAATAACCATCATTTATCTTTCTATACTGTTTAATAGGTTATAGGTCTTGTCTTTCAATATCTAAAAATCCACTGCCGAGTGTAGTCACACTGCTTATGTGACAGACAGACTTCTGTCTGTTTTGCTAAAGTATATAATATATGTATATATAAATTTTGTCTATTTATTTTATATCGAAATACATTTTGAAGTTTTATCTTTGATTTAATTTTTACTTGTACACGTCTTCATCTGCTTTTTAAAATACATTGACTATACGTGTTGTGCATATGGTTGTGCCATATATTATTAATTGACAAACAAACAAATTTCAATAAAATAAGGTACTCGTATTATTAATATTAAAATACGAATTAAAAATATATAACACCACACCTTCTATATACATATTTTTTAATATAAGTAGAATTTACCATCGTTTCATGTGAACAAAGAAAGCATTATATTATTATTAATAATAATAATAATGATGATATTCCATAATATATAAAGTATTTTGCCTGAAGATGTATTAAATAAATATGACGCTCACATCAAATCATTGCGTTATGTGTATTTAGAATAAAACGTTATCAATATATCAACAATTAAATAATATACAAAAAACAGTTGGTCTTTGTATTCTTTCCAAAAAAAAAAACAACAATCTAACTGATTCAAACTCCTTCTAAATCTTCTTTTTGTGTGTGTTTAATTTGAGATGCAGCTGCCATGAATGTGTAATTATTACTAAATTTCTAATTCGACATGAATTTGTAATAATAATTATCTCCGCTTAACAAAATATATTCAGCAAAATCGACAATCTAAAGAAACCAACTCACAGCTATAATAACGAATAGTGCCACAATAACGACGTTTTGAGTAAATTGAAATGCAGCGATAAATGTTTCATGTAAAACTGGGTCCAAGCTTGGAGTAATTCGAAATGCAGAGAAAAATAGATAATGTAAATCTGGCTTTATTCTTGGTTGTTATCGTATTAACAGTATAGATCGTTAATTCAATGGAATCTTTTTTGCACACCAATATTTATTTAATAGTATGATACAGGCATTATTTTTTAATAAAATGTTATAATAATATTTAGAAGAAATCATCCGTAGAAGAAAAGGTGGAATTAATTTCTTTTTTAATTCTCTCTCAATACAATATTAGGTAATCCGCATATAAAAAAAATACCATAATTTTTTTTTACAGACAGATGTTTATTGAATATATATATATATATATATATATATATATATATATATATATATATATATATATATATATATATATATATATATAAATATATATTTTTTTTAACTTATAAACACATATTAATTTGAAATGAACCGGAAAATTTATTTATGTAATTTACAAAAAAAATTTTTTTTAGAACACACCTCTAATTATTGTAGAAATTTGTGTTAAGCAAAATATAGAACAACATTATTTCATTGCATTTGCAATCAAATTTATTAAGGGTATTCGATCAGTAAACTTTAGACTACGGTTTCTGTATCCAAATTTCAATATCGATTCATTTTTAAAATATACACTTAGTAAAATTTATTGAAAAATTATATATATTGTATCTAAAATCAATGATTCTACATTTTTTAATGGTGAAACAGAAGCAGTGACACTTCTTCTCTTAAAATTAGAATTTGATAGAATGGCATTAAATAGGAATTGACAATGCCCTTTGGAAAAACACGTGAAATTTAAAAAATTTTGCTCAATATTTTTTGTGATTGGTTTCGAAAAATTTCTAGTTGTATATATAATAATCGTTAGATTTGTACCTAGAAAATCAAATCCTTAAGAGTATTAAAATGAAGAATATTTTGAAACTCATAAAAACTGTACAATAGGCCACAAAAACAACGATCGAATTTTGCAAAATTTTGTAATTAATTTCGGTTTTCGAAAAAATGCTTCTGATAAAAGTTTTTTATTATAAATATACTAAGAATTTTTATACGAAATATTTTCCCAAAAACCCAATGAATATGGTACAAATAAACTATAAAATTGAGCGCTATTTTTGTGGCCCATAGTACCTACAAGGAATATACAATTATTAGGTTTATACAAACTAGGCATACTTATTAAGTATCGTATCTTAAGATGTATCTAATAAAGCTGTAATTATTATTAAACATGATTAGTAAAGAAGCATAAATAAGAAAAAAACTAAACAAATAAAGATAGAACATATTGAGTACCTATATTCCTCTCTATTTTTAATTCTTACGCTGCTTGTTGTTGTTGTAGTAGTGAGTGTGGGAAATGATAATTACACGTGTATTTTATTTACACACACGGACGTATATAAGGGGGGGGGGTGTTAGTGGGTCCGAATCCCTCCCTTAGTTTCCGTAAAAACGGTAATAGTCATCGAATATCAACCTTTTGTATCCGTGCCACAAAATAGTACACGGTGAAAAATTTTCAGTACAAATGGGCGTAAATTTCGGCAGAGTAATAAGGATATTGTACAAAAATTTACTATAGATCTAAACTCAAGGTCGTAATTACTTAGAAACTCGGCAGTTTAATGAATAATGAAGAAAATTTACTAAAAAGAAACTTAAAAATGTTTACTGTCAATGATAATTTTTCATAAAAGATCCTATCATAGTAAAATTTATAGTCAATCGAATTCTCCAAAGTATATAGATCCAAATAGATCCAAAACTTTATTAACTTAGTCGCTAAATACTTCCGTACTTAGTCTAAAATTCAGATTTAAAAATTACTATATAGTAGGTTGTAAAAATTAAAAATTAAAGGGGTCCTGGGTTCAAGTCTCTGATCGAACGCCAATGTTAGAGTTAAGAGAAGATTCCAAGTAGATCTACAAGTTGCAATATTTTGGGATTGGAACCAAACGTTTATTTTGCCTAATAAAGAATGAATGAGTGTTAGTAGTTACCGTGGTAACTCAGGCAATATATAGTCTGTACACAAAGGTATTTAAATATGAAAGTAAATTGAGATTTAGGAGCCAGTACACACATGCCCTTAGTAAACCAATGCAGCAAAAACTAGTTTACCTTGTACATTGTTGAGGACGTCCCATCCATGGGAAAATTATAGCTACGCCCGTGTAAACACATCTATGTACTAAATAATAACAGTTAGTCATATGAAATAATCAATATTAAACACGTGCTAAGTAAATAAATATTATTTGATATGGTCCACTGCCAACTGTGTGTGCACTTAGGTAGGGTCCGGTATAGTGTTGAAGATGGGCGCCAATCTATATACTCAATATAGTAATAATACATTTTTTTTAAAAATCAACATTACTTATAATCAAAAATTAAGTATAATTATCAAGATGAATAGCATATAACAACGGATCTTCTCTTCTTCAAGTACCTGAAGACTGTTGTTAAGTACATCTTCTTCTTCTTCTGCTTCGCTTGTCTTTATGTTATCTACAGTGTTTCAATATAGTGTGATTATATTTTATCACGAATTTATTAACAGTACAGAATTAAATTTGTAAAGTAAATATATTTGTTAAGTAAATTATAAAAGAATTCTTCAACCTTAATAGATTTTCAAAAATCTCTAAGCTTTTGGTTTAGCTTTGATATCCGTAGCCAAAAATTTGAGGGACGAAATTTTCCCAATTTTCCCATCGAAATTGAAACTTCAAGTGTGTGAATGAGTAAAAATGATCAATGCATACCCAAGCTAAAGGAGAAACATCGTAATAGATAGGAGACAAGTTAAAATATATTAAAATACGGCAAACATTGTACATCTATATTGTATATATAATATATATATATATATATATCGAGTTGTTAAAGGCGCTCTACTTAGAACTAGGAGGCTGTTGGTTCGTTTCCCAACACTGACAGTTTATCAATTAACTTAATTTAAAAAAAGATTAAATTAATGGGGCGATTAATTGACTAAACTGCCGGCTTATGGTCAAAAAGAAAGTAATCGGCTATGCTTGTGAAGATTGTGTCCCGCCCGGGGAAACCTAATAACCGATTACAATCATCTTCAAATTTTCACTTTGATCGTGGTGTGATCAATTTTTGTCGTGATAAAACATCAGATAAACAAAAAATTTTTACAATTAAAATCCATAAAATTTCGTCACGTTTCATACATACAAAAATAAACGAACATTAAACAAATTAAATATAATTAAAATTCCATTTTTAACGGAAATTGATTAAAAATTTTCTAATTATCTAACAATTTTTTATGATGTAAATCAAGTCATTGACATAAAATAATTAACCAAAAAGAGAAAGATTGATTAAAAACATTACATATACAGAAAAAAAAAACACATATTTTACTATAAAAAAAACAACAAACTAAATCTAAGAAAATAAATAAAATAAAATAATTATTTATGTCAAATAATGTTAATAATCATAATAATAATATTTATTTTTACTTATTTTTCTTAGTAAATAATTATTATAAAAATTTTTATGAAAATAATTATAGAGCATTAGTCGTTTGTTGTAGAGTAGAAGATGAAGAATTGACGATTGAAGTAAAAGAGTTAGTTTAACTTGAACTCAGAGTGTCTACAGTATCTAATAAAATAATTATACAGAATGTATCAAAATAGGGGTACCAAACATTAAGGGTAGATGGTATTCATTCAAGCTAGTTTACGAAACTAAAAATATATAAATAGTAAATAAACATATAATACATTGACATCAAGATAGTGAGAGATTATATGCATTGCACTATCATTACATTTCAGGTAGCTCAAAGACAGAGCGTTTATCTAGAATGCCAGAGGTTGTAGGTTCGATTCCCATCCAAGTTTTGTATGATTTTTCATCTGACATTGATAATCCAGAATAGGGAATATGCATGAAAATTTTTTTTCAAATTTATTTTCAGAATATGAAAATACTGTTAATACTGTAATAATGTTTAAAAACGAAATGAAAATCCGACAAATATCAAGGAAGCTAAAAGCTTTTAAAGATTATTATCTGTTTCTTTCTTGCAAAAATACTAAAAACGGAGTTTTACGTGTATTTTAAGTGGTGAAAGTGTAATATGACGTCACATAACATATCAAGAGTGCTGTCACCCTCTTTGTCTAATCGGGAATTTCAATCATTCATATCTCGCTTATTTTTAAAGTTATTTAAAAAGTAATTTTACCTTGATATTTGTCAAGTAAACATGCTTCAATTCAAGTGAAAAAAAATTATCATGTATATTCCCTATTGTGCGAAATACAAACTATCCCGGCGATCTAAATCTTTGTTCATACGAATTTTAGACTTTGGTGAATTCTTGTTAGTATGTTATCGAAATATATCTCGAAAAAAGTAAAGGATTTTCAACACCATGTTTGTGACGAAATACTACACGGTCTTCTTGTTACATGCTGTATACTGTGAGTAAGAATCATCTTAATATTAAGACTAATTGAATATAAAAACACTGATATATATATATTATATATATTATATATATTTGTAGCAATTAACAACATTTCCAAACAAACAAATTATTATATTAATTCTAATTACCTTAAAAAAATTATTTTATTTTTTATGAGTTTTTGTGTAACCGTAACCAAAACTTATATCATTGACGTAATCAGAATAAAATAATTAATTTAAATTAATAATATAAGAGTCTAATTTAAATAATTGTTCTAAAGAAAATAGTGGGCATACAATATTATATACTTCAATGGGTTGGCATTCGGTTTTAATATGAACTTTCCAAGAAATTAAAATATCTTAAGGATGACCGGACAGTACACTACATTTCATAATAAACAGAAACACATATTTTTAATAGAAATTACAAATTTTTATCTGTAAATTAATTATTTAAATTTAGATAGCATCTAACATCACTAGTCATCGGATTTATATAATTATTTAATTACTAAAAATAATAAACAATCGTCTTTTGACGATTTGATGAAAATTTTCGTTAATTTTTTATCATTTTAATTAGGATTTTTACAAAACTCTTGGTTAGACTATTTTTTTTTTAAATTTTAACGTAATGTACGAGATTAAATTTATAAAAGTAGAAGTTTTTTACTTTTTAATCTATAGAAGGTGGAGCAACATTATCGAAAATGTATGCATTCATTCAACATTTGCTATTCACAAAAAATTCCAATTTTTAATAATGGAGTACATGAAAACCCTTCCTCAGATTAAAAAAAATAATTATTTTATACGTATGAGTTACCAATTAATAACATATCAAAAAGTCAGATTTTTATCTATACATTGCCGATTTTACCTGTACATGTGTCCGATGAACCTTAACGAAATTAAAGAAATTGAAGAATTTAAAGAAATTTATTGAATATTTAAGACCAATTATTCTAAACTTTATCATGGTACGACAGAACCAACAACACTTCTTACGTTAACATTAGAGTTGGAAAGACTGGCATTAAATCCATTATTTACATTAGAATCAGCGTTAGTGAAATTTATCAAGACAAGGTCAGGTTTATCAATTTATACATTTAATATACAAAGTTTATAAGCCCATAAAAATGATATCATGGATAATGCGGCTCGTAAATCTATTATTCTCCTTTTATCAGAAACATGGATTAATAAGTATGAAGACATTTCTGTACCTAATTTCAACTGAAATGTTCTAATGTGGAGAGCTGGCCGTATAGCTATTTACCAAAATTATAACGATCATTCATCTTTTAATAATGTGTAATATTGTCTTGTCTTTCAATATTCAAAAATCATATCTCATACAAACATAATAATTGTCCACCGCAGAGTGTAGTCACACTGCTTATGTGACAGACAGACTTTTCTCTGTTTCGTCATGTAATGTTAAAATTATTAAAATTATTTCCATCAAAATACTCTCAGGCATTTGTAATAAAAATTTTGTTAAATATTTATAAAACGCAAAATAATTACATTGGTTTCGGTCGGTCCAAATGTATTCTATACGAAATTATTAATTTATACGTTTATTTCATAAAAATTTATCACTAAAAATCAATCTCATATTAAATGTTTTAATCGTGATTGAACGATTAATAAAAAAAAAATTGTAATTTTCGTCTGAGAAAACAGCGCCAGCACTCCTCAATTGGAACCTATCAAAGGCGTCAAGGTATTAATTAAAAAGTCTGTGTGATCTTTTATAAATAATCTATGATTTTATAAAACTCAGAGAAGATTCCCTTTTATAAAGTAATTTCTGTACCAAAAAAAACTAATGCCGATTATTAAACAATTACGATACAGTAAAATTTCAAACAGTAATTATGTAAAAAAAAATTGATTTCGGATTTAATCGTTGGTTTTTTAACTAGAACTTAATATACACACAGACGCGCAACACACATATACAAAACCCCCAGCCTTATAATTATAATAATTACAGAATATAATTAAAAAATAAAAATAAAAAAAAAAGTAAAAATTTCAGGTACCTAAAAAAAAAACACCACATTTCAGATACATTTGACGACATCAACAAACAACACATATAACAGAGTAACAACGATTTTGTTAACACTAATATTTAACCTAAATAACACAACAAATAATGGTGGTTGTTGGTTGAGGACCCATATTTAATAAATAATTAGGGTCTAAAAACCATCAGTAATTGAGGATGTCTCGTTTATTTACACCGCGTGCTTATTATATGGCTCCATGTAACCACAAAGAACAATATATATATATATAGGTGGGGAAGCGGAGTCGTTTTCAATTGATTTTTTCATAAAAAAGTGTAACAAATGTTTTGAATTTTTCCCACTTTTGGGAAAAAAACAACTTTGTTTCGTTAATTGTCAAAGTATTACTTCACGCCATATTTGCCAGATTAAATTATTGTGATGACTGCATAAATTGGAACAAATTTTTATCCCTTCTCTTAGATCAGGAACTTGGACATCAATATTGCTGGATGGTCAATGATGTCAGTCATGAAAATTCTTAAGGGTTTCAAGTTTTTTTTCAAAATTTTATAATTGATTGGTCCTTTATCCATTCGGTTTTTGGATAAATATTTCAAACATTTTTAACCATGTGACTTGAAGATAATAATATCACAAAAATGTGGTCCCCATTTTTTCTGAAATTATCCTTAGATCTTGTTAAAAGAGATTCATATGAAGCATTTAATGTCAAAGAATATTATAAATATTCAGACATATTACTTCAACGTCAAATTAGGTAAACGCTAGTCATTTCCGTTGGTATAATATAACCGAAAGGCAATTTCATACTAACAATGAATAAATAGACGCTAGTTTATAAAAAACTATTAAAAATATGAAAATAGTAAATAAACAAATTTTTAATATATTGACAACAAAGATAGCGAAAGATCACATACATTCCACTACCATAGCATCTTAGGTACCTCGTAAAGACAGAAAGTTGGTCTAGAATGTCAGAGATCGTGGGTTTGATTCATGTTCTTGAATGTGTATGATAATTGATATCATCTCAGAATTTGATGATAAAGAATGTAAAAGAGATGATATATTTTTGTATTAAAAACATTCATTTCGAAATACAAAGTCGAAAGGGTGGAGAATCTTATTAAAAAAAATTAAAAATTATTGTTTAACGTTCGAAATTTGGACGAAATATCTCAAATCACCAATAAAAGTTATTAAGACAATATAAAAATGTTTCAACAAAAAATTACAGGTTAAACAAATTTTATAACGGGTGTTTACTATAAAATAAAATAAAAACGAAGTTATATAAATATACCTATTATCAATCAATCAATAAAACAAAAAATAAATATTGCAAAACAAAAAAAAAAGTCTATAAAATAATAGTTTGGGCACAGAAAACAAAAGAAATATTCGCAAAATACAATATGAACAAAAAAAAAAAACTATGAATATTATTTTCTCAAGAAATTCTTTCTTAATACTTATTACAAAAAATACATATAAATAAATTTGTATAATTAAACATTTTAAATATAATCGCGAGGCTCTCCTCAACACAGGTCGATGTTTTTTTATAAAAAAAGATGCTGTGTGATGACGTGTCAGTGAATTTGATCTCTTTGTTTAATTAAATTGCCATTTTAGTCATGTTGAAGTGAGAATCAAAATTTATGTTACATGTGTGTATAGGTATTTTTATCTCTATGCGAGTGCATAATATCTTATATTATGGGGAGTTTTGAAATTAGAATTCCGTATCATAACAAGTAAGATAATAGGGAATATGCATGAAAATTTTTTTTCACATTTATTTTCAGAATATGAAAATACTGTTAATACTGTAATAATATTTAAAAACGAAATTAAAATCCGACAAATATCAAGGAAGCTAAAAGCTTTTATAGATTATTATCTGTCTCTTTCTTGCAAAAATATTAAAAACGGAGTTTAACGTGTATTTTAAATGGTGAATGTGTAATATGACGTCACATAACATATCAAGAGGGCTATCACCCTCTTTGTCTAATCGGGAATTTTAATCATTCATATCTCGCTTATTTTTAAAGTTATTTAAAAATTAATTTTACCTTGATATTTGTCAAGTAAACATGCTTCAATTCAAGTGAAAAAAAATTTTCATGCATATTCCCTATTATCAAGATCATCTTGTCTCATGTTTGATCGTTTAGATCTTGGTTGTTGTTGTTTTTTGTTGTTGTTGTGTTGGTGGATCTTGTAATATAGAAGAAGCATTACTTTGTATGCCTTATAATATTTTAAATATTCTGTTTTTAGTCTGGCCACGATTAGCGTGCTTATAATTGATATCTCCCGGCATTTAAATATTGATGATATATTCTCCTCAATATATATATATATATATATATATATATATATATATATATATATATATATATATATATATATATATATATATATATATATATACATTATATATTTATTTATTATATACATGTATAAGTATATACTTATTGAACCATAAAGTTCTATAATTACTATTTACTAGATTACAATATAACTACAAATCTATATGCATAATCAATAGTTTATAGATAATTATTACTTTCTAAATAATTTTTTTTCTTTACAGAAAAATACAAATAAATTTATATTTTACAAAAGATTTTCCACGTTGACTCCGTATATAGATAATTAAATACGGATGTGTTATTTTCGAATGAAAATGTGAAACATCAAAGAAACAATTAATGGTTATCAATAATCTTAATTAAATTTATAGGAAAAGTATTCTGAAATAAGATAAATCCAAATAAATTTTGGTAGTCGCCAAAAACTTTTAGAATTTAAGTACCGTGGAGTAAAAAATATACATTGTTAGTATGGTTGACTTTCGGTTATATTTTACCAACGGATGTGACTAACATTTACTTAATTTGACATTTAAGTAATATGTCTGAACATTGTTAACATTTTTTGACATCAAATGCATAATATGAAAAATCATACACATTTAGGATGGGAATCTAACACGGGAATCGGTATACCGGAACTCACGACATTCTAGACCAATGCTCTGCCTCAAAACTACCTGACATGTTATGGTAGTGGAATGAATATGATATCTCACTATCTTGATGTCAATATATTATTAATTTGTTTACTGGCAATTTACATATTTTTTAATTGTTAATTTTTTTGTAAACTATAGTATATTTATCCATTGTTAATATGGTTGCCTTTCGGTTATATTATACCAATAGAAGTGGCTACCGTTTACTTAATTTGACATTTTAAGTAATATGTCTGAACATTAATAAAATTCTAAACATAACTGTCCGTGCAAAAAGAAAAACAACTGTAGATTATTTGAAAGAAAAAACTATACGCCATTATTTTTCAATTAACAAAAAAAATCAATTTTATTATTACTACAAAACCAACTAATTTTTGTCATACTCTTTCTCTTCATGTCAGTCTGTCGTATATTTATGTAAGGTGCACTACTGTTATTAATAAATAAAAAAGAAATGAAATAACTTATTTAAAAAAAAACTAAAATAAAAAAAAAAATAAATATTATAAAAATAATAATAATTTACTATTATCACGAAATTGTCTTCATATTATGATTATCATACTTCATTGTACAGTGTGTGTTTGTCGTTGTCTCTTTTTAAACACAAATCTAAAACTCTAACCCCCTTATGCCACCCCCACCCGCTTGTTTATTCGCTCTCTATACAAATACATTCTGTTCATATGCACCATGCTACGAACTCCAAAAGGTATAATAGCGTGCGTGACTTATGTTTTTCTTGATTTCTAATTTCCTGAAATAATAGTTTTGTATTATAAAAATATATTTCTTACTGTGTGGTTCACACAAACGTCACACTAGTGTAGTTACCGTTAGTTAAGTGTACACAAGTATGTTCGAAATTCTGCTAAAAGGATTCCGTTTATGTGATATATACGGTATATTTAAATGATAAATGTATATATAAATCGGAAATATCTATTTAACACTAACAAAAAAAAAAAAAAAAGATGAAAAGAAAAAAAAATGGAAAATTTGATTTTTCAATTTAAAAACTACTTAGTGGATTACCCAAATTTAACTTCATTCTTTTTTTGTTGTTGTTTGTAATTTTTTGTAAGCTATTTTATAAACATGAATATTTTTTAACTATTTAATAAATTTTTATTTTGTGTATATATGTATTGGGTGTTACAGGAACGTGTGTTTGGATTTCATCATTGGATTGCACCGGATTAATATGAGTAAAATATATAAAGTTTTATGGAATGGACATGATTTGTTTCCTTTTAAATCTTTTCGCTTCACTCGGAAAGTAATAGCTTAAGTAAGCTTAAACATAGTATAAATTTTAAATGTGCCTTCAAACAAGGTAATAACCTTTATTTAAGGACAGTTTGCTCTCATGGTACAGCTGTGGCAGCCTCTTGATCTGTTCTCAAAAACGGACTTGGTAAATACGAAACAGGAAGAAATTACAAACAAATATCAAAGAGTTTTGCAGTAATTTTCTTGGCTTTTAAAGTGTTTGATTAATCTGAGACAATTTCCTTGTGAAATTTCAAATTTTTTTTGAAATATGATTTGCTTCTGTCGAAATAACTTTGACGACCATCGAAATTGCTATCAGATATCAATTCAATTACGTTTGCATTACAATCTCCCATTGTTCTGCACACGATTGAGATTAAGCATAGCTTTGTGTCTGGTATAAAATTCGATATATAGTGGATCCCGTTCGCAAATGTATTTACTTAAAACGGGCAAAACCGTAATGATCAAATTCCCAGTATATATATATATATATATATATATATATATATATATATATATATATATATATATATATATATATATATATATATATACATATATATTGTGAGTTAAAAATTTGCATAAATGTGAAAATTAAGTCTAGACCGTATAAGGAATTATAGAGCATTGTTGTTAATAAATAAATGTTAATTATTTTTTTCTATGGAACTGGTTTTCTCTATGCAAAACCAAACAAAAACTAAATCATAAGTATGTTTTCTTATAAAAATTTTGATATCTCATATAGGAGAAAACAGTTCAGTATATCTATAATATCACATACCTATCTTAAAGATATCTTTATTGAGTACGATAATAGTGTTTAGTGTTTGTCTAACGACTTAGGTAAACGATCTCATATCATCATAAAACGATATATTTCGATTGAATGTTCTGTCGAATAGATATAATCATTATTGTCCAAACTATACCATATAGCACATACATAGGTACTAGTATATATTGACGGTCAGCCGG
The DNA here is from genome assembly GCA_963920215.1 of Nineta flava. Lineage (NCBI taxonomy): Eukaryota > Metazoa > Arthropoda > Insecta > Neuroptera > Chrysopidae > Nineta > Nineta flava. Next base: position 103,725,696 of record OY986042.1, read on the forward strand.
CATAGTCTGTGTATATCAGTGGCACTTGGGTGTTTTTAAAAGCTCAATAAAATTCAACTAAATGCGTTTTCCTTTGACCATATCAACAGGCACAGACAAAGAAACATAGACATAAAAATTGTGAATGGTGAATTTTTCTATAAATGCAGGTAGGTAGCATTGACCAATTCATTCATTTTAACTTTTTGCGAAAGTTTTTACCTTTTTATTTTATTGAAAGAAAATTGATTTTTAGACTTTTAAATAGGTTTATTAAAAAAAAAATCGTCCTTCCTAAATATAGACATATTTGTGCACAAAAAGTCACAAAAGTTTTTAAAAATTTTATTGTTGAATTGTGCCGTATTCATTCGGTTTTTGAGGTCCATAGTATAAAATGTTTTTGGGGTCCATAGTATAAAATGTATGCAAAAAAACCACGTTACCCGATTTCTGTACTTTTATAACGCCCCAATTTTTAAAATACCTGGACCACCCTTGCGTCTCTTCAATCTTTTGTAAGCCTCCAACGCGTTACTAGTCGATTCAAGAAATATTTAACAATCGATCACATTTCGTCAGGCTTATCGATTTTTTTACGTGACTATGTTACGTAACAACCAATACCCCTGCCAACCGTAAAAAATATTACGTAGTTTATGGATAGCCCCATATCTACGTTTAAAAATACGGAAATTTTTCATTTTCCATAAAAAATATAATAGTTTATAATTCCACTAGGTATAAGGAATTGTGTGTTTTCCTTATTGTTAGAAGAAGAGAACAACTTTTCAATAACTCACTTTTCGGGGTCATGCAATGAAAGTCGATGGATGATAAAGTTGATAAGAAAACATTGACTGACCATTGGATTGGGTACACACCATACATAAACCAGACACAAACAGCGATATATATATATATATATATATATATATATATATATATATATATATATATATATATATAGTGATGGCTCTTACATTGAATGGAATAAAAGAACTTGACTTATTTTTTTTAACATCTGTACATTATGTAAGAGTGTGTGTGTGTGTGTGTGTTTGTATGCGTATATGTGGGTATGGGGTGAATCTGACCAACAATGCGTTATACATATGTTCACATATGTTCTTCCTCCATTCTCCGTTTACAATTTCTATGTTTTGTGAATGAATTGTGTGTAGTCTATTTTTGTGTGCCATTAGAAGTGGGGGTAAATTTATACAACCAAAATAGTATATGAATGATCCATACATGTTGTTGTTGTAACCTTGGGTAAGAAATTTATTTGCGAACTTATCGCAGCTATTATAATAAATTTCTCACAATTTTATAGAGATTGCAACAAAATAAATGGTCCACCTGTCGTCTTGCGCTTCTACCGATCAAAAAGACTTGATGACGTTTATTCGTAAGACTTGTTATTAAATAAAACTTTTAATCTTTGATATTTGAAGTATTCACAGAATTACGTTTCCTCAAAAATTCAAAACTTCCAAACGATCATTAACATGGAGCCAAACTTGAAACCTTAGCATGGCACCTTTTATGAAAATATAATTTTTTTAATATTTAAACTTGTAATAACTTTGTTTTAAATTAGACACTGTAATAAATATTAATATATTATTTGATTTTTAATATATTCTTAATCAAGTACATTTTTTTCGCGCTAAAATATATAGGTTCTCAATTGTACATATATGTAGTAGCAGAAGTAGCGAAAGGGAGATTGAAGCTTGGCAACTAGGATTTTCTAGGTCTTTTGTACCCCTAAAGGACAAAGAATTTGTATGTAGATCAGGAATTGGTAGGATGTGCGACTGCAACCGGCTTTGATAGGAACTATGTTGATATTCCTCTGGAGTTTGTGAAAGGAAACTGCCTGCACAAGCATAGATGGTTACTTTCGTTCTTGGCCATACGCTGACAGTTTATTCAATTAATAACTGTCACAGTTGGGAATTAAACCAGCAAGCTCGCAGTTTCGAGTAGAGCGTTTTTAAAGCTCGACCACTTGGACTGGTCTGGTTAGAGATACACTCAGAATGGAAAGTATGACAATTTTTAATTTAACAAATTTAAGTAAGCAATTCATTATGTAAACAAGTTTCCGTCAATGTATTTCGAATCACAACTGTCGATATATGGTTTACATTTTGGTTTTAATGTTTCAGGTAACTATCAACAATTTTCGTATTATCATCTGTTACATATATTTTGTAGTATCATCCGTATTATTAACTCCAAAAGATAATGTCTCATTAAAAAAAAAAAAAAACTTTGTATCTAAAATACCTTAAAAATGTTTTTTACCTGAAAACAATAAAAAAACAAATTTAATAATACTAATTTAATTTCTATCATTACACGATCAACAAACGGTTTGTTGTATTCAGGTTTTTTACATTTAAAATTAATAGTTTGTTTGAAATTATTTCCTATTTTTTCGGTTTTTTAATGGTAACAAAAAAAAAACCGCATTTATGTAGTTTAGAAGGGACAGATTCATTTAGCGTCCTTATACTGTCGTCTTTAACAAAAAAATCCCATTTTATAATTTCGATCGGTAACAAAAATTATAATTGGAATTTAATTTTTTTTTTTGTGAAAATATTATTTTGATAACCTCTGTATGTATAATTAAATATGAATTTTTTATTTTTTATAGATGTTAATGGATCCCTTTTAAATTTCGGAAGAATAAATTATGGCTCAGCTATGAGACCGTTGAAAAATGCTTGTTCAAGGTCGTCCATAGATGGTAATTATAAATTTGTGCCTATTTAGCCAGAGTTTAAATGAGATAATAAAAATTAAATTGGGGCATTGAATACAGTATATAATTTATGGTATATATTATATACTTTTTGCAGACCCGTATTTAAATCGATATTAACCAAATTTAGTATTATAAAGATTATTAAAATAATCAAAGAGAACTGAAGGATTTTTGAAATTAAATTTCAAATTTTGCACCAATTCCTAGAACAATTATTTGTATTTCATAAATACGTATTTCGGCTATAAGGTAATCATCATCAGTATGATTTAGCTAATCGTAACTATCTCTGAGATATGGAGTTAGACACAAGTTGCTCGTTGCTAATTTGGTGCATGTCTCACCGTTTGGTACGTGAGACTCGCACCAAATTAAATACGTATTTATAAAATACAAAGAGTTGTTCTCGGAATTGGGGAAAAATTTGAAATTTAAATTTAGTTTTATTTTAAAAATTTAGTCCTGTTTAGGTAAAAGCAGTAAAGTGTAAAAAGTAAAAACAGAGAAAAATGAAAAAGTTTTTGATATTTCTAAACTAAATTAATAATAATTAAATACTGATATGAAACAATTAACTTGTCAACCAGGAATCGAACCTGGGGACTCTAGATATTTAGTTCAGCATGCTTACCTCTACACCAAAGAAGACTTTGCCGTAAGTGCCAACTTGTTCATATCTTTGGTGAAGCGGTAAACACGCTGGACTATTCAGAGGCCCCAGGGTTGATTCCTGGTTGACGAGGTAATTTTTTCATATCAGTATTTAATTAAAATTCAAGTGATGTTAGAAATATGTCAAAGTTTACATTTAAAGTTTACAAAGTATACAAACTATGTTATAAATCATAAAAGGAATAATAATTGCTATAGAATTTCCAAAATCTACATACAAGTTACCGTTAAATTTTAACGAATATATAAAAGCGTATATAACTTCTGTTAAAATAAAATGGAACTTCAAAACAATTGAATAAGAAAAAATATTCAGTGAAGTGATAATTATCACTGATTATAAAAATATTTTTGAAGTGTTAGAAAATTAACAATAGGGAATATTATTTCATATATACTTACGAAGAAATACAACAAAAAAATTAATATTTATTATGATTCTTTAAGATGAACGATGGACAAAAAAAAGGTGAGATAAATTATTGAATAATATTTAAACACAGTAAAACGTGTTAATGGGGTTTTATTTTATTACAATTCTCACATAATTGTCAAAACGAAAATAAAAATTAATAAATTCTATGAAAAAAAAAATTACGAACAAATGACGACCATGTCCTTTACATTTTGAAACAAATGCTTATTTGTATATCAAGTGTTCCGTAGATGCTTTTAATGGACCATTAAAAACACGAAGACCTTTAAGAATGGAACCCTAATTCAGATACATATAGACTTCACTGGGGTTTGAACAAAATTAACATACTTCTCAGCGCTTGCACTTTTTCATAAATTTAATTAATCTAATTAGTTTTTGTAGAAAACTGTTTAAGGTAAAGTAAACTACGGATAAAATTACCGTTAAATCATTATCGGATTTATGGTTATCAATACTTAGAACATCTTTATTAACATTGGTGGAAAAAAAGGCTTCTTACTGTGTTAAACCTTAAATAATAATGCTTTTAAAACTCCACATTAACCACGTGAAAACTTGCCGGGGAACTTAACAATATTACTCAACAAATTGGAACATAAACTTTTGAAAATTATATTTTTCTAGGCATTTTTGTGCTTTTGCGGGTGCTTTGCGCATGCTCAATGACTCTACGGATAAAAATCAAAGTGTATATTATGCAATTAAACTATTTTAATAAATTTATTGTATACTCCACTACTTTAATTTGCCATCAATATGGCGTCAACTGGTTAGAGTATACACCAATGTATATCAATTATTAGTTAAATGTAGTTGATGTCATATTGATGACAAATTTGGGTAATCGAGTGTACAATAAATATTAGTTTTTTTTTGTATTGTTGATTGGACTATATACTCAAAGGACGGCCGGACTACCTATTCTATAAAGAAAACAACAGAGAAAATATATAAAGAAAAATTTATACATATATCCTCATATTCATATATCGTTATATTGACCGATTAATTTATCCAATAAATTTCAAGCAAAAAAAAAAACATTGTTATTAAATCGATATGACATCCAAACATTTTATGTATACATTATATATATACAGTTTTTTTTTTCTTCATTTTTTAAATCTATAAATGATTTAAAAAAATATTTTATTATTTAAAAAGAAGCATAACAAAGTTATAAGACATAAAATTTTATACGTAAACATTCAATAAACTTCATCTATGTGTATTTTATATTGCTGCTGTATATCTATTGCTATTCTTATCTAGCATCTAGCTTGTACTATTTTGAACTCATTCTATTTCAATAAAACAATATCATAAAAATAAAATATCATAAAATGAAAAACCAAAAAAAAAACAAAAAAATTAAACTATTTTTGTGTGTGTGATTTAGTGTTTATATCAATTTTGTGTTTTTAGTATTGTAAACTGATTTTTATAGAAATCATAGAAAATTTATTAAAAAGTACTTTTTAAGAACTGCAATCTCTTAAATGTTATACGTCTTGATGGATTATCGGATATGGATTAACAAAAACCATGTTTCATTTAAAAATTTAATTAAAAATGAAAAAATATGTAATTAGTAAATAAACAAATTAATAATACATCAACATCAAAGATAGTGAAATATCATATGCATTCCACTACCATAACATCTCAGGGGTAGCTCAGTGGTAGAGCATTGGTCTGGAAGGTCAAAGGTCGTGGATTCAATTCCCAACCTAGATGTGTATGATTTTTCATATCCATCAAAGAATGTTAACAATTAATGGATATAAATTGACGCTAGTTAACAAAAAATAGTTGAAAAGTAAGTGCAAATGTGATTTACTTAATCGTTTAAATACTTTGTATATGTTAAATTCGGAATTGATTAGTGCAAGTTTGATGGAAAAACTATTTATTATAAAAGAAGATTTTTATTTATCTTAAGATTTTAAGAATCTTAAGAGATTTTCCGCCCAAGCGGGAGAAAGACATATTTGGCCCACTCTCAAGTCAATTATTGCTTTATACGCTAAAACATACAAACACAATTTAGCTCGCTATCTCTCTTTGTTTTTACCAAATTACGGACAAACGGTGATTCTTATTTCTAGCCGTTACAAAGACGACAATAAACTTATTATTATACCTTTTATTATATTTAAAGGCAATGAGATGAAACAATAAAGTATACCAAAGAAATTCGGCACGTAGGAGCTAGGTAGATTAAGCGAATTTTCCAATAGAGAAAAAGTTATAATACATATCAAAAATCAAATTGCTATTGTAATATTATAAATACTATAGAAACAAAAAATATGATCAGATAATAAATTGTACTAAAATCTATTTTCTACAATTTTATTTATGATAAATTTTCACATTTAATCAATATTAGAAGAGATATTGCCAATTTTGTGTTTGACCTCATTGAGTAATTTTAATGTTTATAAATATTTTTGCCAAATATTGTCAGTCAAAAATTATTGTTAATTTTAAAGTATGAGACATTATATTAATTAAAATTTACAACAAAAAAAAAACTATGGAAATATTTTATATTAATTTATACAATTTTGTGAATCTAATATATATAATTATACCAACTACCTTAACTAGTAACATGGGTACGACATTTGCTCATAAACCGTGAACAATGAAGCATATCTGACTGGATTTGTTTTTATTGATATTTTTGTACAATATATATATATATATATATATTGTATTGTTTTCATTAAAAAGTAAGTACCCATTATTATGATATACACACACATACGCGAGCGCAGGCTCCGGATGACATTGAACATTAATTATTTATTATAGAAGAAAAACTAATATAATAATTATTACGTAATCATTTTTGTTGTATAAATAAAAATAAATAAATTTTAAAAAATACGTAATTATTTAATTGAATAATTAACATAATTTTTACAATATTGATAAATCAACACAAAAATAAATAAAAAAAATTATGAAATGATTTAACCTTCATTTATCTAAATTTTTTAATAAAATATATACGAAATTCATTAATTTTTTTTATTATTATTAAGTCATATTACTTTTAAATTTAGACGTTAAACTAATTATGATAATTAGTAAAAAAAAGATTTCAGATTTATTTGAATACTTGCTAAATTTTGATTAATGAAACTTATTAACACAATTTTCTAGAATTGGGATTGTAGATAATCATACTTAGATTTTGTTGCAAATAGGATTATGCATTTGTAATGATTTAAACTATAGTTAAATTGGAAAAGTGTTGGGAACCGTAAATCTATAATAATCACAACAAAATATGAAATAAACACTTTGGTGATTTTTTCCATTGTTTCCATACTAATGGATGATATTGAGTGATTATCTACGTATAGATATTTTTATACAGTGGGTAAATATGTATGTTTTGCTACCAAGATGTTGCTTTGATAATACTGTACCATTATTGGACAAACATTGTATTGTTAACGCTTAAGTATACACGAATAAATATATATGAACAATAACTTTGACAGAGGGAATACTGTCAACAAAAAAAAAAAGAATGATATGAATGAAAGTTGGCTGTTACGTCAGAGTCGTCTTTCGTGTAGCGGTAAGCATGCTGGACTAGATATCCAGAGGCCCGAGGTTCGATTTCTGGTTGACGAATTACATTGTATTGTTGATGCTTAAGTATACACAAATAAATATATATGAACTGTAACCATTTTTTTTATATAGGTTATATAATGATTATTTGAACATCAATATAATGCATATGATTCCGCATTATTTATATAAATATTGGGATGTTAGTTTTGTAATGATTATGATATAACGATCGAAAAAATGCAGTCAATCTATAGAGACAGTGCAAAGACTTCGTTATATATCCACAAATAAAATTCTACGTGATATGGCTGAAGTTGTGATTATAGGCTGAAGACAACTTTGTCTACTCATATATATAGTGGATTGTAAAAGTGGCGTTCTTTTTCCAAAGGTAAGATAGTTTTTACTGAATCGAAAATATGTTTCGAACAAAAGTTGTTATAATTTTTAAAACGAACAATTTTAAATATTATTCGAAACCTTTATTGTGAAACAAAACTGGATTAAACACAAATTAACAACAAAAACACCTATGTTATACTTGGCTTGTATAGCCTTCTATAAAATACAATTTATAGGTGAAATATGAAAATGTTAGAAATTTATTGAATGAAAAAGATATATGAGTAATAATAAAAATATTGTCGAAAAATTTATGGATTTTATATATATAAATAAATAAATAATAATTATTTTTCGTATAAAAATTTTATATCTTAATAACGTATTATAGATGTTATGTACACGACGTTTTTACACCTGAAACGAACACCAACCATATTTTATGCTATATGAACTGTTGTGCCGTTGAAAACTAGAAATTTTAAAATGCGTGCGAGCAATTGATTTAACTACCGTTTAAAGTGATTTATGTATATAAAAATTTTTTTTCAAATAAAAAGCGAGAGGTTGTTAAACGTTGTTGTTGTGCCTTCAAACAGCTTTATCTTAATTGTAAAAGTTTATTTCATATAACTTGAACTATGGTTATTTTTAGTTATACATTGGATATACACAATTTTGTAATACCAGTTTAGCATAATACTTTTATTAGCTCAAACGAAAGGTTATATTGTCGCAAATACGATTCTTTTTCGGTATTTCATAACAAATTAAGTATGGAACAGATGCAGAACATTGTGCAGCAACATAGAACTCCGCCTATAAAATATTTTCTGTACAGACGTGCATCCAAAATTATGGAACATAAAATTATTATTTTATTATTTTATGACGCTAATCATAAAATTCAATCCTTTGTCATCTTGTCTCTATCTATCTCATTTAATTTGTATAGTTTATTTATATGTATGTATCTCTAGTAACTAGTTGTTGTATGTATTTTGTAAAAATTTTTTTACAAATATATATTAAAATCAATACAAAAAATTAAGTATAATAAAGTATATAATGTAAATTGTAACCAATCTAGGTAATAAAACATAATAAAATATTAGGAAAGCATATAATTTTAGATAATATGACCAATTTGAACAGGAACATTTAACTACTCCTACAAAATATCAAATAATTTTGATTTTTACTACAACCGGTCAAGGACACGTTTTTTGTTGCTGCAACAGCTATATACATTTGTAACATACTAGGTTGCTGCACAATTTTCCGTGTCTGTATGCCACTTTAGAAAAAAAACAAGTTTAAACATGTTTAAACATTTAATAACATTTTATTAAACATGTTTCTTTCACATGCTTTTTACCGGGTTGATTTCTATAAAAATACAAATTAGAAATTTCACAGTAACGTTGGGAAAATATGGGAAATAAATTTGGTTTTTTTTCGTCTTTAAGAAGTGTAAGTGTAAAATGGTTTCATTTTATCACAAAGCGATCCCCGCTTTGAAAAATTAATTTTTTCAGGCCTAATAAAAGCGAGATGGAAACATAAGTTTTAATGTGTTATGCCGATGAGTTTTTATGTGCTATGTTTGTGATGACTTTGAATTAATTTCTACAGCAAAATGTCCAAGATAACATAAAAATGAGAAAATGTGAGGCCTTCACATACAACACCAAGTAAAGTATTTTAGAATAGAAATAATTGCAAAGTGTAGAATTAAACAGATATACTGTTATACACAACTACTGAATTAATTTAATTCAATTACGACAGACAATAATTTTGTAACAAGTTACTAAAAATCTATTAAATACGCTTTTTTTTATTCACCATAAAACACTGCCATAAAACTAGCTACAATATATCTAGATAATAATTTAATTAATTGACTGACTTTAAATTGTAATCGTCAAACAAATTGAATACTTCGATTATGAATACTTATGTGAGACACGCAACAAATTAGTAGCAACGATTAACCTTATATCTTTGACAACATATCCATCCCGGAGATAGTTAATTCATACTGGTGATAACAACTTTGTAGTCGAAATACGTAATATTTATAAAAATACAAATAATTGTTCTAGGAATTGGGGCAAAATTTGACATTTAATGTATTCTAGTCTATCTAGGGCATAGACAACATAATTTAAACTATCAACAATCGAAAAGTGATCATGCCAATTTTACCGCATAGGTGAATATAAAAATAGCTTCGGTTCGATTCCTGTTATCGGAATCATAGTTGGAATAAACCAAGGTATACAGGTATATTCTATCTAAAACCCAGGTTAATAAGAATAGGTAATATGCATGAAAATTTCACTTCACTTGAATTGAAGCATGTTTACGTGACAAATATCAAGGTAAAATTACTTATTAAATAACTTTAAAAATAAGCGAGGTATGAATGATTGAAATTCCCGATTAGACAAAGAGGGTGATAGCCCTCTTGATATGTTATGTGACGTCATATTACACTTTCACCATTTAAAGTACACGTAAAACTCCGTTTTTAGTATTTTTGCAAGAAAGAGACAGATAATAATCTTTAAAAGCTTATAGCTTCCTTGATATTTGTCGGATTTTAATTTCGTTTTTAAATATTATTACAGTATTAACAGTATTTTCATATTCTGAAAATAAATGTGAAAAAAAATTTTCATGCATATTCCCTATTAAAAAAAACACATTTTGGCAACTTTAAACGAATGGTTATTTTTTTCTGAGTATATAAGTTTGTCATGTGTATTGCAATAAAGGCTTGCAGATATTGAAGTCCAAGATTTAACAGCAAAATACAGCTACTGAAATTTACAACCCAAGTTTCGTTATGTATGGTATGTCAATAGCGCCGTACTACAAACGTGTCTATTGCATTGCGACAATGCGGTGGGTTATATATTGAAGGTAAAAAGTATCAAGGTCGTTTTTCGATACGATGGCCTATTTATAGATAAATATGTATCTTCTCAAGTGAATTTGGCTGTTTATGAGCCGTACTCTATTCAATAAGAGGAGAAAGAGAGAATCGACGAGAATTTAAAATGTAATTAGAATCCATACAATTGATTTTAGATGATAACTACTATAATAATTACACATGATACATACATATTTATAATAATAATGATTAAATATTAATTTAGCTTATATAAAACTAGAAATCAATCCATTTTTGTATTTAATAGACACAAAATTTATAAATATTCATAAATATATATATATATATATATATATATATATATATATATATATATATATATATATATATATATATATACGTTTTTGTAAATGCATGTGTAGCTCAAACAACATTAAGTACAAGACTTAAATGGTATGTTGTGTTTTAAAAACACATTCTTATATTACTGCAGATCATATTAATTTTTATAAATATACGTATTTTTTTACAATTAAATTTATTTATTATTAATATTCTTTACAATATTAATATTTTTCTTCTTTTTTTTTTTTTTAAATAATTATTTTATATTAATCTCATCTTTGTACACTCTTATTCATACAGTGTTTTGTGCGTAAAAACATATTGACTTGATCTTCTTGTAGACTGTTTCAATATGTTTCTATAATTTCTATTGTCGTCCATTCTTATAAATTCACAACATTGATCTCACTTTTTAGATTCCAAGTATAAATTTTCATAGAATGGGACTGTGAATAATCAAAACAGTTATACTAATTTTTGACAAATACAGAGACGTTATCTAAACTCTTTTAGTATTTTCAAAAAAAAAATTTTATTAATAAAAAACTCTCTAAAAAGCAAAAATAATGGAAAACAGAATGGGGGGAGGGGGTCTTAATTATGTTGAAATTCAAACGTTACCTTTTTTTTTTTAAATTAATTTCATAAATTTACTCGCCAAATTTTTAGTTTAATTATTCGTATTACAAATGGGGTACATTTAAGTTCCGTTGTGGAAGTTTATCGAACGTGAGTATTACGTGATACCATGGACCTTATGGTCGAAGTGTAATCCGTCCAGGGCAGCCTTTACAATCTATCTATCTATTACGTGATATAAACTCACACTTTACTAAAAATATATTAATTATTATTACTCATGCGATTTGATAATATATTAATTATCATTTTGTTATAATACATTTTAATTAGATTTATTAATGAACTTTGTTGATTGTTTGTAATCAACTAACAACTATACTAGTATAATGGCATCATCATATTTTATTAATCAAAAACATGTCATTACAATCATGATTACATGTATGTGACGATTGATATGTGTTTGATTGATCTCATGCATTTTGATATTTTTAGTAAACCGTACCATAAGTATAAGCCAACATAGAATGGCTCTTGTTTCAATCAGAGAGAATTCAATTAATAAATAAACCATAGTCACATTACATGATAAACAATCTCAAGGAAAATCAATCAATTAAATTTTATTTCATTTATCTCATTAATATCTACTGTAGTTATTAGATTATTTTTGATGTGAAATCATTTATAGCGAGACTGTTCAAGAATTTATATGGGGAGTTACATAAAATTTCAGATTATACATTGTCACGTTTTATGTAACGATCGGATATATGACAGAAGATCATCATTCGTGTTTATCAACAAAGCACATCAATACGACATTAACATCATGTTTTCACAGCTCAAAACTTTTAGTATATTTAGTGCCTTTATTTGTCAGAATTTAGATTAATATTTCAGATTTTTAATGTGGTACTATCTTTGTCTATAGACTTCAGTTTCACTACTAATTCGGGCAACATAGTGTTCGCATGGTTTTTCTATTTAGACTTGGAGCACAGCTACCGGCTATGATGGTTTCTATCAAACATTTGTTAATATATCTGTATGTATATAATTGGAAAGAACTATTAGATATCATCAGTCTCCGAATACAAGTGTAGTGGGTAGAACTATGTCGCATCTTTCACACTTGCTAGCAGTATATATTTCTAAACCAAATACAAGTTTTGGTTGAGTTTTTGCTGTCATAAGTTAAACCATACAAAAATGTTTAATTCATAGACATTTTTCTGGTGTTTAAAATAAATAATCCCTCGCGCAAATTTCTTATCTAAGTACCTTATTAACTATTCCTAATATTTCTTTTAAATACACTTCACACAACTATAACGATAGCCCCTTAAGTGGGTATATGATAATAATGATTAGCATAAAAATGATAGGAATTTATTCATTCTTCTTTCACAAAATCCAAAGTTAAAAAAAAAAGTATTATCCTACACAAAAATTAACAATTCCAAACGTGTTCGTAGAAATTCATATCGTTCTTAATCAATCTTAAAATAATGTAGAAGAGCGCGATGTCGGCAAAATTTTATATAATTTTTATATAAAATATTTTTGTGCATCGTTTTTAATCCACCAGAAAATACCACAAAACAAAAGAATCGGTTTTATGTTGAAAATTTACGTAGATATATTCAGAACAAATAATTAAAAATAGGCACACAAAAACAAACGTAAAACCACCGAAGAAACTGGTCGTCAATCAATAATATACAAAAATTTAAATCAATAAATTAATTTTGAAAAAAAAAAACCACTGAAGTTTTTTTTTTTTTGCTTTATAAAACGAGTTGGTTTGGAAACAAAGAATTAAAACTGCACAACCGATCTTAAAAGAAACTATATCTAGTGTATACCGTCACATAACCTCTATATAGAGAACCAATCTATATATAGAGGTTTTGTAGCAGATATTAAAAACGAATACTGCCGTGCTTAGGTCAAAACCAGTGTAAAAAGTGAAATCAGAGAAAACTAAAGTTTTTGATATTTCTAAACTAAATTAATAATATAATTTTCCATAATAATTATTGAACGACTAATAAAATGTTACATGCCTTCATGAAAAGTCATTTAAGTGTGTATTTAGATTACAATTAATCAAAAATACCTAAAAGAAGATATCATCTGTCTTTAATCATTATAAATCGAAAAGCAGTAACATTTACTACCTTTATACTCTGTAAAACATGAATTTCTGCTTTTTTTCCCTGTTTGTATTATTTATATGTATTATTGTGTCAAAAGTAAAACTAGTAATGTTTAATAAAACTAAGTGAGGATAGAAATATGTAAATATGCCATAGTTTAAATTTAAAGTTTACAAAGTGTACAAACTATAAAATGAATTATAATTGTTAAAATTACGAAATTACATTTTTCTTTCAATCCTACATTTACCTCTTATATTATTATTTGGACAAACTTTAATATTTGGACAAACTATAATCATAACAGGTAATAACGAGTAAAAAAGCAGTACATATCCATCTTTCAGTGGATAAAAGCAGTACAGTTTGAAAATTACTACTTTTTTAATTAGAAAAATTAATTTACTGCTTTTATATTTAGGAAATGTAACCAATTTGAAATATTTGACAAACTTAAAAAATTATAATCTTGTTGAAATAACATTTTTAATGATTTATTTTATAATTGATGTCTAGAGAATCATCGGAAAAATCTAATAGCATCAAAATTAATATAAAAGTAGTAAATGAAGTTTACTGAGTTTGACCTAAGCACGGCATGGATATACATGGAGGTAATTAATAACAGGTAGTAGGTAAATGTAGTAAACTGCCATTTACCTAAGCACGGTAGTGTGTACATGGAAAGGTAATAAAGAGTAAAAACGCAGTACTTATATCTTTCAGTGGATAAAAGCAGTATAGTTTGAAAACTACTGTTTTTTTACTTTGAAAAATCAAATTACTGCTTTTATATTTAGGAAATGTAACCAATTTGAAATATTTGACAAATTAAAAAAATGAAATAACATTAATTGATGTGTAAAGAATCATCGGAAAAATCTAATAGCATCAAAATTAATAACAGGTAGTAGGTAAATGAAGGTTACTGCCGTTTACTTAACCACGGCATGGATGTACATGGAGGTAAAAATTCATCATCGTCATCTCGCTAAGAATTTCTTGAATGCGTCGACGATCACAACAAACAAAACACTATCGCATCTGTATATGAAGCAGCCAAGCCAACACGACCTCGATCTTCTATTGTTTATTTTTATATCAATTTTTTACAGCTCTATAAAAAAAGACAGACGTATAGAACACATCAATCGATTGGAATGAGATAGTGAAATATTTTTGCACACAGCAGACACACAAATATGAATGTTGAAAAATTATCACTCATCGTGTGCATTGTCTAGCCGTCAAAATTACTTTGTTTAGCGTTAACTTTTTAATCTAAATTCTTAGCTTTAGTATATTTTATATATACTGCAGAAGTATAAGTGAGTCACTCCATGTTTAAGTTCCATGATATTTTTACATTTATTAAATATTATATTTTTGATATTATTATTATTAAACAATTTTTTGGCTAGATGTATTTTCGATACGTGATTATATTTAATACAAAAACAACAAAAAGAGAATTATAATTATTTAAATTATATGTTTGTTTAAAGATTATTAAATTTTTTTGTTGCTTTTATATTTCATTTTGATAAAGTTGGTAGAATGTGGCAAATGGTATTTAATTATAAACATTTTTTTATGTATATTCCCGTTCAATTAAATTGAACAGATCTGAAACGAATTAGTCTCTCACAGTTTTGATTATTCTTGTAGTAAATGCTTTTTACTATACTTCCATTTCTTTTTTCACACTTAAAATATATACAAGTTATCTCTGTTTATAAATGAATAATTATACAGAGAGTCACAAAAGTGAGGAGTTTTATGAAATGTAAGAAAATTAACATATCAGGTCTGTTCAATTTTATTGAACAGGAGTGTACTTAATAATTGGTAAAAATACAAATTCAAAATAAATTTGCAATAAGAATTATTATTTTTAATCGACCTCAAATAAAAAAAAATGATTATTGGTTTTTTTATTATTGATTTTAATCAATAAAAATAGATTTTTTTGATTGATTTACAATATTTTCTAATTTTGATGTTTTACTTGAAGCAAATAGCTTTGACATCTTTTTTTTTTACTCACGGTCATACAAACTAACTTATACCTGCAGCTTCGCTCGCGTTTTATTGTTTAAAATCTGGGTCCCGTTATTTTAAGACTTAGAACTTCAATGCCATTTCCCACCGCTTCCATTACATCAAATATTTATCGACACAAATTTCTATTTTACCGAATATTTTCTAATTATATCTCTTGTTGCAAGATAAAATACCAGTTTTTAAGTGGAACCGTAAACTTTTAAACAAAAAGATTTCATCAAAATCGGTCTAGTAGTTTTTGCGTGATGATTGAACAAATAAACAAACTGACATTCACAATTTTATAATAGAAGAATTATCACTGAAAACTGTTTAGATAGAACGGCATACATATCTAAGTTCCATGTTAAAATGCTTACTATTAAAAATTTAATTACTTAATTACTTAAAAAAAAATTTATTATCTACACAAAAAATGTTTAGCAAAGTATTAATATCGAATTTAAAACACTTTATTTGCTGAAAAAATTATTTAATTAGCAAAAAATTTAATTCAAAATTTTGATAATTAAATAAATTTAATAATATATCATCCAAAAAAAAAAACCAAATCATAATTATTAAGCCTTAAACATTTTTTATAAAAGCTTAAACAAATATTATATATTTAATATGCAAAATAAATCTAATCAGTTATTAAATCTATGAATGATTGTCTAAGTAGGTCTGTTTTACTCTATCATGATTATGTTAAAGACTGACCCCGTACATGCGTGAGACTTGATGTTATGTAAAAATTTGTATCTTTAAAGTTATCAATAAAAATCAAATTTTAAACGGTAGACTTTTCAACTAATTACAACTGTTAATAAATTAGACACTGTGATAAATACCTACTGTTTTATAATAATGTATGCAAATAATACATTTTATATAACTGAATTAAAAAAATAATATTATCGGACACTAGAATTAATTATTAATTATTTTAATCAGTATAATTGAAACAATAAATACACATTATTGTGAATTTTGTACAATTATATGAATGAACTATATTGTATTTTGTAGAATCTTATGAATATACTACATTTAGCATATGAACGTCCTTAATTAGTTTTCTTTGCTAAATGCTATTATACTATCTTTTATTCTCAAATATTTCCGTTTTTGAGATATCGAATACCAACGTAATTGCTGTTAGATATATTTCACTGTTTCTAAATAAGTGTGAAATAAATTTTATGTAGATTACACTCCTTAGACATTTTAAACCTTTGACCTCAGTAGTTTATGAGTCAATATTCTCATTTTAAATGGGAAGAAATTTATTTTAAAAAAAAGCTACAATAGTAAATTAATGATAAAACTAGGCCCGATTAAAAAATTGTTTTTGTATATAAACTGGTCAATCGATAACATATTTATTATCGCCATTATAAATAACCGTTACAAAAAGCATTATCCACAAAAGTCAGTCACTTTTCAAAAAGCATAAACATACCTATATATAATCCATCCAAGATAAGTTTTTAAGATCTCTACACACACATAGTATACATACTTACACATACATACATACGGTCACATATGTGACTAATACCTAGGCTATGTGTATACAGATATGTAATGTAATGTCTAGCAGCCTACATGTTAAGGTTTTGTTCACCGATCAGATTAGGTGCAGAAAGTGTTGTATGTTTGTAGTTGTACCTCTAAAGCGTGCTGAGCTAGTGATATAAAAATATTTCCTCTTTATATAAACAAACACACATATTATATATGACGTGATGTTCAACGTCGAATTCTGTAATAATAATCATAATATTTGTAATATTTGCATTAATATTGGAAGTGAATTGAAAAGAGACAGACAGACGGTCAGATTGATAATTGTATAGAAAAAAAACTGAAGAAAACTATTTATTCAGATTATTAATGTCGTGATCAGATTAATAATATCTCTCAAAAAATTGATGTTAAAATGGTAAAATTTGTTGTTCACTATCGTAAAGTTGTTGACTATCATTTTTTAAGCAGTTAATCATAGTCCACAGTAGTGGACTTGTCAATTTTAAAGGGCATGTGCTTTTTTGACAGACTATACACAGAAAATATGTAACTTTTGAATTTAAACGTCATTAAACGTCATTGAACACTACGTTTTCAATCTTAAAGATATATTGAAAACATTTTTTAAATCTATGATCCAAGAACTTTGTTCGTTCAATAGTTAAGTAACGATTGAAAATCAAAATTTTCATAGTATTAGGTGATGTCTTGTCCGATATGTACCTCAAAATTGATCAACCTGTTTTTTTGGTCTTTGGTATTTTCTTTATTGTTCTTCGAAACCTTGAACAAAATCATTGATCAAGACTTCAATGATTTAATCGTATTTGAAAAATGAATATTAGGAATCGCAATTGGGTTGCTTGGTATTCCGCGGCATTATTTATTAATTGTGACTCCGATACTCAAACATTTCCAAAAATTTAGCGATAGTAAACTGAATGACCGAATTAGATGAGTATCTTGCATCGATAAACAAGCAAAATACATAACATTTTTAGGCCTAGGTGCCGTATTACAACTTATATCAATATAAATATGTTATTTTGGCTAAAAGTGCATCTTTGTGAATTTACTCATTGCATCGATTTTAGTAACTAGTTTTCGCATAGGTATGAATGAATTTTGGAGACATTGACTTTGTATTTACTATACATAAAAAATCCACATGCTATTAGAAAGATATCCATCGATATTTGATTAATCAATAACATTTATTAAACATAATTTTTTTTGATTTAACAACACAAATAAAAACAGGTTTTGAATATTGCAAAAAAAAAAACCAAAATCATTGAAAAATTTGTTGTTCATTAATTATTTTTCAAAAAAATTAACACTTTGATAGTCCAATGTAAAAATATACCAACATAATATTTAAAAAACAAAAAAAATTTTTTAAATTTAAATGATTAACTATTTGTAAAGTTTTTTTTTTTTTTTTAATATTTTGTTCACCAATTAAAGAAATCACAACAACTTTTGTGAATAACTTTGATTAAGTGCAAGAAACAAAATCGATTATTTGTTTTGAATATTTTAGAAAATAAAATTTGTTGATGAAAATTCATATTCATAAACGAACGCGATATATACAGAAGTGGTAATTTTGTTTATTAATATTTACAGAAAAAAAAAACATATTTTGCTTTTCTTTAAATACGGACAAAAATCAGTATAGCACTTTCCGAACTAAAATTCACGAGTATATCTTCAAATTTCCGAGTAATTTCCACCACGATTATTTTTTACAAATAAACGAGTAATTATTATCCTTTGTCGAGTGAATTTAGTGGAGACATGAACACACTTTGCCCACATCCTTTTTGAGGCTTGCTTGATAAAGCGTGTTCGTGATTATACAGGTACATACAGTATAATCAGCATGTCAACTATTCGGCTCCTATAATATACAGGCTTGAATCCTTTAATATACAGGCAATCTTCATTACATTCAAGTTCAAATATTTGCATATAGTTGATTTTTGTCTAATCCATTCCAATTTCGACAAAACGCTTCTAATAAAAGTTGCTTATTATAAAAATACTAATAGTTTTTATTAAAAAGTTTCAAGAAGCATCAAATTTAGCACCTATTTCTATAATTTTAGTTTTCTTACTTCACATGATCCGCTGAATTTTTACAATACGCATGAAGCACTGGAATTGACTTCAAATTGATATATCGGTTGTTAATCGATTAAGTTATTTGGAAATAGAGTTTTGGAAAGCTGGCAATCTTGTATCTAATTTTGTATATAAATAAAACAAAAATAATATTGGTAAGATTGGTTGGAATTATTGCATGTAGGTAAACTTTACCTTGTGTCTTATTTATTCGGTTTTTGGTAAAACGTTTCGAATAAAAGTTGTTACTATATGTATAATGAACAACTTTTATCCATAGCATTTTTTCGATATTCGAATGAATACGGCCACAAGTCAATTAAAAATCTTGAAAATTTAGCACTATTTTTGTGTTGATGTGTACTTTACACAACAAAAATTGCCGAAAGTCAAGAAAAAGATCACATTAATTCTTCAACGGGTATTTGATTCCCATAATATAAACAATAAAATGTATATAAAAATGATTGGCACACGGTATAATAATTATTAACTAGTCTCATTATTATTGGTTAATAAATCAATATGAAAAAAAAAATAAAATCTAACAGAAATATGAGACGATTATTAATAATTGTATAAATTTCTTTGCTATATTTAATATACGAACGTTGTTGGATTTATTTATTTATAAAATACAAAAGAGTCCATGAGAGAAGAAACAACATAAATACACCATGATTGCCTCAAATTATAAATTATTTTCAAATCTCATATTTCGTTATAAATTATTTATTTTATCTTTATTTAACTTTTATTCTAATTTTTTTTTTCTGAAATTAATCGTTGTTTGCGGAGCGATTTTATATTTCACAAAGAATTATTACAATTTAGACGATTATTTTCAAAAGTTTTTCTGAAACTATGTGCTTGTTATGGAATAATTGTTTGCCATGAGAAATTTCAAGATACAATTATTCACTAAAGTGTTTGATCGGTTACAGTAGACACAAGATATTCGTAGCATCTCACTCCGAGTATATATGAACCATCAGATAAACCTGATAAGAAAGCTCCTGGCGATTGCCAAGATATGGGAGAAGCGTATCCCATCAAACTGAACTAGAAGGGGAAGCACAATGGCATATCTATCTATCTAAAGTGTTGTTGGAATATATGAAGATATCCTAGTAAATTCAATCTATTCTAATAGGAATTAAATAAAAGGCAATTTGTTGTATTTTGCCTGAATACTTAATAATGAGCATACAAGTTTGTTAGTGGGTACGACGTGTAACCTGGCGACATATGTATTGCACTACTACATAGTGTTTCCAGACTGTGTCTTTCAAGATCGAATGTGATGCATTATAGAACTTGTAGAGATATTTGATTGATATAATAAATAATTATTATTTAAATAAATAATAAATAAGTGTTAAAGATATAATTGATCTTTATTAAATTGAATTATGACATATTATATGTATTTATATGTAAATTATCAAAGTTGTTAACATCCAAAGCAACCGTGATAATAGAGAGAAGTTATAGTTGTTAAGCAACAGATAAAAATGATAAATAAAATTATAATAATAATTTAATGAAAATGTGATACCGCTACAAACTAAATAGTAAACTTAGATTTGTTATAAATATTTGTTTTGCCAAAATTGTGTAGTTTCAATATAAACACGCCATGTTAGGTAAAAGACCTAAGAGAAAAATACGAATACAATCACCCACATCAAAACTGATAAGCATCCACAGAAATAGACACCAAGACATTTCAAAACCTAGCTAAAATACCAATAATCTCGTTTAATTTATGCAAAATATACAACTCTTAAGCGCCAACACATTAATTTTAACGACGTTCTAATCTCGCATTTGCTTATCAACACATAGACCTATGTTTTTTTTTTTGTATTTTAAACAATAATTATCCAATTATAAGATTTTCTTTTGATTCTGAAAAGATTTTGGACGCAAATATTTTCTAAACGATATGCGCAGTGTTGGGCTTCAATAATGATAAGTTTGAGAAGCAATTTATATTAGGCAGTATAATTTGGTCTAACTTAAATATTTAGTTATTTTGCATTATAAATGTGTTTTATGGAACTTTGGAAAAGGTCGTAATAAAAAGTAAATAAATTAGAGATATATTTTTCAAAATTTCTAATAAACAATATCGAATATTTTATATAATCGACCAGCTTTTAATCTTTGATTCCAGTGATGGTTCAAACTACTTGTTGTGAGTGACATAACAAATCCGATGTAAAAAAAAAGGTTTAATTAAAAATTGTAGACTTTGTTCAGAATACAAATTTCTAAACCTTTTCATTAATTAAGTTTTAAGTAATTAACGAGCCACATAAATTTTATAGATTGTTAACCAAAAAAACCAAACAAGTCAAGTAAATAAACATAAAATTGTTTAAAAAAGTATTAACAAGCGTACGACGACACTCCAACCGTTTAATAACAAATTTGATTACAGAATAAAAATTTTTATTGATAAGGAATCTAAGTGTATAGATTTTTTTTTTTTTAATACCGTCATGGTATGTTTTTTTTTTATTTGTATTTTTTTTGTATTTAACAAACAGACTGGCTGTGGCTATTATAGGAAACTATTAAATAATTCCTTTGATGATGACATGTTTTACGCACCTTTTACACTACTAAATACCACTTTTTTTGATATAAAAGTGTGTAGATTAATAATAAATTTACACGTATTTGAAATTCTTTTAGGCCTTTTTATTTTATAAAACACTTTACTATAGTAACAAGTCGTCTGTCTAGAGTTTTTGTATCGAACAAAAATTAAATCGAATAAAATTATATTTACAAAATCAAATATTATTTTTTACAAATTTACTGGATAATCAAAAATTAAGCCTTTACAAAACATGACATGGAATGGTATTTTTGGATGGTTACTTGTAGACCCATTCTGACAATCATATTGCTCATAAAATTGATTTAAAAAAACATTGTCATGTCAAATCGCTATAAATAGTTTTGACTGTATTTTCGATAATTTTACTATTTTCGAAGCGTTAAAATTAAATTTAAATCAATTCTAAACAAACCAATGGAAAAAACCGCAATAAAACATAACAAATTATCATGACGAAAAAAATTAGGCAGTGTTTTTTTTTTTTAAAGTAAATAATTTAATCAATAAATTTTTCAAAAACGGAAATGGTCGATTAAAATTTTATTAAAAAAACAAAATTAAAATGTCAATTTTAATTAGTAAAAACGTCAAAATACAAAATAAAATTTTGTGTAAATGTGTGATATATGTTGAAAAAATTAAATTCGTTTTTCGTTTTAAATTTATTGATTTTTGATAAAATCACTTAAAAAAATATAAATTCTTTTTTTTTTTTAAACAATTTTCTTATGTTTTTTAATCTAAAATCAATTGATGTGTTTTTAAAGTGTTTGTGTTTAAAAAAAAAAAAGTAAATTTAATTTTGTACCAAAATTTTTGACAAATTATTTAATTTATTATCCAGTTTCAATTTTTTAATCTACAAACAAATATATTTTAATTTCATTTTGTGAAAACATTTTATCAAAAGTTTTTTAAATATACAAATTTTTAGTTTTTTATATAAAAAAAAATAATTGAGTTTTTATATTATTATATATTTTCTGAAGAAGAAACAGTGTTTCCGAAACTATAGTCAAAATAAACTTATTGTTACGGAAATGTAAATATATTTGCTTCATTTAATAATTCTGTTTCTATTGGATATACAAACTCGATACAAAATATACAATTAAAGATATATATGGTATGAAAACTACTTAGATACCGGTATTTCGAATACTTGACAATCATCATCAGTAACTAAATCACCCTACATTACAATCAAACTACGTCAAATGAAAATTTATACTACTCAAGATCAGTGAAAAACATTTTGTTCCATCAGTATTGTGGTATTTCGTTCTAGTGATTTTGTCTCCAATTTATATTGATTTTAGTTTGTTCACATATTTTTTATGTGTTATACACAGTTGTTTAGATACAACGATGATTACGTTGCAATCGAAACACCGGTATCAAGTTTTATATTATGTATATTTTTTGAAATTTTTTTTCGGTTATGTATAAATTCTGTCCTGGAATTATTTAAAAATTAACAATAATTAATAATTTTTCATTAATTGGGTTCGTAACGAAAATTCATTCTAATTATTAGAGATTTTCGTAGCAATCATTAAATTTTGACTATATTTCAGAGACAAGGTTTCTTCATCAGATAGTTTCTAATAATTATCATATATTTACTGATGAAGGAACTGTGTTTCCCGAAACTATAGTCAAAATAAAATTAGGAAAATTTCAAATATTCGTTTTATTTGAATCATAATTTTATAAATTTTATTCGAATGCTTTTGGAATAAGTCAGAACAAAAATAAGAATTTCACAAATTTTTAACGTAAGTTTTGATTTAGTTACATAAAAAAAAATTTATTAATTATTTGATAAAAAGGAAAAATGATATAATAAAACAACTAACTGAGTTAAATGTTTGAATACCCAGTATATACTGAGTTGTATATAAATATTTGAATTGTTAACAATTTTGGAAATAGTCCCACAATTTAAAAAAGTATTCTATGGTTTTAAAGATGGTCATATTTTTCACTTTCCAAGGAACTTTTGATTACAAATTTCGAGAAAACTATCGAGTTTATGGAAACATTTTTCAAACAAAAGTTGTTTATTTAAAAAAAGATAAGAAGATTTTTTGTTATTCAATTTTTGTTCTATCTCTTGTATCTCTTACGGTTTCAAAGATAGGCAGTTTTGCCCATTTTGCCCAACTATAGTTCGATTTTTTTCTAGAACACACATACAAAATTTCAGATCGTTATTTCTTTTTGTTCTTGAGTTATCTGGTTTACAGATTGACGGACATGCGAAAAAGGCCGAATTATGCCATTTTATGAACACCTATTCAAAGAATTTATATCAAGGATTAATATTTTCAAACGTTACAAAGTTAAACTTAATATACCTTGTATATTTACATATACTGGGTATAAAAATCGTAGGGTAGACTTAGTGTCTACAGTCTTGTTTGAAATAAAATATATTTATCAAATGTTCAGGCCTTATATTGAAGTTTTAAAAAATAAATTAAACCCAAACTATCTGTATCTACAGATTCAAAACAAATAAAATAAGTGAATGAATGGGATGCGACGGACAGCACACCGGGTCGGGTCGATGTATATATATATATATTCAACAAAACAACAGATAGATTTTTAAAAGATGATGTGTTTTGTAAAAGAAAAAGAACAAGTTACACAAGATTCCTCTGCTGTAATAAAATTTGATATGGCAACACTTTTCACATACAAAGATTATGTTTACGACCAAATTACTAATTACTTTTATTTAACTTTTTTTGTTTTGTTTTGTTTTTTATTTCTTCTTTCATTTATTTAAATTGAAATAAAATCTGTTTTTAGGTATTTTTTTAACGAGTTTTTGATATTTTTATTTATTTATTTAAGAAGTTTTTTGTTTCATTCTTTTTCACAAAATAGGATACATAAATTTATTTATTTACGCGTTTTTATCAATTTTTATTACGAGTGGATAGTGGATATTAAATTTAAAACCGTTAAAAATATATATAGATTTTAAAACCCTAATTAATGAATTATTTTTCGGGGAAAAATTTATTTTAAATCTACATTCAAGATAAATAAACATTATTTTAAATTTACGGTCGAGGAATCACGAATTGTAATTATTTTTGGGGAAAAATTTATTGTTTAAATTTTCTCAAATGTTTTTCCAAATAATTAATACTAAATCAAGATTCCAGGTAAACAAACATTGTTTTAAATTTACGGGCGTGGAATCACGAATTGTTGTGATTTAAGTGCTAACAATGAATTCATTTTGTATGCGGTAAAAAATTTGTTAAATTCGCTGTTTTATTCACAAATCAATGTGCAGAAATGCCAACGTTTAAAACTTCAGCTAGAAAGAAACAACAATCACGTTCAATAATATGGTTTGAAGCTTTACTTGAAGTGCTAACGATGATTTAATTTTCAATGAGAATTTGTTAATTTTTCTGATTTATCTTCACAAATCATTGTCAAAAGTTCGAAATTTTAACGTTTGAAGCTTCTACTGGAAAGAAATAACAATGACGGACAATAATAATTCTTTATTTGAATGGTTTGGAGCTTTACTTTGTGGAACGTTGAAAAATTTATATAATTAATTTGGAAAAAATATATATAATAGGGAAATATGTTGTGTCCAAATTTTTTTGGAGAAAACTGTAGCGAAATAGCGAAATAATGATGAGAAAAAACCCAAGGTAAATTTTCCTTACGACAGAAAAATTACCAGAAATTCAATATTTTAAACCGTTCCAAAGTTGTAGCCGTTTTTTATGGTTTCTATAGAAATATCTACATTAACAAAATTTTGGAAATAAATAATTTGTTAATAAATGTAAAATTGTTTGAGCTGTCAAAATTTAGAAAAAAAAAAGAAGTTATTTGATATATATTTTCTATGCACTTTCTATAAGAATTTTTTAAAGCCCGAGCAACGCCAGTTTTTTTTTTGCTAGCTAGTAGTAAAAACGTGCGACATGTTTCGATCCATACAATCATTTTCAAACAAAGTGTTTGAATATGTTCTACTCGGAGGATGAATTAAGGGTACTTAATCTCGTCATTCGAAACCATGCCGCTGCATATTTCTCTGGTAACCACCGTAGAATCATATAAATATAAAACAAAATAAAATTTAAAAGAACATATGAAATAAAAATTCAAGTTCATCGAATTGGTTTTTGTTTTGTTGTAAATATTACATAAAAGTACATGAAATTTTATCGATTGGTACTGATCAATATAAAAATAATCATAAAAAGTGATTTTTATATGAAAGTAATAGTTCAGTTATACTTCAAAACATGATTACTGTAAAAATTATTGAATATAAAATTGCATTTTATATCACAGAGCCAAACACAACGAACGTATAATATAACAGGTTATATCAGTTTTTCAGCAAGCGAGCGAGCGAGAGACTGCTCCTCGCAACTCAATTGTGTGGTACTGCTGTATATATATATTCTTCTTGGTGGTGTATTATGGGGCCTCCTGCACACATACTGCAGACTCTCCAGATATATACACCTAAGTTCTGTGACAGTTGGGACAGACAAACTATAATGTAACATATTACTTCGCCAGATAAAGAAGGTAAAAATGTTTTCACTTTGTGTAACAAAAGTTGTAATATGATACAACACAAGCATAATAATATTTATAAAAAAAAATGCATGTATTGTTTGTTAAGTTGCAGTCAGTGTAATACTGGAGAATATTTTTCTAATTAATTAGTGAAGCAAAAAAAAATTTGATTATTTTTTGAACATATAATTTTTAATCGCTAATTTAAAATTCAACTCACAGCATCTCCTCTCTCTCTCTGTTTGAAAATATTTATTTTTACAGGAAAAAATTATTACTTTGTAAGTAGGAAGACTTCATAGTTTGAGAATGGCTATATTAGTCGAAACATGTCACATTATTACATAAAATATTTAATGTATTTTAATAAAATATAGAGATATTAGCAAAATAAAACTTTATAATGGAATACCACAAAGTTAAGCTCTGTACAATAAATTACTTTGTAGTAAATTTTAGAATGAAAATGGCTGTATTAGACGAAACATATCAGATTATTTCTTAAAAATATTACAAGTTTTTTAATAAAATCAAGCGGAATTAGTAAAATAATATCTTATAATGGAATTCCACAAAGTAAAGCTCTCTAAAATAAATTTTGTTGTAGTAAATGTAAGAAATAGTTTGAGGATGGATATATTAGACGAAACATGTCACATTATTTCTTAAAATATTAAAACTATATTAATAAAATATAGTGGAATTAATATCTTCAAAATAATATCTTCTACAAAACTGTATAATGGAATTCCACAAAGTAAAGCTCTCTCTCTAAAATAAATAATTTTGTAGAAAATTTAAGAATTAATACCAGGGTTATTGAATTTAGAGTGAAAATTAAAATATTTATATATTTTTTTGGATAATTTAACACGATTTTAATTCTAAGAAACTCTAATTGTAATTTTGATTTATTAAAATTTTCCACGAATAATTAGCACTGAATATTTAAGGAAACTATTAATTATTTACTAAATTACTGAGTGGGATATCTTTTTTAAACTAGCCTTCAAACTGAGCAAAGTCGAATGATAGTTTATACAGAAACGTTTTTTTTTTTGTTTTTAAAAATAATTTCGTATGGGACCGACGAATATAAAATTTGTGAACGATAAAATTATTTAAGGTAGATAATTTAATAGATATAGTAGGTTCATAAAAGTCAAAAATAAGTCTATAAGAAACTTTTATTGACTTATGGAGAACCTGAAATAATTGATCAAGTAAATTTTATAAATTAATTGTTGTGTAAATTTTTTGGATTCATCTACTTTGTGAAAATATTTTAAATACATAAATTAAATAAAACAATACTTTGCGATAAAATTCCACTTTATTTTAAAATTTTAACACTTGTTACCTGAAGATGGTTTATTATATAATCGAACCAATTGTCGTAAAATTAAAATTAAATGAAATTTTATAGTATTGTTTAATTTAATTTACATAAAAAGTTTTGAAATAAGTATTTTATCGTTTAATCTTTGGCAGAAAATATTGTTTACTAGATAAAATAAGGTTTTTTTTTTTGGTTTAGCTCACAATCTTAAACGTCAGAGTTGGATTAAAAATTTGTTATCCACATTTAGGTATTAATCTTTAAAATATTAAAAAGAACTGTCGACCCGCGATTTCAAATTAATAACAGATTAAACACCACGAATATTTTAAACTTTTGTAAATATTGTTAATCTTACAATTTAACCGAATATTTTAGCGTCAAAGTCTTCCGACAATATTCACGTCATATTAAACAGAAAACGGTACGATAAAAACTACATTAAACTATTAATCTTCATACAAAGTTGTCATTTTAATTAAATTTTCCCTCAATTTACAGAACAAATATGGGTACATAATATACAACGGCTGTCATCATGTCGCGGCAAAGTTCTATCAACTTTTACGTCATGCCAAAAAAAAAAACATCCAACGGTATTTCCCAAACAAACTAGTAATAAATTTCCGTAGAAAACTGTTATACGTGCAACGAATTTTCAAACAGATTGAGGAAAAATGCATTTTTATCTAATAAAAAAAAACCCTTTTGAAATTTTGACAGACAATTACGGGATAAGTGAAATTCATGTACGACATTTGCATACTTAAAATCGTTTAATATCACTCGAAATATAAATCGGAAAACACTTCAATAGATTACACAGTCCGATTACATATAATCTATTATTTAAAAGGTGTTAAGTTTGATTTTAACGGTAGAGACTTCAACTCACAAACAAACACTAAACCCAAATGTGTCCAATATGTTGTGATAAATACAGATCAGCATATTTAGAGAAAGGTTTGTTTTTCGAAGTAAACATGTTTTCTTACGTAAAAACGTTTACAAAACAAAGCGTTCGAACTTAGAACCACCGAAAAAAAAGGGTAAATATTTATTGAGGTACTTTAAGAAAACAAAAACACAGTTTTACGATTTATTATTTACTATTTACCCATACAATTGTGTGTAAAATTGTATCAATATGCAAAAGATTTGTATTGTATATTAGAATATACAATGTCCTATGCCACACGTCAATCAGTCATGCGACAGATTCGAGACAGACATTTGCATATGAATTTTGCATAATAATAAAAAAAAATATATTTTTTTATGAGGGGACGGCCTACGCAACACATACTTCACAAAATCAGATGGAAAATTTTTACATATGAATTGAAATTCTTTTCAAAATATCGATTATGCAAATTATTATTATTATTTTTTTTTGTATACCTAAACTACCTGAATAATTGGGTACATTGTGTAAAACTTAAGGGCACGCGTCATCAAAAAAACGAAAATAAATCAATCTACACTAATAAATAAATATATTAAAAAAAAACACATTTCTAACCTCCAAGCATTTCCGCGAATAATATTCAGCTGGAGAAAATAGCATTCAGGTAACAAACACGTTCCTTTTGGATCAAAAAAATTATTTTACAAAAGAAAAAAACAACTATATTTCACACAAAACTTTTTTAAAAAAAACACAGTTTAACACAAGTTGCACACTCAAAGCACAGTCATTATATTATATCAAAGTGTCGGTGTTTCGGTTTCCAGAAGAAAAACAAAATTTCCCACTTTCGGTTGCAAAATGGTAGAAATATTATAATAATTCGCACTTGATCATCATCATTTGTTGTTTTAAAATAACCAAAAACATAAACACTAGTTTTTAAAAACAGTTGTTGAATAGAAACAGAGTTGTTGTGAAGTTTTGATTGTCATCAGTCGAATGAGAAAAATTGTTTCAAATCGCACAGGAAAAATTGTTCAAAACCAAAAAAAAAAACGAAAATACGATTTTCTTTTCGAATCACCAAAAACACACACACACACTTTTGCTGTGAATTGTTTTGATATGAGAACAATTGCTAATTAATCACCAAAAAAATAATATGAAGTAATTAAAAACTTATAATAAACTTGTGATAATTCTTTCTTTTTTTTTTGTTGAAGTATTTAATGAATAATTAAAAATTAGTGATATAATATGTATAGTGTTTGTGTATATAATAAATGAAACGTTATGTTATCGCGGCAATAGCCAGCATTAGACTAAAGTCTTACATAAACCTGACAGCCAATAGCGCGTTTTTCATACGATCAAGAGTGGGGGTGTACTATACTATTAAATATCACCACTGTATGTGATCCCTGTGAGTGTGTATGCATGCATGTATATACAGTCTATGTTATGTTTAGTACATACATTAACCGTCATGTGTATACATGTACGGGAGCGAGGCAGGCTAGGCTAGGCTAGGCTATATCGCGCTTTGACATGATATACATTGAATATATAATATGCATATAGGTAGGGGAATACAAATTATGTATAGCAACTATATATATATTTGTATTAGTATAGTTGTATGTATATTGTATAGTACCCTCCCCTAAAAATATTTATAATACCTGTTTTGTGTTCAGCCGTCATCATCATCATCATCACACACATACACGAATGAGTGGTGGGGATGAACGTGAATATTACGTGAAACAAGGATAGATAGATATTATAATATTTAAAATAAAGAAACAAAGCGCGCAATGAGAGAGACTCTGATGAGGATATATGAGGTGGGGGTGTTGTTTTTTTTTGGTGTGTGTGTATGAGATGGTTGTAGTATCAAATCACTCGTTTAACCCACGCGCCGCGCCGCGCAAATGATGTTGTTTTGTTCTGAGAGATCTATCTCTCTTATTCTTTTTTATTAAATATTATATTTACGTTTTGTGCTGTTAGATAGAGTGCGCACACCATATGATTTCCACGTTTGATTATTATATATGTGGAGAGAAGCTAACTAATATTTATATATACAAAGGAGAGAAAAGATGATGATAGGGTTTTTGTATCTCTGTTTTTTATATTTTTTTTGTATTTAAAAAAAAACAACGAATTCTAGTGTATTCTGTTGTGTGTGAGGAGCTACTACTGCTACACAACGATACCGTGGCGGCGTGGAGTAGTGTTTGTGTGTGGTGCTGCTGCTGTTGCTGCTGCTGCTACTTTAGCTCTGAGATCTCTTTAGTGTATGTATATATATAGGCGCAAGGGTTTATTATTATTTTCTTCTATCCTTTCTGGACGTTTCGAAGTATGCCTCTTCTTCTTAACCATTCGCGTATCACGTCGTTGGTTGTTGTATTCTCTCCGTCGTTGATATCGTGTTTGTTGTTTGATGGTGTTTTTCTTTTTTTAATATGTGAGAGATAATGTTATTTGCATAAAAATATGGAAAAAGGCATCTCTCTGAGAGAATTATTATACATGGGAAAAAAATGTAACAACTTTTGTTTTTTTTTTCTTTTTTCTGTTTCTTTAATTTTAAAGATGGTTGTTTAGTATCGGTTTTTTTTTCCGTCTGTTTTTTTTTAATGAAAAATAATTAAAAACATTTGTTGTTTTAGTTTTTTTATAATTCTAACAACCATTTTTATAATTTTTTATTTAACTTCCACCATTTTTCTTTTCATTAAATTCAACCATGACACTTCGAGTTAAACTTTTAATTTGATGTAATGTTTGTGAAAAATATCAGTAAGCGTTGTAAGACGAAGAAATACGAATTACAAATTTCATTAGAAATGGACGATTTATTTTTAAAAAGTTAACGATATTTATGTGATCTTCACCTGATTAAGTAATTTGTTAAGAAAATCAAACAGCTTGTTTTGTTTTTGCTCTTTCACTCATAAAATTATTTCAAAATTTCAAATGAATAAAATTTTCTTTAAATTTATTTGAAGGTTTGTAATATTTTGAAAATGTTCTTTTATTATTTTGAATGCTCTTTTAATAAGAAATGATTTTTGAATGAAATGAAAAAACATTTTTCAATAATAAAGTTATGAACGCCAGCAAATTCGATCAAGAAATGTATTAGATTTTAGTATAAGTATTCTAAAATTCTAAAAAATTTACTCAGACCGATTTACATTCAGAGAAATTGATTGTATTTTATTTATTTGAAGAAAATATCGGTTTTTGTTTCTTTAAAATTATATAGGACTAGCTTATACTCGTGGCTTTGCTCGCGTTTTTTGTTATATCTCCGGCTCCCATCATGTGAAGACCTATAACATCATTGTAATTTCCCACCGCTTCCACTATTTCAAATATTCCTTGTTCCCACCGCTTCCACTACTTTAAATATTTATCTTCCACCAAATTTCTATTTTAACGAATGTTTTCGAACTTCTTTTAAACAAAACAAAAAAGTGTTATCAAAATCGGTCCTGTAATTTTTGTGTTAAACAGACATTTATCACGTAAAAGATTTTACTCGCGATTTCTTCTCATGTATGCTGAATTCCGTAAAATATAAAAAGAAAATTATGTATAAAAACCATATTCTCCAAGATCTCGGAAACCACCAAATATCCTTTTTTTAAATCATAATTTTAGAGCTTTGATAATTATTAACTATTTTAAAGGAGACGAAATATTTATTTTTCAATTCCAATGAGAATTAAGGAAATTGGAACATTTTTTACAAGATGTACCTACATAAATTTAAAAATTGGTCGTTTTCGACATCTTCTGGGTACAGTGTTTACAAAAAGATTTGGATTGTTCAAAAAAGGTTTTTATACGGGAGGATTATGTCAAACCTCCACTATCTTGTAATTATAGAAGTCCTTACTCTGGAATAGAGTCGTTTTCAAAATTTATTGTTGTTGTCGTCAACAACAAACGTATCTCTGTTTCCATTGATAGGCTAAAACCTGTGTACTTTATTCAATGTTAAATTTTAGTAGTGATTCCGCAAAGATATCTAAATAAGTATATTGAGATTAAGTAATGAGTCCACTACATACCTAACCGCACCATTTAAAAAAACCTAAGAAAATTTCAGAGGAAAATAACTTGTTTAATTGGTGACCAACCTTATATCTAATTATAAGGTGCCTATCAACCATTTTCTTAGGTTTTTTTAAATGGTGGGGGAGGTATGTAGTGGACTCGATACTTAATCTCAATATACTATCATGTAGATATCTTTGCGGAATCACTACGTATGTCCTTTATTATTTAGGTAGCCACATGTTGTTACCTTAGTAAGCATACAAACATATTCTGACATTATTTATTAGGAAAACTAAAGTTTGGTTTTAATCCTAAAATTATGTCTATTAATTTATTGTAGAAATAGGTTCTAGGTTATTTCCTGTTTATATATATATGTAGATACCCCAGTTATGTTTGAACATATTTTTTAATGTTTTATAATAGATAATAGAAATTTTCTCGATAAACAAACAGAAATATACCACCACCATAAACCAAATATGTAACATCATAATATGGTAATATATAAAAATCATGAAAGGTAGTAACCTCAATTTAACAACCCCCCCCCCCCACCACTACCTTCTCACATGCATGTGTTGTGTGTAAAAGTAAATGTACATCTTCTCTATACATAACGTTGTAATAAAACGTCTTGGAATCTCTAAAAATTCATAGTTATATAACTGAAATAAAATTATATCATAAAAATTGCATAATAACAGCATAAAAATTGTGCATGATTTTACTATGGTGGGTTATTGTATGGAGTAGGAAGGAACTATTATTCGTATGGTCAGACCGTCGATCGTACGAATATGATATTGATGTACGCGAATAACCCACCAACCAAATGGACAAACAAACAAACAAAAAACACCGGCATAAAGTCAGTGAATGTATCAGTTAGTGTTATAAACATATTGTTATTCATAGCTTTACTATCATAGCCCATAATAACGATATCAAATATCTATCTATACGATTATGTAGTTAAAAAAAAGAAGAGTTCGTAAAACTATATAGTCATGCAAATATACAGGATGTTTGGTTCTCATCTTTTGAAAAAAAAAAAAACTTTTATGTTTCGATTCGGAAGGAATGTATAATAGGTGTCAAAAATTGAGTTTTTAAAATTTTACATAATTGATTGGGACCTTATTCATACGGTTTTCGAGAAAAAAATTTTCGAATCATAATTGTTACTATATATTTATTTAATGAACCACTTTTATCCAAAGCATTTGTTCGATAACCAAATCAATAAGACACAAATCAATTTGTGAAAATTTTTAAAACTAATATCAACTTTAGAACGTCCATTGAACAAGGGTTTGTAGAAATGTCATTCATACAAAAAAATGGTAGATTTGTAGTATACTCGATACAAAAATCTCAATTTACTTAATATTTAGATATCTTTGCGAACACACTATATATTACCTTTGTTACCTCGGTAACTACTAACAAACTATTATGGATTAATTATTGATCAGGTAAAATAAACGTTTGGTTTAAATTTCAAAATATTGTCTATTTAATTTTTCTTAGAATATAATTTCAGATCTACTTGGAATCCTATCTTCTATCTTCAACACATTCATCATCAATAGATTTAATTACAGAAAGAACCATAATAAATATGGAATATCTTTAAAAGTGTTTGCTGAAAATTTCTTTGAAGATAAGAGTATACTGCTTCTCTTAAAGTACAAAAAGAAATAACAACTAACTGAGTTAATTGCACAGTGTGTATATACTGAGTTTATGAAAAAAGTTTCAAACAAAAGTTGAAATGAATTAATACGGTTGGTATCTCGGAAACTATGTATCTTATCGTTTAACAAACTGGATATTTGTGTTTTTTGGGTCCAATTTACCATATATAATGAATTTCAGTCAATTCGAATACTAAATATTTATTGTGTTTTTTTCGATTTTTTCTAAGGGATGTACCATAAAAAAATTCGAAAATATTTTTTGTTCCAAATTTGGATGAAATTCACTTTAGAAGGTAAATTGTACCCAAAAATCACGAAAATCATATTCCTTTGACGATTTAGTGAATGGTTTACGAGATATTGACAATAATCGTACTAAAAAAGGCATATAGTTAGATACGGGGGGCATATCTAGGAAACTATCATTATATCGTCAAACAAACTGGATTTTTGTGTTTTTTGCGTCCAATTTAGCATACATAATAATTTTTATTCAATTCGAAGATAATAAATTTATGTTGTTTTTTCGATTTTTTCTAAGGGTTGCACAGATTTTTTTTTATAGATTACGATGAATATAAAAGTTTTCTTATTATAATTTTTCGTCCATCTGTTATCGTTTATGCCATTGTGTGAAATTACTCGACTTACAATGTTAAAATATAATTTAAAATTAGTAATTATCCAAATGTAAACCTAAATTAAAAACATTAAACATGCCTAATGTCCGATGTTCGACAAAAGTCCCGACGAACAGCTTATAGTTTATTTAAATATTTATATAAATCATTTTTTGACGAAAATATTTGTAAAATTTTCCATTTTTAGAAAAACAAATTCTCAATTTTATAAATAAAAAACAACCTGTATAAAAAGTATGTTGCAAAAGACTGTTTATCAAATCCAACTTTACCGTAGTACGTGGTGTGTATTCAAGTAAACTACTTTTCAATACTGAATAAAATATATATTTAGTAAGAACAAAGTGACTGTTTAGTGGCGCTACCAATGAACGTCTTACTGAACTAAAAATATATATATTATTGTGTATATAATTGTAAGACGCCGTTATACTTGAGGCGTCGTTATTTAAAACTACACATACACATCATCATATGTGTTGGAAAACTAAGACACTGTGTTTGTGGTGTGTTTGATATGTGGAAAAGCATAAGCTTTTATTCACAAATGGTTTGTTGTTGGTTAATAAGATACTGTTCCCATCTAGCGGACAATCGACTAAGTTCTATCATATGTGAAAACTATAAGAAAAATTCAGAAATCATTTTTCTTTTAACATTTCTACGTTTATATAATAAGTGTGTGATTTTATAGTATGTCATATGAATATATGTTTTTTTCTTTCAGTGATTTTCTTTAATGAATAAAAATAAGGTTACGAGTAGTGGAATTTTTCATGTAAAAATATTTTCACTCACTTTCATTTGAAAATTTTATTTTTTTGTAAAATTAATTGTTTTTATTATTTATGGAAATAGATATTTAGAGTTGCAGTTAAGGGAGTTCCAGAATGAAATCACTTTTTGACAGATTTTGCTCATTTTTTTTCACAAGCTAAAAGTAACGTTTTCTAATAAATCCCGAAGTTTCTGAATTTTTGACCGTTTAGAACGCGATATAATTAATAACAAAATAATCATTCTCTCTCATTAGAATCATGTAAAACTTCATGCCCGCTCCACTATTTTCTGTTGTATTAAAAAAAAAACTCGACAGAATTTAAAAAAAAACTTGGACAGTACAGATAAATATTTATTAAATAAATTTTTTTTTTAAATAGCTTTTTACCTGCTGGAACTCCCTTAATTCTACAAATAATATGATTAGCTACTTCTAGAAAATAATATATTTAAGAAATTTAGAAAAAAACATGGATACATGTTTTTGTTGATTAAAATTAAAGGTACATTCACTACCAAAAGTTACTTCAAATTTATTCAAATTATTTGTTATTTCTTATTTAATTTAACATTACTGGTAAAATTTCCTATTTCTATATATTTCTTTTAATATTGATACTATTTATAATGCGATAAAATGTAGATATTACGATTCTTTAATTTTCAGTACCTTTGCTTCCAATTGTATCTCCCTAACATCCTTAAATATACCTTGTGTTACTTTTATGTCATTTTATATTACCAAACTAATTCAATAATGTTTCATTGGTAGTTGTTTTCTTGGACGGTTTAAGGTAAGATGGAGGTTTCAACAAGTTGTTAATAAAAAACTTTTTGAACAATAAAAACTCTTGCAATCGACATATTTTGATATTGCAGTTCTAAAATTCACAATTAATCTCAAATCATCACAACTCAAACGATTGAATTGATGGAATCCACAAATTCCTAAATATTTCCGAACTGATGTTTGTTACCAAAAAAAAAAAACTTCCGACTTGAAATCGAACACACGTAGCAGAAAGTCAACGAATGAAAAAAAAAACATTGCAGAAAAAAAATACTACATATACACATATCCGCATAAAGTCTAGTAAAAGTTGTAGTAAAAACTACTACAAACACAAGGAAAACCTTTTTGTATACAAAAACCTACTATTTTGGTAGCATATAAATGTGTGTATTTCACATATGATTTCATATGTGTGTATATATGGACATTGATACCGTTTATTGTACCCCGCACTCGACCCCTCATCTCCTAAAAACTAACCCGTCATCATGTGATGACCGAAGA
The DNA here is from genome assembly GCA_963920215.1 of Nineta flava. Taxonomy (NCBI): domain Eukaryota; kingdom Metazoa; phylum Arthropoda; class Insecta; order Neuroptera; family Chrysopidae; genus Nineta; species Nineta flava. The sequence continues at coordinate 103,763,164 of OY986042.1, forward strand.
GCCACCACACTATATAACATTTTACCTTTATGATGTTACCATGGTCAGTTCCATATAGTAGTACTATTTATATTTTATATATATATATATAATACTAGATTTTTAGTAGAAAAAAAAGTAAGTATTATATGAAATGATATTGGTGTCTTTTTTTATTGTATTGTTGTTTTTACACATAGACACACACACACTCGTATGCTTTTTTATCTATTTATAAATATTTTTGTGTTCCATTCATGTATTCCTGAAACATCCTTTACTATAAAATATAAATATCTTAGACATTTTATTCAGAAATAAATAAAATGTATCTAAATCATTATTTAAGGAGGTTAGATTAGACCACCGTATCTTATTGTTATTGTCAAAATTTTGTTAATGCAGATATTTCTATAGAAACAAAAAACTACATTAGAAATCTAACTATCAGAAAAAGGCTATAACTTTGGAACGGTTTAGAGTTCTGATAGAATTTTTGGAAAGGAAAGGTCGTAAGGAAAATTTACTTCGGTTTGTGATTTACAAATTTAAGGTAGTCCAACCATTGATAAACCTTTTTTATTGATTACAGTGGAAAAAAAAATTTCGTTGAGTATTTTGAAGATTATCAGCTCTTGTCCAAGATGATGCATTGGAAAAGTTAGTTTTTTAACATAAATTTGGTGGGCATAATATATATATATATATATATACATATATATATATATATATATATATATATATATATATATATATATATATATATATATATATATATATATATATATATATATATATATATATATATATGTATATATATATATATATTTAAATAGAAATTTCTCTTATAATATTCTAATTTCATCATGAATTAATCCAGAATCTAGATTAATTCTATTACCAGCAGAAATACGAATGTATGCAAAGTTATAGATCAAATTGATTGACGTTAAATGGTTCAAAACTGACTTGACAAGTTTTGACCTAAACATACTACCTAACCAGCATGTCAAGTTAAATAAAAGCTTGTAAAAATTGATCATAAAATACATTTAATTCACCCCATTTAAAATTTGTCATATGACATTTTAGTTTGGAAACAGTAAGTAAAGTATTCAAGTAAATTAAACAGCACCTAACATTATTGTTCGTAAACCATATAATATATGTTTCACAGGGTAGGTAGGTAGGTAGGTAGTCGGTAGTGTACTATCTACTATTAGTTTGTAGTATTATATCGATATGATGGTCAGTTGTTTTGGTCATTTGGTCATTCAACACTATAATATAAAAGAGATATGATATTATCGGGTGTTTGTTACCCTATAAATACACACAAGAACAGACTGGACCACACCACCACATAATACAATAACAATATTATACACACTCACCATATATATATATATATATATATACACCTACAAAACATATTGTACTACCCAAAAAGTTGTTTATTATATTTAGTTTTAAGGGATGAATTAGTATTTTATTACATACAGTAGCTGGGTAGATGAAAGTACTGTGTGTTCAAATATCAATTGCCATATTATAACAAACTAGGTGTTTCCCGTGACTTCGTCCGCATTTATATAAAATGCATTTAAATAGCTATCCCTTGTGGTTTATATAAAATTGGAGTCGGTTAAAATTTTTGTTGATTTTTTCATTTCCACAGAAATTATACTTCTAAAAAATAATTATACAATTATTTTATTAATTTTGAAATGTCAACTTTGATTGTCATTTCCATAGTAGCTATAAACTTTAATAGCACACTATAAGGATCTCTATATCTATTGAATATATTTTTTTCTTCCGTCTTACTTTACAAATATCGATATTTAACGTTAACTAAGTATTTTAACTTAATGTTAGATGACCTATAGCCTTCCTCATGAATGTGGCTATCTAACGAAAAAAGAATTTTTCAAATCAAACTGGCAGTTCCCGAGATTAGCGCGTTTAAATCAACGATCAATTAATCCGATCCATATAATCAATTGTAGTTTTGAGAAACAGTATGAAAAAAGGTTTTTAACCATTAAAACACACATCAAATGTAGAGATTTTTGTCTTTATATGATATTGAACTCGAACACAGTACATGGTTCCCTGAGTTACCAGGTAACTACCAACAAACTCATATATTGAAGATTAAATATTTAGGCAAAATAAACATTTGGAAATTCCAAATCATTTATTTAATATTTAACGCATAGATTTCAGGATATCTTGGTTGCTAATATCTTTTTGTTTTCTCAGGATTTATCATGGTCCATGAAAAAGTTTGGCCATTCTAGAAATGGATTTTAATTTTATCAAACATTATACAAACGATACAACTTACTTATTAATTAATACCAATTACTCACAGGGCTTACAATTTGATTATGAGACATATTTATCTTAGATAGAGAATACTGTAGAATATCGTATTTTAAGGACGTTCCAGCACTGTGTTATGTAAACAGTATAACAAACCGGTTTGATTTTATTACAGCACAAATACATAAACACACATATACAACACATAGACAAAAGCACTGTTCACATATAGAAAATAAATAAATTTAAACTTTTATATTTCGAAAACAAAACGGTAGTACACGATTTTTTTAAAAAAATTATAGAATAAATATTTATTCTTCTAGTTTTTTTTTTTTAAATTCGAGTATTTTTCTAATACAACAGATAATAGTTGGGCGGGCATGAAGTTTTACATGCTTCTAATGAGAGAGAACGATAAATTTGATATTAATTATCTCGCGTTCTAACCGGTCCAAAATTCTGAAACTGCGGGATTTATTAGAAAATATTATTTTTAGCCTGTGATAAAAAAAATGAGCAAAATTTGAAAACATCCCATACCGAAAACTGTCGGCGGACTTCTTGGTAAAAATTCAAGTCCTAATGGAAATAATATCAGCATTCAAATCGTTCCCTAGTAAGCTGATAGTATAAGTATATAGACATTTGTGACGTCATAATATTATCATACTATCTTTGTCTAATTCGGAACATTTCAATTAGATTCTAAACTTTTTCATGTTTGCACTTTATATTTCATCGAGCACTCAGTGACAACATCAATTTCTTGCGTCTTAATTTATCCACCCTATAAAAATGTTTGTCTGTGTCGAATTTATCTTGTTAATTCTTTTTCACAACGTTATAGCAAGCTAGCTAGCTAGAGCTTTTATGCGGCTTTTCTTCTATCACATATTGTTATATATCTGGTAGAACAAACACACCAACTTGTTTTGTTATTGTTCATCACCGCTGATGATGTTGTTGTTGTTGTTATTGTCAATACACAAAATTGACCCCAACAATTGATACATCTATATATACAATTGTGACGCCAATAGCCACACGCTTATACTTCATCGATACAGTTTAACAGTTTTAGCGTCAATTGTTATATCTTGTTATCTGATACAGAAAAACTAAACTCTATTGAACACATATTAGGGAAATATTAGAGAAAAATTGTATAAATGTGAGTGTCTCAATATATATGTGTGTGTGTGTTAAGAATCGGGAAGAAGGAGGATGATACTGGGAGAAGATAGTTTATTTGTACTTTTTTTTTTTTTGTTCAATATATATGAAAGAAATTATTTTATTGTATGGTATAAAACTGTATTTAATTTTGTAAATTGATTTTTATCTTATGTACGAAGTCTTTGTCCGAATGATTTTATTGTTTAGAAAATGAATTTTGATGACATGCTATTTAGGAATCACAAAGTCAGTGTCGCAAACCTTTACCTCTATACTGTAAAAGTATGGCAAGGAAATATTATTTTCTAGAGAATATTTTGAATGAGGAGAATATAAATATTAAAGAATACTAAAAATATATATTTATTTGTGTATACTTAAGCGACAATAATACGCTGTTTGTCCAAATTCCGGGTACGGAAGACAAACTGTAGAAGACTAGTGTATACTTTATAAGACCTATGTCATTGGATTTTTAATTAAATACTGATATGGAAAACTAACTCTTAATTATAAATCAACTTAATTATATAAATAATAACTTCGACAGAAGTAATACTGTCGTAAAAAAAAGAATGATATGAAAAAGTTGGCTTTTACGTCACAGTCGTCTTTGGTGTAGCGGTAAGCACGCTGGACTAGATATCCAGAAGCCCGAGGTTCGATTCCTGGTTGACGAGTTAATTTTTTCATATCAGTATTTAATTATTAAAGAATACTATAGATTACAAACGTCATTGGACAAGTGAAAATAATTAATAACTGAGTAAATTGCTAAAATACCCGACTTAGTTCATTATCATTGCGGGATCTGCTCATTTGAGGAGCACTGATTTCAATCCTGCTATTTTGAACAGTGTTTTGAGAGGCATTCAGTAAACAATATCTGTCGTACAATATATAGACAAAATATATATATACATACATTATGCTTAAGCGAAACAGACAGAAGTATGTTCCATAGGCAGTTTAACTACATCAGCAATATTGCCAGTGTACATTAGACAGCATTATACATTATAAAACGAAAAATAAATGATCGTTATTATTTTGGTAAATAGTTGCATTGCCAGCTCTTACATTAGAACCTTTCAATTTGACTATATAGTTGAAATTAGGTACAGGAATATCTTCATTATTATTACTGCATGTTTCTGATAAAAGAAGAATATTAGAATTACGAACCACATTTACAATGATTTCATTTTTATGGACTAGTAAACTTTATATATTAAATGTGTATATTGATAAACCTGGCCTGGCCTTGATAAATTTCCCTAATTCTGATTCGAATGTAAATAATGGATTTAATGTCAGTCTTCCAAACTCTAATTTTAACGGAATAAGTGACGCTAGCTCTGTTCTACCATGATAACATGTAGAATCATTGGTTTTAGATACAATACATAATTTTTCTCTTGATAGCTTTCAACGACTATACCATTTTAATAAACTTTTGTGTCTTAATAGTAGTGTTGACCTCATTTAATATTATTTTATTTTAAATTATATAAAAAGAAGTATAACTTCTTACGTGCATATACTCCCGTTCAATAAACTTGAACAGATCAGAACCAAATCAGTCTCTCACAATTTTGATTATTCTTGTAGTAAATGATTTATTAACATAAATTGTTTACATAAATAAAAAATATAAAACTCCCATTTCTTTTTTCACATTTAAAATATATACTACTTATCTTTGTTTATAAATAAATAATATACAGAGAGTTACAAAAATGAGGAGTTTTATGAAATGTAAGCAAATTAACATTTCAGGTCGGTCCTTTTTTTTTAACGGGAGTATACATTTGTTCTTTTTTGCTACTACGATAAACTGAGAAGAATTTTCTCGTGAACAGTATGACGGGAATCACCGATTTTCCATAAAATGTCATCCCTCCATATACATATAAACACGAAATACAGAAACTTGAACGGTGTAATTTGATCATAAAGTCACACCTCAAAAACAACTCAAAAAACACCTACGAAAATCTTTATATTATATTTTTTTTTTAAATATTAAAATATATTATAAATAATATAATTGAATAATATAAAAATAAAAACTCAGTTATATATATATAGACTTGAAAATTATTTAAATATTATTATTATTTACAAATTTAATTCTAAATAATTTCTTAATAAATCAGTCAATATAAAATAATATTTATATATTTAACAATTCAGACATCAGACACCCCCACCACTACACGCATAAATACCCACAAACACACACACACATATTAACGTTTTATTTATTTTTACTTCTCCTAATAATATTAATATTACTAACTGAGTTTATAATAATAATATTAAATGAAACTTTTTTATTTTATTTATATTTTCATTCAAAAATAAATAAAAAAGATTGGTCGTTATTTATTTATTGGATGGATATGTGTTTATGAATATGTGTTCTTTTACATACGTAATAAATACAAACAAACACTCCATCAGTCGGTCAAATCATATTATATACATTTTAAATATTTTATTTATACAATTTTTTATCATAGATAATAAAAATTGACAATAGATAGTTTTTAGTATAGAAATGTCCAAACATGTACTGTCGTCTGCTTACAATAAAAGGCAGTAAAGTGCATATCAATTGAAAACAGAGACAATTGAAATCTAACTTTTAGCGAATTTCCTCCAAGGGAAATGTAGCTATTGTTTTTGTATAAATGTAGTAATTTCGTAAAAATTTCTTCAAATGTTCATTGGTCCTACCTATTAGATGTTAAAAATCACTATCGCTAAAATTTATATATATATATATATATATATATATATACATATATACATATATACATATATACATATATACATATATACATATATACATATATACATATATACATATATACATATATACATATATACATATATACATATGTACTTTTTTAAATGTCTGACTCTCTAGCGGTGACAGTTTTATTCCGATTGGAATGAAATTGGGTATTTGGGTCGCTTTTGGTATTGTAAAGGTCAAGTTCGTTAATGGGTAAAATCGGACGAGGGATTTTCCCTTAATATTTGAAAAATCGAAAAATTTATCAGGAGTTAAGTTGTAGGTACTAAGTTTTACTGCAATTTTGTTTCTTATCATTTTTCTGTTACACTAATATTTACAGAAATATTTACAATTTAAGATTGAAAGTTAAAATTCTAAATATCTCTGTTCACATTAGAGTTTGAGAAAAATGATCAAGTAATGAATTGTAGCAAACTTGATTTTCTACAACTTTACTCCTACGCTAATACATGAAATATATTTTATTGTAAAAAATATTGATTGTCGTTTCCATAGTAACTATAAACTATACTCGTTATACATCGATTTATTTTGGCGCTTAATAAATTTAATTTTTAGCGAATTTCCTCCAAAGGAAATGCAGCTATTGTTGCAAATACTAAAGTCATATCAGATAATATATTTCATTTTGATCACACAAAAATTATGACCGCTAGAGAGTGATTTATGTATTCTAAGGAAATTCGCTAAGTTGACGCAGCTTCTGCGTAACGAATTTTTTACTTTGAAAAATGAATTTACTGCTTTTATAATTAGAAAATGAAATCAATTTCCAATATTTGACAAACTTAAAAAATTATAATTTTTTTGAAATAACATTCTTAATGACGTGTAGATAATCATCGGACAAATCGATTAGCATCAAAATTATTAACAGACAGTAAATGAAGTTTACCTTGTTCCGACAGAGTATTTTAATACCAGAAATTGGTTTTCTATATTGTTAACAAAAAGTCTATTGAATGATTTATTTTAAACGAAATAAATAATAGTTGAAATAATTCTCCGATTATATTTATATGGTAAGTAGCAGCCAGCGATTTACCGAGCAGTATATAAGTATATTACGATGAACCTACGTAGATATTGTAAGAGTGTACTCCTTATATCTATTATTTTTTGTCTAGAAATATATACTTTTGATATCATTAAAAAAACGTTAAGCAGACAATATAAGGTGGGGTTTATATTATTATTATTATTTCTATAATCGAAAACATATTACATTTTTTAAGAATAAATATGTTTTGTTCAAATCAATATATTATTAACACACAAATAACCATTAATTTTAATAGGGGTATAAATATAATTTTGATTTTGATTTCTCTTGTTTCTCAGTATTAATGTCTATTAATATGAGATGCTCAATAATATTTCAACAAAACAATCTTTCTATGCGCAAACTTCTCTTGGAGTACTTTCAATATTTCAATTTGTACTTTCCATAACATTTTTTATTGTTCACTTGCACTTTTCAGTTTTATAATAAGACTTACATTTTCTGAAAATCGGTCGAACTTTGAATATGCCAAAAACAATACCAGAAGACATGTCACTTTAGTGTAAAATTTTTTTTTTGTGTTCCATAATATAGATTTCATTGTTAAATTCTTCATATTAAAATGGCCCTTTTGGGAGCATTTAAATAACACGAAAACTAGAAAACTAAACACGAAATGAAAATTGACAAGTGTGACAAAGGTAAGAAATAAAATAGCTTTGATCCAGGTGTTGATAAGCACATAATCACTTGCTTCGTGAATGTTTTAAGTGTTCCGTACTTCGAAAAAACGGAATACTTATAGAATAATCTCGGTGTCAGTTAGTCTGTCTTAGAGATTATATCAAGTAAAGGATTAAAAATTATTAAGAAAAAAAAATTCTAGCATGATCACTTGATAGAAACCATTTAGTTGTGGTTTTTGTACGGTTAAATTGGTTTTAACAGTTATATATAAAACAATATTAATTTAGTGCTGGCTGTCTTTTTTAATATTAAAAATTTCTGTATACCTTTATTTCCACGGTACACTTATAATGCTAGAAAAGCTTGAACTTGACCGATTTTTTATGAAAAGGCTTTCCCACGCGAAGCACCTTCGCACTTCTCATACGCAGCTTTATATTAAACTGGTGCTGATTCAATTTTATTGTATATCAAAACTATATATATATATATATATATAAATTATTCTTTACATGCAAGTAACAAATAATATTTTAAATAATCAGATATTTTTAATACTTTACTTGAAACATTAAAACATAAAATACATAAAAGCATTAAAACATTAAAATAAAAAACAAATAATTAAATTAAATTCAAGAAATTTAAAAAAATATGTAAAAACACCCAACACGTTCAATGCATTGTGAGGTTACGTTGCATTATGAGGATTGAGTAGTGAGTCAATATTGTGGACTGCAGTCAATATGCTTATTATTAACATTAAGTTCTATAAATCTATCATTTTGGTTGTTTGGTATATACCTATGGTATGGTATGGTATGGTATGGTCCGATCTGGTCGTTCCATATCAAAAACTATGTAGGTTGAATATTGAATACCGAAAATAATATAATAAATGATCAAAGGGTGATAAAAATAACACTGAACATTACCTGTATATTATTATGACTTTTTATTGGGTCTGTTTTTACGTTTATCACTAGTTTGTTTGTTTTTTGATAATAGATGTTCAAATCTTCGATGTGTCAATTCAGCATACTACACTTTTTAAATCGATCATTTCCTTTTCTCCTTATCCCGCTAACTCTAAATTTTTAATAAATTGTGGAATAATAAACCAAAAAATTAACCAAATAAGTGATCAACGAGTTGATGAAAGACTTTAAAAGAACAAGCGTACTTTTTTTTTGGTTAGTCGATCATGAGGGGATACCCGATTGTTTCAATTTCAAAATAAATATTTTTTGGTTTATGAAACGTAGACCAAATATAGAAAATTTGGAATCGAACAGTGAAGTCGGAATTTACTCTTCTTGAGCGTTCCTACACTAGAATATGTTCTATATTTCGTTTTGCTTGGTAAAATTCTCCTACCATAATTATCACTTTTCATTTCTCATAAAAAAATGTGAGATTTATTAACAAAATAATAATTTATTGTTTTTAATAACATAACCCTATTAACGAAAATGTAACTATCACAGTTGAGCCTGACTACTCTGTTTCTAATTCCTGTCACCAGATGGCATAGTTCCAAGGAATAAAAACCAATAGCACCATCACGTAACCAAGTACTGATGTGTGTCTGTACAATAGCTGATTAAATGGAAGATAAAACAGACCCAGTAACAATAAGTAAGGTTATAAAGAATTAGTTCTGTTTAGTGGCCATATAGTGTGTGTATATAGTACCTTACATGATGTGAAGAATAAAAAAGACCACCTTAATAGAAGTTTTGTTATACAAACAATAAACACTCCAAAACAAAAAGTATAAAAATTAAAATATTGTAATTCGATATTTTAATAATGAAATAAAAAAGAATTTGATTGTTGATTTTTGAATAACACCACCAGCAACATATATATATATAAAACAACACTTCACTCACTCAGTCAAGACTCAGTCTTTATAAGGGTACTATACACTACTCAGGCCACTAAATGCCACTATAAAAGTAGATATCTTTTATTTTTAAATTTTGAAACAATGTTATTTATTACAATTTAAATTTTATTTAAATTTAATTCAGGGTGTGAAGTGATATGAAATCTTTGTTCTCTAAAGAAGACGGACCGGACTCATTACTTTCGGACGTGTTACGTACATGGTATAATTATTGATACATTAGTTGTTTTTGATTCCCGAAATTTCGGGATCATTCTTCTTCTGCGTTTTTAATGCAACATAATAAATATGTCGTGGTTTCAATGTGAAATATTTCTTTTCATAAAGACCCCGTGCGCGACATTAAACGTCGTTGTTTATTAGTTCGTTTTTTACAAGAAAAGATTTGCTAACCTAAAATTCGAACATTAAGTTGTAATTTCAAAGTATTTCTAAACAATGGAGTTTATAATTACTGAGGAATTAAATAATAAAACTATTCCAGCCGAGTACTACAACATTTTACTTCATATCGGTCATACCGTAAGTTGGTCGGATTTGCAGGTATTTTTGGTCCCTCGTAGTAAAAGGCATTCTTAATATTTCAGATATCGTGGCTTAAACTATTGAAAAGATTAGGAGTTGAAAGTGACAAGGATACGTTGTAACTTTTGAGGATATATTTATAAAGAATTAGGGAAATTAAAATTTTTGCCGGATAAATAAAAATATATCGTTTATCCGATTACCGAAGCAATATTATTTGGCCTAATTTTATAATATTCACTATAATGAGAAATAAATAAGTCTTTGGCTTTGGCTTCCATAGTAAGAACGTGTAATTTTATAGATGGCGTTCTATATGAAGTGCCTAGGATCTTCGACTCTACAATAGAACTACGATATGAACTAGGTAAGTAAGATGATTAGACAACATCTAGAAGTTTGATTGCTATAACAAATATTTGAAGATTTCCAAAAGCTTAAATGACATTGAGTATAACAAAGGAATCGAAAAATAATGACTAAGAAAAAATATGTTAGCAAATGAGTTTCATGTTTTAATTATTTAGTGGAAATGACACAATAGAAAATAAAAATAAACAAATTAAAAACATCTTCCGTTCAATTGAACTAATTTTGATTTAAAAATGATTTTTATACATAATAATAATAAAATTATTATTATACACATGTAGGTATGTATATATTATAAATAAATGCGCATGTGTATTAAATATCAACCTAACAAAGGGGTGGCAAAAAAGAAAAGAAAAAAAAACCGTCAATCGATACCCTAATGACTGTTTCTAGACTAGCATACGTAATGAGTCGTGACGTCACTTGTTAAATTAGTGGTAACCAACTTATGCTGCTTTGGCTATATACTACATATAAACTATACATACGATATGTATATACAGTTTGCAAGCTAACGATAGTGACTATACTGTCTCTTAAATATAATCCATATCGTTAGTTGTAGAATGCGGACTATATTAAATCTGTCTACAATATTTGAAAAAACAAAATTGAGTATATAAATCAGAATTTTACGTAACAAAAATGTAACAAAAATGTAACTAACTTTTACTCGAAACAATTTTTCATAAACGAAAATATTCGCAACAAATGGTGTAAAAAACTAATTTTGATAAAATATATTATAAAGAAGTAATATTGAAGAGCCTCGGGAATTGATACAGTTTTACCTTGTACATTGCAGATAGGCCTTTGAATGCGAGAAATATTTACAAATATTTGTTTTTTCAACTTATTTACTTTTTATTTATTTATACATTAATTGTACATTTTCGGAATATATGACGTCACATAGCCTATGATACGTGGACCTTTAAGACGAACCTAACGACACCTCGTTTGTCAAAATATGTTAAATTTCTTAGGAGCTACATGGCAACAGATGCTAAAATTACCATCCTAAGTCGGGTAAAAATTTACCTCTTTCATATATTTAATTAAACCATTAACTTACTACCTTAATAAACCACTAACTGACTTAACTGCTTAAAACCCCGGTATTTATACTATGTTCATAAATTAGACACTGTGGTAAACATTGTTTTAAAATATTTTTAGTATTATACAGTTTAATTTGTTGGATTATACAAATAGTGTTATCAAAGTGTGAACTGTTTATTTTGCCCTTCTGAGGGCGATGCATGGACTAATTTTGTCCATTCTAGACTAGAAAACATACGCACAAAATTTTAGCTCGTTATCTCTTTACATTTTTGAGTTAACGTCATCAAGGACAGGCTGGCGAATATGCCGAAATGAACTAATTAGGTCATTTATGAACATATTACATTTATATAAATCGGGAATAAAAGGATTAAAAGAGACCCGTACGTAAGGTAAAAAGAAAAAGCTCAGTAAAAAGAAAAAAATAATGTATTCAAATTCCCTTTTCTATCTAAGGAATCAAACTAATTTAATTTCCATACCTTCTTTTTGTCAAGATCATACATTAGAAAAAAAAAACCCGTAATTTTTTACAATCAATAAATATATATAAAATTAAATGCCATTTGACACAAATAGTGTGTCGAACTATTTAATACCAATCAACGTAATAAATTATCTAGTTTTAATTAATCGATGGTTCGCTGATTGATGGTTTCTTTACACAGGGGCTTCTTTTTTTCATTTAATGCTCGCTCGGTTCCTCCATATTATGTATATATAACCATTTACGTACACACACTACACTTGTGTCTGGTGACTATTTGATTTCTGATCTTTAATATTGTATACTTGGCTATCTAATATGTGTGAGAAAATGATCAAACGTTACTTATTTACATTAAAAATAGTATACATATAAAAAAACTCAATCAAGTACGGTCTGAAATTCAATATTAAATACAGTCAAAAAAAAAATTAATACAATATTGTTTAATTTATTAAAATTAGAATAATCAATCTCAACGCTGTGGATCATTTGTCAAAAGACAATAAAATAGCGTATTACATTCGTGGCAAATTTTTTTCCCAAATAAATTAATAGAATTAAGAGAATAAGCAGCAATGTAAATGATTGATATTATGAAACAGTCAAACGTTTTCTCACACATTCAATATTATAATAGGCCACAAAACTAATTCGCATTTCTTTTAACGTAAATAGGGTATACGGTCGGTCTTCTTCAACAATTATTTACTCTGTGATCACACATGTATATCCAATCTACTTACAATCAAGAAAGAATACTAATAAAACTACAATGAATCTTAATGTTTATTATGTCTGGACCACACATCCTAATTGCTTAATAAAGTACCGAAAACTGTATACTATTAGTTTAATTGTAATGAAAATGAAAGAATCTATATTGAAACGTATAGAAATAATAGGAAACTAATATGGTTTAGTCTAGAGGTACTATCTGGCCCACATAAGCAGCGTTCATTTTTTTTTTAAAGTTATTTAAGCGTTTTAGCTGTTGAGGCTATATACGCTGTAAAAAATATTAATATCACCGAAAAACACTATCATCATCTTTTTACTTTTCCACTAAAAGCTAAATCACACAAAACCCAAAAACAAAATCACACACTAAACCATAAAACCAATACCACAATACTTGTTGTTATAACGAAATTTATGTGAGAAACTGATCTATGTAATGAAAATATTTAAATTTTATCTTCATGAATTTTAAGCGGTGTATGAAATTTTAAATGTGCTGTAAATAGACAGTAATATTACATTTAAACACTAACTCCTTGTATAACACGATAGTTGTTTTTGTGTTTGTTTGATAAAGGTTCAAAATAACAGTAAAACAGTAAAATATTTAATAATATTTAAATTTCAAGGAATAATCTCTTAAGCTTTGTAGAACTTTAGGAATAGGTGAATCTAGGAGGTTTAATATATTTGTGTTAACATTGTCTATACCCAGTTCAGTCATAACGGGTGCGAGCGTTCATTTGTTAATATTTTATAGTTAATTTGTGCCGTATTCATTGGTTTTTTGGTAAAACGTTTTGAATAAAAGTTTTAAGTATATTTGCATTGGACAAGTTTTATTCGAAGCATTTTTTCGAAATTCGAATGAATTTGACAGAAATCTATTACAAATTTTTTGAAAAATGAGCGCTACTTTAGTAGCCTATAGTACAATTGGAATAATTCATTTTTTAGTCTTGTTGAAAAAGGATTGATTTTATGTTTAAGAAAATATAATTATGAGATTTAAATCAAATACATTACAAAACATGTCAAAAAGTCATTAACGTCTCTCGAAGTCTTTTTCGAAGTCGAAGACTTCCTCGAAGAAGTCGAATAAATAGGTTAAAAGAGAAAGTAATGTAGTGTGGCATTATTATTTTTGTCATGATTCAAGTCGTAAATATTTTTGTAAATCATAGAGCACGAAACTGCTCATGGCCAAGTTTGAGGGTGCGTGGCCATAGGTACAGTGAACCTTATACTACAGGATATTAGAGTTACAGAAGAAATGGCCAGGAAGAAATTTAATCTTATTTAATTTTTCCACTTTACCACAAAAACCGAATGATTAAGAACACTACTTCTGTGGTCTATAGTAGAAATGGCGCAAAATTGGAGCTATCATTTCAAAATTTTATAGTTGATTTGTGCCTTATAAATTCGGATTTCGGAAATGTTTCAAATAAAAGTTGTTAATATAGTTAGTTATAATGAACAACGTTTATTTGAAGCATTTTTTCGAAAAACGAATAAATAAGACACAAATTAATTATACAATTTTGAAATGCTCTGACGTTATTTGTACATTATATTGCGCCAAGAAAAAAATGATCAAATATGATATCAAAACTTGTGCTACCTTTCCGTAATTGTGCGTTCATGACCGACTTCAAGAAAACTGCCCTATATTTGTTTAGAGTTTATGGAAAACCATGGAAAACAATCAACTCTCCCTATTAACTATTTGTCTCTATAGTTATTTGTAGGGGTTTTTAATGTGTTTCTGGCATTAGATACACAATACGAATAAATAAAGTAAATGATTTCAAACTGGACATATAACAAAACCTTTATTAATGAATAAAAATTTTCTTTAATTATTGTCCTCGGTATATACATATATAGAAGATCTACGTATATAGTAAATGTTTGTTTTTATTCGTAGCTGCTGCCTCTTCTTCTGTACTACATTTAATTTGATTTGATTAATTAATTGTTATTTTTTTCCCTTTTTCTCTCTATCCAATGGTTGTTGTGTATACATAAAGAACATATTCTTAATTAAAATTAATGATTTTTCGTCTATATTTATTATACAAACATTTACAGTGAAACTTGAGTATACCAACCTCAAAATTATATGTGGATGTTCATACTGCATGTGACATATTATAAACTTAGTAATCATGTCATTATGTTGCCTTAAAAAGGTTTGTGTGTGTACTATATTAGATTTTGTATAATTTTACACACTTTATGTACTATATCTAGCACATGAATGTCCGTAACTTATGTAATAAATCATTTAAAACGACATCACATTTGTGACTTATCGAATAATACCTACAGGTCGTAACAAATAACGAATTACAAAATGCAAATCAACAGTGGCGTAGCTTCACATAGTGGGGCCCGGTTGGAAAATTTTTGTTGGGGCTTCCTTTACATAAGTCAAAAAAAATCTCAATACAATAATATATGATCATTGACAGGAACAATATATAGTATTTTGAGAAAATTTATTACAATTATTATTACAAACATTTGCAATACAACAGAGGAAAAATCAGTATACCATTTGTTTTTAGAAATTAAACAAAATGATGATCGTGGAAAATAAACTTCAAAATGTCATACGCCAGACTTTTGGTTCAGCATACATTTTTATGACTACATGCAGATCATGTCTTAAAGCACAAGCAGTACGTTCTACTCGTAGGTAATTGGTAATCTCGAAAATGAACGTTCAGTTCGTTTTAAAAACAACAGTGATGGGAATGGTTAAATATAGCATTAAGGCAGTGCAAACATCCGGAACACTAGCTGACAAAATAGAATGTTCTAAATAAAATATAATGTGTGAACTGTTTTACAGAATCAAGTTTTTTTATACGAAGTTTTTTTATATGTTCATGAAATTTGTAATTGATGTCTTCATCATAACATTCGACCAGCTTCTTAGAATTTTCGCACTAAAGCTGCTGCGATAGTGGATCCGGTAATTTGGCACGTCAGTTCGGTGACCCCGGTGATCGCTACCTGTAACACCCCAGGTAGCTAATCCACTGCAAATCAACAGTAAAATGAACTATGACTATGAATTTGTTGCCTTTGATATCACCCTTAGTGTAAAAAAACGTCAATATTGATCAAATATGGGTAATAAAAATAGTGTTTCATGAAAGAATAACGATTTATAAAACTCTGGAAATATGGATTTTTAAGAAATTACCAAAACTCGGCCTTCCGCACTACCGTGCTCTAGATCCACTACACTATTTTGAAACTACTTTAGATCATTTTGCGAAATTGAAATGTCCTTTACAATTTTTGAGTTTATAATATTCACTTAAAAAGCATTTGCACGTTACGGCCATTATCGTTATTCACAATTCCTTACTAGCGGTTTCTTCGATGTCGCCGTTATAAACGGTTTTAACTGTATTTATGTGTGCAAGTGTGTGTGTCTCTCAGTGTGTGTATGCTTATGGTATCTATTTAATTGCGACACACGATAATAATGTAATAAAAAAAAAGGAAGACGAAAACTGTGTTAGCAGAGCGGCAGCAATAACCTTCGAAACGAAACGAAAAAAAAAAACATTAACTTTCCCTTTTTCGTTAATGAAAACTAGATGAATAAACAATAAACAAAGTTTTGCTTGGTGCTTAATTAATATAGTAGACAAAATATTTTTTTGTGTTTGTTTAATTATTATTTTGTTCAGATAAATAGTTCTTATACGAAAAGTCTTACTCATCTCATAAAATATTCGATATTCTTTCTATATAAGGGTTGTTCAAAAAGTATCGTACGCCTAAATATCTTTTAGAGACAAAGAACTTTAGAAAATACATTTTATGATACTTAATATAAATTTTAATAAAATCACAGAGAAAGAAAGTTATTTTTAAAAGCTATTACTAACTAGTGGTAAAGGTGGTAATAAAGACCCTCAATTTGTTTTTGATTTAGGCCAGTCTCTAAAAGATTTGTTTTAAAAATAGTATCTATTTGTAAAACTCATAAATATAAAATGTGTCTTTCCCATACCGCAAAGTCCTTGTGCATCCACAATAAGTATTTGCCGAAAATACCCTATCACAAAACATAAGCGGACTTATAGTCATAGCCAGAAATTTTAACTCCAAGTAGTTTCCCAAGAAAGTATCTCCTGAATTAATAAAATTATCTAATATCCATTAAAATATGGGGCTCATATTGGTATTCTGAAAACCATGGCCATTATTTGCTACTTTAAAACAACACATTCTCCACATACGAATAAAAACAATCTTTAAAACATCCTGTATTCAATTCATTAGCCAATTAGAATTAATCTGCATAAATTAATTCTGTATATAATTACATGCATTTTCAAATAAAATAAAATAAAATCATTTGATACAATTATCGATCGAAATTGAATCAGAGAAATCTGCAAGGGCGACTACATTGATTCCTAAAACCGTTCTTTTTAGAGTCTGTGTAATTGTATGCAGAAATATTAAGGGGTCTTGAAGACTACTTGTACTAGATTTAGTACTTCAATATCTAGTCATCTTAGTGCAATACACGTGTTGCCGGGTTTCACGTAGTAAACCCCACCAAACTTTTATCATTATGAAATATTCAGGCAAAATATAAGATTAGTTTAAAGTCCACAAATTGTCTTTTTATTTCACTTTTACTAGCGTAGATTCCAGGTTGAGTCTATCGGGATATCTTGGCATATTCCAACAGCATTATATTATTTTTACATAAAATTATGATCTTTAGTTTCAAACAACAATGTGCACCTTTTTGGATTGATAAGATAATCCAGAAAACCTGATAATATTTGAAAATCGCCTTACATATTTTTAATTGTAAATTTGTAAACTAGCATCTATTTATATTCATTGTTCGTATGGTTGCCTTTCGGTTATATTATACCAACGGAACTGACTAGCATTTTCTTAATTTGACATTTTAAGTAAATGTCTAAACATTGATAACATTCTTTGACAACAAATGTTTGATACGATAAATCATATACAACTTAGATGGGAATAGAACCCATAGCCTCTGGCATTCTAGATCAATGCTCTGCCTCAGAGCTCCCTAAGATGTTCCAACTACCGTAACATCTCAGGTAGATCAGAAGTAGAACATTGATCTAGAATTCCAGAGGTCGTGGTTTCGATTCCCATCCTAGACATAGACATCAAAGATCGATCATATGCATTCCACTACCATAAGATCTCAGGGTGCTCAGAGGCAGATAATTGGTCAAGAATGCCAGAAAATGGTATTTTTATTAATAATCCAACAAATTTGCCGGAATGAAATTCAATAATTTTATGCAGTAAAAGTTTTAAAAATATAAAATAATTTTCTTTATCGAACGCATTAATAAACTTTTACACCTACGTCTTACTTAACACGGCCAAAAAAAGTTATTTAACTACCTACTTGTAAAAAAATGTACTTACATACCTATCAATCTAAAAATCATTTAATCGTCGAATTACATTTGACAATATTTACAGTTAAATATAATATTCTAATACGTATAACAAAACAAAAAATTTAAATCCTACGTATAGTAAATATAATTTATATTACGGTTTTTTTTTTATAATAATATTTTTTTTTTTGCACAATAATTATTATTAACTTTATAAAATATAATTTCATATGATTAAAATGTACATATAGATAGGATTTTATATGTATATTCGCGATCAATGACATTTTATTTATATATATTTATATAAATATAATAAAATAATATACAAAATATTATTATGTTGTATGTAAGTGTATGTAGTATGTAAGTGTATGTATAAATTAAATAATTTATTTATTCAATGAATAATGTGTCATTTATTGTGAGTGAGTGAGTACATGTATATAAAACTATCCTCTATGTATCTATTCATGTATATATTGCAAGTAATACTCTATTGTTTTGGTATGAATGTATGAGTAGGGTATATGACGAAAACGACATCTGACGACCGAATTAAATAATGCTCTATAACCGTTGAAGGAATAGCAAAATTTTTTTTCATTAAAGAAATACAAATTTCTGATCGCTAAAAAATATAAATGAAATACCACATCTGAAAGGGGCTAATAAAAATAGCATCTTGTGTTATTAAAAAAAGTAAGTATAACATAAATTTTCATAAAATAAAAAACATTTTATATTTATTATTAGCTATCAGATGGCAAATGTAAACATAATCATAATTTAAAAGAATTCTCGAACCTTTAAATGGAATTGGATTGATTTATGTCATTTTTAAGGTCTAAATTCTGAATTATTTTTTATTCGATTAGTTAAAAATTTGTAATTATAATATTCTTTAATAATTTTCAGACAAAGATGAACATCATCATTCAAACAAGATTTGAGGCAATATATCATTATATATTATTTCAACCTCAAACGATGCACACTGGCCAACAAATGAATTGTTTCGTAAACGAAGATTTACTGGAGTTAATATCTAAAGAGAAATTTAGTTTCTTTGTTGTTCTCCTGTCTGTGATACAAAAAGTAATTTAATAGTTAATTTAAATATTCAGTGTTTAGTATTACATTTTTTTTATTTATTTATAATTATTAATGCTTATTTAATGCCAAATTAAATGCTTATTTTGACCATAGTGTGCACTACAACCGATTCCCACCACATAGTCTGCTATCTCCACCACATAGTTTTCACCCTGACAATACCCATTTACCATCGGCTAACATGTTTAATGTCAATTATCAAAGTTAAGAAAAGAGAAATTAAAAAAAATGGATTCTAAATCCTAAATCAATTATAATATATACATACATACGTATTTTGAAAACAAAGTACTTGCCAGCAATATGAATTACCCAGTCATAATATTCTTGTCTACAGTCACCAAAGCCAGATACGGCTCGTGGACCGTGGACCAACCCTCAAAATATTTCAATCCAGCCCCGACTATCTTATATTTATAGATCGGACATATTAATTTCATACTAGTCCAAGTGGCCGAGCGGTCTAAGGCGTTATGTCTGCGCAGTATGCCTACTTGAAAACTGGGAGGTTTTGGGTTCGAATCCCGACATCGGCAGTTTGTCAATTATTAAGAAAAAAAGGGTGGTTAATTGACTAGACTATCGGCGTATGGACAAGAACGAAGTAACCGACCATGCTTGAGAAGGTTTTCTGCGGTTTCCTTCACGAACTCCAGATGAATATCGTCATAGTTCCTATCATAGGTTCCTGCAGCCGCATATCCTACCAATTCCTAGTCTATACACAAAAATTCCTTCCACTCCACTCACATCCTCACATCCTTAGGCATCACAATGGACCTTATGGTCGCAGTGTAGCCCGTCCAGGGCAGCCTCTAAAATCTAATATCTATCTATCTATTAATTTCATAAAATGAACAGATCAGAAATAGGTATTAATTTCATAAAATTTTATCTACAGTTTTCTATACATTTGTTTCGCTAAGAATATAATTTACTTCTATTTTTTTGTTTTCTAATTTTCAATACTAACAAGTCAAAAACACTGAAGTATTATTAAAAATAGTATTTAATTTAATATTATTTAGAGTATAGACACACAACCAACAACAAACAAACATATATAAAAGTATGAGACATGATTATTTTATATTAAAAAATGAATAAAAATAAAAATGATAATATAGAAATGAAATTCAACTAATGAATAATATTTTTATAATTTTATTAACTGTACATTCAAAGTTAGTAGTAATGATTGTTAGTTAACCCAAAGTGTACCAGGTTTGTGTCTTGGTGCTGCTTACTGTTTGTTTGTCAAACAACTAACTAGACACTTGCTAGTTAACATAATTTTTTTACCTTTTAATATTATTATACATGTCGTTACATATTGTTTTATATGCATATTAAATTTAAATTAAAATTTAATTTTTTATACCCAGTTTATTTGTAAATATACAAGGTATATTAAGTTTATTGATCACAGAAAAGAAATGTTTGCTATAGGTGTTCATAAAATTACTTAATTAGTCTATTTCCGCAATCTTCCGAAAACTCAAAAACGAAAAGAGATAACGAGCAGAAAATTTGTGTGTGTGTTCTAGAGCAAAAAAGTAAGGTCAAGTTCGTTAATGGGCAAAATCGGAACGTGATACCCTCCCGCCAGAAGGAAAATTTATATTTTTGAAGCCGTAAAAGATAAGAGAAAAATGTGTAGACAAAAAATCTTCTTCTCTTTAAAATAAACAACTTTTTTGAAAAATTTTTTCATTAACTGAATAGTTTTCTCATAATTTGTGCTCAAAGTTGAAAATGAGAAATACAATTGATAAGTGAACGAAGGCATGCTTGTATACATGTTCATAGCATCCATACATACTATTTTTATACCCAGTATATTTGGAAATATACAAGGTATATTATGTTTCGTTCCGACTTTGTAACGCTTGAAAATTTTGATCGCAGAAAAAAAATTCATTTCATATAAATTTTGAATTTGAAGAATTGTTCAAACATTGACATACAAACTCAGTATATACTGGGTATTCAAACACTTAGCTCAGTTAGTTGTTACATTACTTGTTTTATTATAATATTCTATGATAACTAAGTACGCAGGTAGTTTTTAAATATCTATAAATTATTTTGTATATTACCTTAAGGATGATTGTCAGTAAACTGAAAATAAAGAAAAATTTAATAAAATTTTAATACGTTCAGTATGTTAAGGAGGATACAATAGGGAGGTAAAATAAAAGTTTCGAATAAAAGTTGTTACCATATTTATAATAAACACTTTTTATCCGAAGCACAAATAAATATATTTTAAAACTCGATATCAACTTTTTTGGTCCATAGTACAAAATAGGATAAACAAGTAGTTTGGGTCTTTGGTCTCTTTGAGTCGTCGTGTACCCACCTTAATTGAACTGATTTTTTTTCAATAATCATAATATACTTGTATTACATACATTGTATTGTACATGTATTTATATGTATGTTATTATTTGACTTCCTTGTCACGCTAATTTCATTTTAATATGTTTTAATAATAAATGAATGTCTAATACAGACTGTTAGCTAGCTAGTATAGGTAGTATAGTATAGGTAGTATAGCTATACCAGCTATACTACCTCCAACTGCAAAGAGGGGCTTCACTCTTTTTGCTACTAAATAATGTTGTGTATTTACTTTAAACAAATACATTTTTATTGTTTTAATTTCTTTTTTTTTTCATTGAACTATTTTTCGATGTCAAATAAACAGTAAACTAATTTTTAATATAATTTAGAACATCGGGTCTCTTTGTCAGAAATTTTGACAGCTATTATAAACTAAGGCAATATCTTAATAATTACAAATCAAGTAATAGATTCACTTAATTTCATCTCCTTTGGACCAAAATGATTTGGAAATTTTTTTTTTTCGTAAAATCAGAGATAACAATTTTTTTCAATTTTTAAAATTTTTCTACCTTGTAAAACAAATTAAAAATAATGGGAAGTCGACAAATAATCATATTGAAGTAACAATTACAGTTAATTAAATACAATTTTCTGTTGAAAATAACGCCACATAAAATTTATTAATTTATAAATTTCCTTTCAAAAAATTACGCATCACAAAACATTCAAAGTTTTTAATTTGTATATTATTTTTTTTATTTAAATGATTAATCACCAGGCAAATCTAAAATTCATAAAAAAATAACCACCAAAAAGAATATATATGTACGTAAAAAAGTAAACCATCCCTTATTAAACATTTAAAATAATAATCATTTCACCACCCCGAAAAACTAATCTGTCTGAGCAAACATAAGAATTTCATATCAATTAATTAAATCAAAATATAAAAAAAAAAGATAAATTATTCTATAAGATTTTATAACCCTATCATAGCAACAACCCTCTTTAATGATAATTAATTAACTGTATATATAGATAGACATAAAAAAACGATTTGTCTTGTAAAAAAAAAAAAGAACAAAATTAAAAATTCATAATCACTGCTGTTTTCATTAAAATATTAAGACATAAATGTCAATTAAGAAATTCATCGTAATTACAAGGGGTTGAACAAGCAGAAGAAGAAAGATTTAAAAAAAAAAGAAAACAAGGGTTAGTATTTTTTTCTCTTCTGTAATAAGAAGTTAAAAAGATGTTTGAAAATGTTATACCACGAGGTGTTAAGAAGATATATAAGAGACTTCAAATAATAACTTGAGGGTGTTTGTTTTAATAGGATTATTTGACTTGTAGGGGTTTGTGTGTAAAACAACCCTATAATATCGTTTGCATAAACTTTACAATGTCGTTTGTATGGTGTGTAAATATATTATGTAGTAGTATATAGACATAGTGAAGAACAGAAGAAGAAGATGGTGAAAGGGGTTAATTAAAGGGGATGATTGTAATTAATTAAGTAACGATGCGACCATTTCAAACAACTTAGTTACCATATTATTACCATCATACTGTGTTAACTAACTTGTTGCTTTTTCTCCTTTGCTTTAATTTCTCTTTACCCAATCATTATCATCACCATAACAAAGCTTGAGCTTGTAATGAATATACAATTTTAAAGCTGATATTACGTTCTATATTAATACGATTATATTAAATGTTATTTAATATATTCATAATTACTTTTGCAGATTGAAAAGTTTCTATCTTTTAATTTTTTTTTTGCTTTAAATAATTTTATCTACATAAATTATTTTCAGGAAATTTTTTTCTATATTTGTAACAAGCTTGGATTTGTGTATGCCATTGACAGAAGCTTTATGCAAAACCTCTCCGATAAAACTAGATGGATGATATAAGGTTAATATAGCGTCTATGCGGGCATAGATAAATCTAGCGTCTATGAGGTCAGATGAGGAATTTATTTCACTCTACTGGATAAAACATTTGAAGGAACTATTAATTAGTTTCGTTTATCCAAATCTGTTCAACCTGTGCCACATGGCATTTTCAATGCGTTTTCAAGGAAAACCAGACCATTGATCGAACACTTTGAGAGCCGTTCGAACACTTTCAAAATTATAACCTTTTCCAATTGCAGTGAATTATGATTTCTGGTTATCATTGTAGTTATACATATTGATAAAGGGATTCGAACCCCACCGAACAGTCCTTACAATCTTTAATATGCCATATATGATAGAAGGTCATGGAATAACCTTTTTGGTGATCCAGCTTTTGATACAAAAATGGGACGATATATTTAGTGAAATGCAAAAAATGATCCATGCTGGTTGGTCATTAATTTTCAGGCAAGAGAGTCCCAATGACAAACACGTGCTCCTAGAAACGAAATGTGCTCCTTTTTCGAAAATTATTTCTGCTATAATAATAATTTTCTAATATAATTCTTCCTGCTAAAGGCTACCTGATAAAATTCTTTTTGCTAAAGGATATTAAAAAAATGCCACATCTAAACATTTCCCATCAAAAATAAGACTCTAGCTTTGAAAACCCAGCGTAATATTTATTAACAATTCTGGCACGAAGAAATGTTTATTCATTTTATGAACTCCTATACAAAAAAGTTTTATCTGTGATCAATATTTTCAACCGTTACAAAGTCCGGACTAAACTTAATATCCTCTGGTATATTGTATATATACCGGGTTTAAAAAGCCATTTCGGCTAAGTAATGTTAACTTGGAAGGCATTAAACATCCAAATTTTAGCTCATTAAAAAGTCTAGACAAAAATAAACCTTACACAATCAAAAACTCACAAACGGGAATCTTGTAGAACATAACGTTTATCTTTATAAGCAAACTAAATAAAAATAAAATTGAATTTATGTTAATAGTTAAAAAATTCACTATCTATATCTATTGATGAGAGAGAGAGAGGTTTAATTTAACTAGAAAATAAATAATTCCAATAAATTTTGAAAGAAAACAACTTTTTTGGTATAATAACAATTAAAAATATATATACATTCAAATAAAATAAATTAATCCATAATTAACACCGATGTAGATAAATTTTGTTGAACGAACTTAAAAAAAAAAATATTGTAAACTCATAATAGATAACGATTAATTTAATACCGTAATAAAAATAAGGTATCGTCATCGTGGTGTCCGTTTTAAGGTTAAGTGCGGACTCCGTACCAATTCATATGCATAGTAATATATATACGGATTTACTGATCACATTCAATTCATTCTGAATTTATTCATTTGTAGCTTGATTTTTTGTGTGATAATATTTACTAATTAAGGACGTTCCAGTACTGTGTTTTTTAATCAGGACAAAAAACCGGTTTGATTTTATTGTAGTACAAATATATAAACACACATATACAACATATAGACAAATACACTGTTCACATATACAAAATAAGGTTATTTTGAAATAAATAAATAAATTTAAACTTTTATATTTCGAAAACAAAACAGTAACACGAATTTTTTAAAAAATTTATATAATAAATATTTAGCTTTACTGTCCTAGTTTTTTTTTTTAAATTCTGTCGAATATTTTTTCTACTACAATAGATAATAGTTGGGTGGGCATGCAGTTTTACATGCTTCTAATGTGAGAGAGTGAGAGAGAATGATAACTTTGATATTAATTATCTAGCGTACTAAACGGTCAAAAATTCTGAAACTACGGGATTTATTAGAAAATGTTATTTTTAGTCTGTGAAAAAACTAAAATCGTCTGTGTTAAAATCGAGGATTGCATTGTAAGCTATTAGCATTGTAAGCTAATTCTGAAAAGGGTTTGATCTATTTGGTATGGAACCATAATTATTGAATAAACTACACACTAAACACACACACACACAGACATATATCTATCTGTAACGATTTTTAACTAGAAATATAAAAGTCACTAAAATTAGTATTGAATGAAATACATGCCTAATAAAATTAACAAACACAAAAAAGGAACAGAAATATCTGTATATATATATATATATATATATATATATAATCGTATATTTATACAAGAATTAAGTCTTAACAGAAAAATAAGCTTAAAAATCTTTGTATACAGTGAATAAAAAAAAAATCTCATCAAGACAATCTTTTTTACTTCTTTTTTTGGTTGGTATCGTTTTTAATTTAGTCAGGTACTTACATCTGTTAAAATTTATTGCATTTGTACAACACAACAGCCAGAGAACGAACGAACTAAAGAGAGTTTTTTGTATACCACAATATAATATTATATGAATATATGAATATATATATATATATATATATATATATATATATATATATATATATATATATATATATATATATATATATATATATATATATTGGTGGTGTACTATGTTGTAATCGTTGTGGTGTTGTGTTGACTGTATAACGAACGAAGGATTTGTGTTACTTGAATTCAAATTAGTTTGAAAATTTTTTATAATTAATTAAAGAAAACAAGATTAAATGTATATACGAATTTATCATTGACTTCTATAACATGTTGCAAGTACTTATTGGCCTCTTTTATATTCTCAGTTCGATAGATATTAGATTATCAAATAATAATTGATAAGAATCAAATTTCAAATTCGCCTCAATACCTAGATCAGTTTTTGTATATTATATACGTATTTCGACTACAAACTAGTCATCATCAGTATAAATTAGCGAGTCGTAATTTACTCTTTGATAATTAGAAGTAGATAGAAAATAGAGATCAAAAGACAATAATAAAAAAAATTAAACAAAATAAATTAAAATATAATAAATTTTATTGAAATTACTCTTGTTAAAATTGTTTTCATTCGATTTACTCTTGTTAACATCATCACTCTTATTAAAATTACTCTTATATTGTCTCAGGATGTGTTATTCGTTGCTAATTTGGTGACAGTTTCATCAAATGATCTAGGTATTGGGGCGAATTTGAAATTTTAGTTCGATAGGTGTAAAATCAACGTGAGATACCATAAGATGTAAGTACTGTCATGCGTCATGAGTGATACTTTTTCAAGTTTTTTCAATTTGTACATCTTTTGGTGCTGATAGGCGATGAATTGATATTGGCATATTTTTAAAACGTAGTAATTTGAGCCCTAAGGAAGTCAGCAACGACTGACGAAACGTTGGTAAAGAATAAAAAAGTTTTACATAAACGAATAGTTGTCCATATTTTCCATATAAAAAATGCATTCATTCAATGATGGACAAAAACAACAATAATAATCAAATGTATTTGACAAAATTCAAATATATTTTTTTGTATTCTTTGACACCTATCTAGTAGATATTTACAAATCAATGGACACAAAAAAAAAACACTACCAAACCATAATAAAATACAAAACACACAGAAATAAATAAATTAAAAAACAAATAAGAATGGAATAAAAACAAATTAGAATTTAAAAGACGACGACAAATACACACGCACACATACACATACACAAATAACAACACCACACTACACCACATCATACTACACATAACACATATCGCGTTGTTCTACCTCCTCCTCCATATAGAAAGAAGTAACACTCTCATTTTATAAGTATTGATCTGTATTCTGTATTTTTTCATCTATAAATTTCTTCATCTACTTATTTTCATCTTTTTATAAACATATATATTTTTATCTAAATTAAAAACTTTTTAAAGACTATTTAAATTTATTATAAAAAAAATTTTAAGGTAGTTGTCGCGCTAATAGGTATAATTATAGAATGTTACAAATTTTTGCACACTTAAGGGTAAAGATTATTAAAATAATCAAAGAGAACTCTACGTTTTTTTTTTGAAATTACATTTCAAATTTTTCCCTAATTCCTAGAACATTTGTTTGTATTTTATTAATACGTATTTCGACTACAATGTAGTCATAATCAGTATGAATTAGCTAATCGTAACTATCTCTGGGATATGGATTCAGATATATGTTGCTTGTTGCTAATTTGGTTCGTGTCTTGCAATGATATTAAAAAAGTTCTGACTTTTATACGATTTGATTGAGGATATGATTTGACCTGAGGATTATTTGAGTTGACTGATTAACGGATTAGGTGTGTGAAGATCCCCACCTATTTATTGACGGTATCCTCTTGTGACTATGCGGCGTTGTTTTTGTCACTAAAGTGAGGGTATCGAAGCTAACCTTGATATTCAGGTATTACATTTTTTTTAAATTGGTTTAATTTTATTGAATCAGAATTTGGAATCGGGCCATTGTCTAAATTCATTATCTATTTTCTCAATTTGTATACGTGGATACTTTCGTTTGCATCTAATTCTGTGGGGTTTTGTACCGATTTCACATTGTAGCCGAAATACGTATTTATAAAATACAAACAAATGTTCCAGGAATTGGGGCGAAATTTGAAATGAATCACTTAAGGGTATTATTATACACTCACTATTAAATTATGAAATCGATTTACCGTCTCAAACTCGAGAAATACTTTATTGAAG
This sequence comes from Nineta flava, assembly GCA_963920215.1. Taxonomy (NCBI): domain Eukaryota; kingdom Metazoa; phylum Arthropoda; class Insecta; order Neuroptera; family Chrysopidae; genus Nineta; species Nineta flava. Next base: position 103,791,687 of record OY986042.1, read on the forward strand.
TTCGGAAAATTAACATGTGGAGCAAAGGAGGCGACCCAATTTAATCCGTTTTTTATTTTTAATAAAAAAACGATACTTAAGAATCTTTTAAAAAATTGCTATAAATTATCGGATTAGTTCTGTGTATTTTATACAAAAACGAGAATTTGTGACCGTCTCATTGTTTAGTTATAAGAAGGCAAAGAGAAGCATTTTATAAATAAGTATACGTGTCGGCATGCTGAACAGATACAACTTGACAATACTGTACGTCACTATACGGTCTACTATTCGAGTACATATATGTAAACAAACAGTATATTCACTGGCGGAATAAAAGCAACGTTGCCGGATTGCAACTTATAAAAATGTTAGGTAGTATTTGTATATACGTATAGACAAGTATCGTATGTGTAAAGTGTCTACCAGTACAGTCTTCGACAAAAAATGATGGCTTATTATGCTATACGATCCATCATCCTTACTATACACATAGGCTCCACAACGTTTTGACAATAGTATCAAGGCAACTACCTTAAAGGCTATTTTAATTTATTCTAAAAAAAAAAACACAAAAAAAAACGATGGTGTTTTTGTTAATGGAGTGTGGGGGTGGGGGTAATGACAGGACGACGATATTTGAATTACATTTTTTTTATAAAACCCAAAAAAACCAGATAATTTTACTAATAGATTATTAGTTTTTAACGAATGTCTTTGAGTTTTTTATTTGTTTTGACAAATTTAACATATTTATGGTATAAATTAAATTATCTTTACCATGTTTTTCAGTTTTGGAATTAAGTTATCCGTATTTCCTATACATGGTATTCTGAATACTTTAATTAAAATTCCATTATTGTGAACTGATCGGTTCGTTCATACTTTTCTTAGTATATGCGGTAATGAAGTCGAAGAGAGACCATAATCGCAAAATAACTGGACAGAAGCACTTTATGCGAGTTTTCTATGAAAAATACCTAGCACTGATGATCTTACTGAAATGTTAATCGCACACAATCTGCAAAATAAAGGATGCAAAGTTATAAAAAGTAGCAATCACGGTCACTAGACAGATAAAATCTTTTATCACGTTTTATCTTTTTGATTTTAGTGTACTATATTCTAAAAATGGCAGTTATTTTTCAAAACAGTCGATTTCTGCCAAATTTATTAGGTTTTTGAGAAAATATTTAGCATAACATACCTTGAAAAGCTAGCTAATCTTACCAAATTTGCTTATTGAAGCAAATCATCCCCTAACCTATATTATCGAATAAGGGAACATGACATCTTTTTTTAGTCATGTTTTACAAGAAATAGGAGTAGTAGAAAACTATATAATTCGAGGAATATTTAATACATTTTAAATTAAAAATATGACTGATCGCTAATTCATGATTTAAAAAAGGAAAAAATTAATAGTCCATAATAAAAGTCCATATATTCATAATAAAGGAAGAAGCGTCTGGTATTTTCACAAACTATACATATAATCATATTTAATGAAAAGTAGTAATTGTAATATATTTATATAGAGTAGAAATTGTAATTAAATTAGTGTTAAAGTAATTAGTATCGTAAAACAGTGACATCTCTCGTTTCACTGTGGGAGATTCAATTAATGTTATTAACAACTATATATATATATATATATATATATATATATATATATATATATATATATATATATATATATATATATATATATATATACACGTGTACAGTGAAAACTCTTTATAGCGACATCGTTTTTTACGAAATACCATGCAAAAAAAAGTGTATGTGTACTTATGTACGCACGCAATAAGTTATACTTCTTTTTATTAAATATTTTATTAAAGTAATATTAAATAAGGTCAACACTACTATTCAGACACAAATGTTCAATATCATGATAAAGGTAGAATGGTAGACAGAATCAGCGTCTCTTCTTCCGTTCAAATTAGAGTTTGAAAGACTGACATCAAAATCCATTATTTTTACATTAGAATCAGAAATTTATCAAGACCAGGCCCCAGGTTTATCAATATATACATTTAATTAACAAACATAAAAATGATATCATTGATAATGTGGCTTGTAATTCTACTATTCTTCTTTTATCAGAAGCTTGGAGTTATATTGATGAAGATATCCGTCAACCTAATTTCAACAGTATAGCCAATTACTGTATGACATATATTTTTTACTAAATATCTCCCAAGCACTCACCAAGAGTAGAAAACTGTAATATCGATCGAACGAGTGCTCTATCAGTCGATTGTTATGTCAGCGACTCGTTACATGCTGAGAATACACTCTGATCGGATTTTTATAGCGTGCCAAAAGAAGAAAAACATGAATTGCTTATTATGACTATCGGTAAAGATGCAAGAGATTCTTTGCTATACGTTGTGAAACTAGTTTATAACGACACCAAATAGTAGATAATACTTATTCTTGTCGTGAAGCTCATCTCCAATATCGTTATAAACGATTTTCACTGTATTTCATCGGTTTCTCGCATCTTTATACACATCGTAATATATACAAATTAAACATCGCTTAATTTCACTTAAAATAGTGTACTACAATTACGATGTTCTTCGATGTCTCTTACCTATTACAAGAACACAATGTGATACACACAAAATACGTGATACATCCCCAATTAGTTTAAATTAAGGGTAGAGATGCAGTAACAATATATATATATATATATATATATTGTTACAACCAACATTTATCTCATGTCTGTTGATGAAGGTAGGTAGAGAGATACGAGAGTAAATGTACTAATTATACCATTTAAAGTAAGACAAAGAGGAAGTTTAAAATTAACGCGGTGAAACAAACGACAACACTCACAATGTAGACTAGGTACTACCAATCTTAAGTGAAATTACCCATTTTACCTTATAATAGTTATGTTGTGCCAATCTACATAATTGTTTCTCTTTTTACAAGACGTAAGTAAAGCCTCAATTACATTGAGCGAGTTTACAAGCTGTTAGTTGGCGAATTCCCTAGCTGCAAGTAAATTCGTCCAGTGTAATTGTGTTCACTAGCTAACTAGCAGATTGTAAACTATTTATGAGTAAAGTTGAAAGTCGGTTTACTTTACACGGTACTCTCTGGCGTGTGGGATTGTTAGCTAGTAAACTAGCCGTGCGTCATCATAGTTGCTTGTTAACTAGCTGCGAGTAACTCGGTGGTTCCTGGTTTCAGTGTCTACAAAATGAAATTCCACAAGATAATTAACATTCCACTTCATTTTAACACCCGGATATGTTCAGGAAATGAAAGAAAAACCAACGTATTTACAACACGTAACCACGTTATACTCGCTAGCTAGTTGGCTACTGAATGAGTGGAATGTTTTGTGTGTCATCATTACTACCCCATAAGCAGACACGCCCGCTTCTACACTCACCAACTAGCAGCTTGTAAACCCGTTCAATGTAATCGAGCCTTAAGTAATATTGAGTCTGTTGCTGTAGAAATATTAACATACTGATGAAGGAAGAGTTGGGGGTTTTGGGGTGGTTTTCTTGGTTTTATTGTAATGATATAAAAGAGAAAGTAGGTTTTAATTGTTAGATTATGCATTGTATTCCTCATTCTTGATTGTATTCCTTTGTTGATGATTAAAAATATACAGATTTCTTGGGTAATTTTTTTATAACGTAATCTTACCCTAATGTCTTATTCTCCCTTCTATTGCATTGGTAAAAGTTTGTTTCAAATTGCAATTACACAAAAATGTGAGTTTCCCAATTGTGTGATGCTTTTAAATATTGTGGATAAAGGACATTATATGCTTATTGCATGTCTTAATTATTTCTATATAAGATCTCTAGAGAAATCTCTGGGTAGAAGTTTATTGTACGGTTCTTTTTTTTTAAAGAAAGCTTTTAAATTTTCGTCTCTTTCTGTAGGATAAATTTGATATAAAACGACCATTCCATTTCTCTCCTTTGTGACCAGCCCAAGTGGCCGTCCGGTCAAACGCGCTCTGTTTGGATCTGGAAGATTGTAAATTCGATTCCCAACACAGGCAGTTTGTCAATTAAAATTAATGGGGCGGTTAATTGACTAAAATGTCGGCGTTGAAACAAGAACGAAGTAACCGGCTATCATTGTGAAGGTTTTCTAAAGTTTGTCTTTGCGAACTATCTTTAGGGATAGTTCCTTCCAAAGTCGGCTGCAGCCGCACAACCTATCAAATCCTAGCCTGCATACAAACTCCTTGTTCTCCACCCATAACATTAATGTATGGTTAAAAATTAATAAAGGCTACAAAATAATGATATGGATGGTCTCTGTTATAGACTGTGGAGTCTCAAAAACTGGAGGAAAATATTAATATTATTATTATTATTATTATTTAAAGATAGTTTTAAAATTTTAGTCTCCCGAAATTTAACTGGTAATAGTTTGACGACCACTTCATACTCTCTTTTGTGACAAGGTTTATTTGCGAACAAAATTTCCACTTCCTAGCAATTGTTATTTCTAGAGAAATCAGACATTGGATGTTAAAAATATGTGCACGATACCTCAAACCTAAAATAGTTACAGATAATGGGACTAACTTAACCATAAGATACATCTCTACTACAATTTTATACTGGACTAGTTTCTACCCCCCGCTTCACTCTAGTTTTATTGTTTTATCTTCGGTTCTCGTCAATTTAATACTCAAAAACCTAACTGGAATTTCCCACCGCTTCCACTACTTCAAATATTTACCGACACCTCCACCAAATTTCTATTACAGCAGCATATACGAATCTAAATCTCTTCATCCATGGTCAATGGAAAAAAAATCCACAATGTCAGACATAAAGTCTTTTATTAAAGATATATTCAAATATATTCACGATTTACAATACTTTTAATATTAATTTAAAAAAAGACACGAAAATCTGATTAAATAAAAAAACACAAACTGAACAACATCCATTACCTAACACTATGATGATTCAAAAGAAGACAAGAGAGCCAGAGCCCCACACGGATACTAATCATGATCATTAAAAATTAACAAAAATATACAACACTCAACAATCTTGAATAGAAAAAAAAACATATTAAAATTCAAAAAACAACAAAATATCATTTTTGACATTTCTTTGAAATTAAAATATTTACGTGAATCGAATAATTTAAATAAAAATGAACATAAAAAAATACTCAAAAATTAAAACAAACATAAATAAAAAACATACATACAAATTAAAAACGAAATAAATAATAAACAAATTCATAATACGATCTTGTTTATTATAAATAAACAAGATTTTTAAAACAAATTTTATACATAATTTAAATTATAAATCACGAAAGCGCTGAAAATAGACTGAGCATTATGATTGTCATGTAGTTATCAATCTTTGTACCATGGATACTACACAAGGATTGATAAAATTGATAAAATATGGCAACGAATGGGTAATAGTAATATTTACTTTTTTTGCCACTACCGTCGCTAGTTGTTCATCCGTACTACAAGCTGTACCGAAGTGAATATAGTATAATAAATAGGAGTGAAGTAAGCAAGTAACCAGTTTTATTACGTAGTGATTATTTTGAAGTATGCAATTTGTTTCAACTAATTCCTTATTGAAAAATTTAAATTACTTATCATTTATTAAAAAAAATTATTTTATTGAAAAAATACTTTGGCTACAAATAATTTTTATAATACTATAAATGCGTAATGTTTTTCAATTAAAACTCGCGCCTTATACTCTCACCACTGATTCTGGCAAAGAAGGGACACTACTGACATTTTTTTTTTGCCAATTATTTGTTTACATGGAGTTCGGTATCCTTGTGTATAGTATCCATGCTCTGTACAATTAATAATAATAATAATAATAATTTTTATTTGTTTAAGACCAAATACAGGTATACAAAACGTCATTATTTACATTTACTTAAACTGAAATCATCATAATTTTGATCATCATAAATCATCATAATGAAAATTAAAATCATCAAAATTTTCTCTAAGAAATTTTCAACACAAAGTGATCCAGGCTTTCACAATGATAAATTATTTTCATTAGTGTATGTTTATACCCAGTATGTTGTAAATATACAAGATATATTAAGTTTAGTTCCGACTTTGTAACGCTTAAAAATATTGATCGCAGAAAAAATTTAGTACTTATTGTCTGATCGTTGTCTTGGGCAAGTACTGAATACAGTTTTCATTCAACGTTCAGTTAAACATTTTTGCTTTTGAGCTAATCACTAATACAAATCGGTTACTATTGTAAAATATTAAGGTTTATTAGTTCGGAATTAAAAAGATTGGGATCTTCTGGCAGAGTCTGTGAAATATCAAATACTGTATTATGAAGCTTAAAAAGACAAATATTCGTTGCACACATATATATATATATATATATATATATATATATATATAAATATATATATATATATAAATATATATATATATATATATATATATATATATATATAAATATATATATATATATAAATATATATATATATATATATATATATATATATATACTAGCAACCCGCCCGGCTTAGAACATACGCCAGTACAGCTCCCAGCCGGCATGATTTTTTCCGACTTCTTCATCTATCATAATCATATTTCAACCAACTTACACAAAACCTCAATGAATTATACACCTAAACCTTCCTCATGAATCACCCCGTCCATTCGTGAAAACCGTATGAAAATCCATTAGGTAGTTTTTGGATTTACCGCGTACAGACAGACAGACGCGACTGGGGGACTTTATTTTATAATATTAACGGATATTGTAAAGGTAGATGATAATTATAATAAATAATTATTATTTAAATAAATAATAAATATGTATGAAAGATATAATTGATCTTTATTGATTTGATTTATGAAATATTATATATATATTTATATGTAAATTACCATGGTTGTAAACATTCAAAGCAACCATGATAATAGAGGGAAGTTATAGTTGTTATGCAACAAATAAAAATGATGAACAAAATTATAATAATAATTTAATGAAGAAGCGATACCGCTACAATATAAAACACAATCCGATTTTGAAGATAAATCAGAAAAATATACTCGAATCACCTCTCAGTATCTTGCCCCGCGTATCCCTACTATTAATGCTTACAATTTGATGTAAAAAATATAAGGTAAAAGAAAACGAGAACTTTTGTTTCATCCTCACCGAACGAAATTTAAGAATATACGAAAAATTGGGGAAAATAACGAACCAACAACAAACGAAAAAAAAAAAAAAAACTGAAGACGAATAAAATAGAAAAAGAAGAACCACTCGTCGTATATTAGTAAGCAAAACAACATATTCTTCAATTCAAAATACATACACACACACACTGACACACACACCCATACACATACATCAAGCCAAATGTATGCTTTATTTTCTGTACCTTATTTTCTTTCACATACGAAAAACTACTCCCCCCCCTCCTCTTCCCTGGCTCCTAACACACTCTGACCTCATCATCATATACGTACTGCACTCCCTCACTCCACATTCCGCTCCTACATATAGTATGTGGATGTTGGATAGAAGATTGTACATCTGTACTGTCTCTCTCTAACTAATATTTGCATCCCTTACTCAAATAGCAAACAACCCTCTCATTCAAATTCATTTTCCTTCTAACATCTTATTTCCATTCACGGTAGAAAAAATTGAAATCTAAAACTCATCCTTTTACAATGGTATATGTGCGCCAAGTACCTACCTACCCAGCCAGCTATCGTATGTGTTCTTAGTGAGTTTTCTTCTTTATTTTTTTTTTTTCACTTCCATTAGAATATTTTTAACTAGTATTTGAACAAGTTGAGAGGGACTCGTTTTAAAAGCAAGCTTTTATTGATTTTTTGTTATTCTTCAAAAAAAAAAAAAAACGAAATAAATAAAGGAATTTATTTAAATGCAGAAGAGCTTCAGTATTACATTAAATTTATGAATACAAACTCGGTAAAGGTCGAAAACCGCTATTGAAAGTGATACAGGGATAACAAATATATATTTGACTTATTTGGCTTATTATCGAAAATTTATGTCAAATAATTAATTTTTCTAAATTTTCACATTTTAAAACGTTAATTTTATATTTATTTTCAAAATTTTTTTAATGCAGATATTTCTATAGAAACTATAAACTATATTAATAATCTAGCCAGTAGAAAACATTATATTCATATACAATGTTAAATTTTCATTTAAAACACTAATGCCGATGATTACCGATTGTTACTATGAAAACGGGACATTCAAATCTGAAAATTCATTTCACTCGTCATATGAAATCGTACTTGCATAGTCTCGCCATAGATGTTTTCACATCAAAATTTACGGGTCTGATATGATTTTAGTATTTGCGAGGTCAATTTTATTAATAAATGGCATTCGTCAAGGGGAAAAGCGGCATAAAAAAAGAAGAAAACACAAAATATAAAATATCTCTCTGTATATTAGAACAATCGAAAAATGTGTTAGATATAAAGTTGTAGAAAATCATGTTTGCTACAATTCATTACCTTATCATTTTTGCTCAAACTCTAATGTGTACAGAGATATTAAGGAATTTAATTTTCAATCTTAAACCGTCAATATTTCTGTAAATATTAGTGTAACAGAAAAAATGAAAAGTAACAAAATTATAGTAAAACTTAGTACCTAAAACTTTACTTCTTATAAATTTTTCGATTTTTCGAATATTACGGGAGATATGCCAAAGTTTGTGTTTCCCCATGCAATTAAACCATCCTTTCCCTTGTTCGATTTTACCCATTAACGAACTTGACTTTGAATACCAAAAGCATCTCAAGTACCAAATTTTATTCCAATCCGAATAAAACGGTGACCGCTAGAGACTCCACAGATACATAAACTTATAGATATGTTGATTGTTAATACATATTTACGATAGTGATTTTTAACATCTAGTAGGTAGGATCTATGGACATTTGAAGAAATTTTTACGAAATTCCAACCTTGGTACAAAAACAATAGCTGCATTTCCTTTGGAGGAAATTCGCTAATAGAAGTCATCTATGGATGTCTTTTAAGTGAAATCGTTCTGTTTCTGTTTACCATTCCTTGTCAATATATGCTGATGATATTTAAAGGAATAGAATCGTTGCTAGGTAACTATGTAAAAAAAAAAATTATTATTATCAGCGACACACGTTTCAGTGACAAATCCCTTTAGTAGCAGTCTCGTTTGAATATAGATAATATAATATGCAAGATAGAAATAGGTATATATTTGTTCCTCATATGCATACGTACATTTTTTTTTTGTACTTTCTGAGAGTAGTGTCGGAGAAAACATGTGAGGGTGAGTCACTCTCTCACTCATACTGGTGTATGTGTACATACACGACTTGTATCTAGTATATCTAGTAAGCTCGTTCATATGTATCTGTGCCGTCTTATTGTTGAATGAATATGTCACCTTCTGTATATTTTTTTCCGTGTAGGAGAGGCACACTTGTTAAGTAGAAATTCAAAATCAATACATGCATATTTAATACATATAATGTTTAAAAGAATTCACATGTGGGGTGGTTTTGTTCTCTAAATGGTTTCTATTCTCTTTAATCTCATAATACTTTACGTGTTTTCTCGAAGAAAGCTTTGTAAAATTTATCCTCATCGCATGCGCAATAAAAATTTTACTTTTATCTAATGAATTGAACCAGCCAGCAAGTTTCCAAGTTAAAATAAATAAATGAAAAAATTAGAATAAAAACCCTGTTCATACATACACAAGCAAATTTCCATATGTTTAAAAGGTTATTTAAAAAGAGCGTATATTTATACTTGACGAGAAAATGTGTGACGAATTGTTCGTCACACATTTAAACAGTAGATCATGACATGTCATTTGTGAAAAATATTGCATAATATGTTATCTTAATATTTTGAATATCATTATCATGGATTCTTATTGATAGTTCATTTTATGTACAAGGCATTTTTGACAAAGAGCTACATCAGATCCAGTTGAAAATTATTGCAGGGCATGTAGACTCCCGTTCATAAAAATTGAACCACCAGTAAGTCACATTCTAAGCGAATATATTACTAAATATATGTTTCAATAAGTTCAATTTTTATGAACGGGAGTGTATCTTTCAAAAAAATTCATCAAAATTCGATTAAAACATGTACAAATTTATACAAAAAGGTAAACATATTTAGGTACTTAATTAAACTGCATAGTAAAACAGTATATGAATGAAAATAAAGAAATATTGGTAAAACCTAAAAAATAGTTACCAATATGTCTTTATTTTCATTCATAAAATGTTTTATTATGCAGTTTATTTAAGTATACTTAAATATGATAACTTTTTATTATACCCGGTATATATATGTATACCAGGGTATATTGAGTTTAATTCCGACTTTGTAATGGCTGTCTGTCTGTCAACACGATAACACAAAAACGAAAAGAGATAACGAGCTGAAATTGTTTTGGGCTTTATTTGTGTGTTCTTGCGCTAAAAAGTAAAGTCAAGTTTGTCAATGGACAAAATTATACCATATTTAGGCAAAATGGGAAAAACTGTCATTAAAATCGTCAGAAATAGAACAAAAAGTCAAATACAAAAGATGTTCCATTATGAAAACTAAACTTTTGCTTAAACAGCAGTTACTTTTTTTCACTTGTTTAAATTTATATATTTTTTCATTATCATATAGTTTCTGATGAAGAAACTGCGTTCCGAAACTAGTCCAAATAAAATTATTGTTACGAAAATCACAAATATTTGTTTTATTTAACGACCCATTCAATACAAAATATAATCTCATTTGGTTTTCGTATGCATTTTAGAATAAAAAAAATGAATATTATTCTCCAAACGGACGCAAATATCTTTTTGGTAACTGAAGTCTTTTAAATTTAATTGGAGTTTAAAAAAACTGTAGATTGTAATCAAATCGCCCCACACACATTTATCTAAGATAAGGAGAGATGAACTCTTATTTCATGATTATTTAAATAAAAAAAAAAAGATGTATAAAATAAATTTCGATATTAACTAATATTATGATAATTTTTATTTATTATTATTAAAGAAAAGTAAAGTAAATATAAATTCAGATTTGTGTTACAGCCAGTGTATTTAAGTATTTTATTATACACCAATCCCCTTATATAACCCGCATAAATTCAAAATAATTGGTTATTTATAATGTATTTACATTAAAATTATTACTTTTAATTTACATTTTTTTTTTTAAGTTTCACCTAAAAATTCTATGAACAAGTTTATGTTTGATTTTTTGTTGAATAAAAGTAAATATATGTATTTTCAATTAAATAAATTTTAAAATTAAACAGAAAATTATTAATTATTCATAAAAATAAATAGATATATATATATTTGATATAAAAATTAATAAATAAATATAAATGTTTTTTTTTACCTGCATATACAAATTATACTCGATGGCAGGTATTTATGAAGTATATTTTTATAGAGTTTAGACCAAAATAAAAAATGGGGAAAAGTTTTCGCATACAAAAGTATTTTGATATCCCAGCAAAAATAAAAATGTTCGCCTAAAAAAGTAGGGAAATCCATATAAGGGGAAAGTTTTTTTAACAAAATTTAGAAAATGTTTGGTATATTTTTGTTGTGTAAGTTTCCCAGGTGTAGGGTATTTCATATTTTACTTGGCAACTTTTATTTCTTTGTATATTCATTGTTATAAAATCTAACCAATTGTCAAGTAAAATATGAAACACCCTGCAACTGAGAAACTTACATATACCAATCATCTTCTCATTTTGTTAAAAAACTTGGCTCTTACATAGGTTTCACTAAATTTGTAAGCGAACATTTTTGTTTTTGCTGGGATATCAATGCTTTTTGTATGCGAAAACGTAGCCCCTCTCACATTTTGGTTTTTGGTCGGATATCATTACTTTTTGCAAAGTTTTTTTACTTAAAACACAAAAGTTTAATAAAATGAGATAGTAAAAAAAAAAGTCCAAAAAAGGTTTTGTATGAACGAACATTTTGGTTCAATATCGTTAATAAATTATATGTAGTTTTCTAATGTAATTAACCAATTACAGTTCATCAAATCTATCATTATATATTAAACTATAGATACGTAACGTTATGCGCATAATTAATCGAATGCTAACTTTCATAATAAATATATATCATTTAATATCAAAATATATATCATTTATATATCAAAATAAAAATATATGAAAAATTTATTCACTAATTCATAACTAATCATAACGTTATTTATGCGCCACTCTATATATTAAATGAAAACTACCATGTAGAAAACAATTTCCACAAGATTAACATTGTAATTTTAATGTTAAAAATTAACTAGGTAAAAATATCCCGTTTTTAAACTTTTCTGGGTGGTTTCAGCCTAAGACCGATCTTGCTACCAAAAATCAACTTCCTAGGACAACTGGAAGTACCCTAGAATATTAATGATGAGTTAGTACCAAAAAGTATAATTAATTTTAAACTTTTTAATGCAAGCTACATTAAGATAGAGGACGTGTGAGTGAGTATTTCACACTAGGTATTTATTTAAAAAAATTTTTATAAAAAATTATTTCCTGTGCATAAGTAACGTTTTTACAGAGTTAGTTGATTATGGATAGAGTAATTTTTAAATTGTTTTTAAAAAATGGTTTTTATTTTCATATTTTTGAATGAATATTAGATGGTAAAATAAAAATTAAAAACTATTTAGAAAAAAAAAAGTACAACCGGATAAAGGCATAACGTACAATTAACTTGATTTATATATTTTTATATAAATAATTATATTGTCACTGGCTATGCTATGATTTTGTGATAAGTTAATTGAACTTATCATTCATTCTACAGTCAGTTGAGTTAATTATTTCGAAATTGTTTAATTAATAATAATTACAACTGTTGTATTTAAAACCTCTGACAGCATATATTTCTGATTGTTTGGAAATGAGTTTTTTGTGTTTGTTTATTAAACGAATGGGAACTCAAAAGGAACTGTGCTTACAACCATCAATACGTGATGTATTTCACATCAGAGGGGAACAGACAGCTCAACTTGGAATAAGTCAAGCTGTATAGTTAAAAGGTACACAAGTAAAGTAATATTATAAAAAAGTGTGTTTGTACTTTTGCACGCACGTAAGAAGTTACACTTCTTTTGAAAAAAATCTATTAAAATAATATTAAATTAGGCCAACACTGCTATTAAGCCACAAAAGTTTAATAAAATAATATATTAGTGAAAACCTACAATAGAAAAATTGTATATTGTATCTAAAACCATAGATTCTACATTTTATCATGGTGGAACAGAACCAGCGCCACATCTTCCGTTATAATTAGAGTTTGAAAGATTAGCAGTAAAATCATTATTTACATTAGAATCAAAGTTAATGAAATTTATCAAGTCCAGGCCAGGTTTATCAATATATACATTTAATATATAAAATTTACGAGCCCATATGGGATAATATCTACAGGTACAATAAACAAATTGTCGTTTTTTAGGAAATACCCCGGGTTTATATACATATTGTATATATTATTTTTTTTATGCACCGCGACCGTATTTGCGCCAAAACTATCGAATGTATGGAAAACTGTAGTTTTATATCAGATAAACATTTCATTTTTTTACTTGTTCATATTTAGATATCTAGAAGAGATATTGTCATAACTTTATAGAAAAAGAAGGTTATAGGTTTACGGATCTCCTGTTTAACCGGAGATTCACGTAGGCAAAAGATCGTGTGTTAAATAGGATCTACTGAATAATTAAAGTTCCAGATCGTATTTTAAATTACTTTTCTACAGATAATTTTTTTATTTAAATACCTAACGATATTTTAACTTCTATAACCAAAATGTTAGTAAACATAATAATTTTTGACAGGATATGCCTTTCATTTTTTTTTGTTTTTTATACAAAAAAACTATTAAAAATTATTACATTTGTGTAATGTATTAAATAAATTAATGTTGTATGTAGGAACCTACCTACCTACAAAACACACACAAACCAAATAATAAATAAATAATATAAAGAATTAATAAAAATATTTTTATAATTATCATTTTCCTATAATTAATAATAATAATAATATATCTAAATATTAAATATAGTAGCTGCTGGTTTGTGTACACAGACATAAACCAACAAACTGATTACTGAGTTTTGTTTATTAGTTATGACATGCAACTTTGATCATCATTATTAAACTATGTTTTTTTATTGCTTACTTTACGCTTAAGTTTACAGGCACACAAAAAAAAAAACTGAAATAAATTGAAAAACATGTCAAAATAACAACTATTTAAGTTAATTGCTTAAATACCCGGTATATACTGGATTTACGATAAAAAATTTCATACAAAAGTAGATTATTGGTTAAAAAGGAACATTTTTTGTCTTTAAACTTTTGTTCTATCTTTTACGGTTTCAAAGGTAAACAGTTTTGTCCATCTTACCCAAACATTGTAAAATACGAAATTTTAGCTGCCGATGTCGGGATTCGAACCCATAACCTCTCAGTCCCCAAGCAGAAATAACGCCTTAGACCGCTCGGCTACGTGGCTGGTAATCATTGTCTTTATTTAATATTTTTAGCGTAGGTTACAAGATATCTTGGTTCCTGCAATCGTGTCAACGGACGGACAGACAATACGCCATCGGAGATTTTCAACGTTACAAAGTCGGGCCTACACTTAATATACCCTGGTATATGTTATGTATATCGGGTATAAAAAGTGATCATGAAATTGATCAAAACATATTAAATAAATGTGCTGTTTTTACACTATTCAAATAAATTTTTGTCGTTTAAATTACCTTTAACGTTCTTTTTTTTTAAACACATTAAAGCGTGCATTTTTTAAATATTTCTGTTTTATTTGTTTTTTTGTCTATTTATAATATTTATTGTTATTATATTTATAATTTTTTGTATTATTTCCAGATTTGTGTGTGTGGAGGTGTAAGGAAACAAACACAGAACATAACATAAAAACAAATGGATGAAATATATAAATGACGTGTCGATGACATGGAAATAAAATCATAAATACATGTATATAATAATGATATGAAACTATTTCCGTTATGACATTTTCAATTATTATTTAAGTTTGATTATTATTATGATTATTTGTATATTAAAAAAAATTATTTATTACAAAAATTGTATATAATTACTTTTTTACTTTCTCTTTACTACTAATACTGTTGTTCATACCTTAACACAAGTTTATTGAAAAAGGAAACATAGTAATTTTAAGAAGTTATACTTCTTTTGGCACGTTATGACAATTCGATCAGAGTGTATTTTCAGCATTTAATGAATCTCTGATATAACATGCGAGTCTAGTGATGAGCAAAGCAAGGCCATGACTAAGACCAAGGCAGTCTTGGTATCGGTCTCGGTCTTGTTTGTCCGGTCTTGCCTTGGTCTTGTTCAAATACTTGTAGTCTTGGTGTTGGTCTTGCGTATTCATTCTTGGTCTTGGTCTTGCTCAAATACTTGTAGTCTTGGTATTGGTCTTGCGTCTTGGACTTGGTATTGCTCATTTAGTCTGTTACTTACTACTTACTTACGTCGTTTTGGAAATTTTTCAAGGCTTTTTATAGGTATAAATTATAAATGATCAACAATTAATATCTTTAATTAATTAAGTTTTATTTTACAATAATCAAAAAATTATTGTAAATAATTGGATTTTATAGTTTAAAAAAAATTCGCTTAGATCTACATCAACCATGTGTTAACCAGACATCGGAAAAGAATAGTTACTTCAAGAATATTCTTGTAGATCCTTTATTTCAGACAATGGTAAAATTTACCAGTACCTTTTTTTATATTTGATGTTCAAATTTAGTGGAGTAAACTGGAAATCTTAAATATTGAAGTTACGACAAATATTCTCATATAGCCTATTTACAACGGAAGTTATAATTTTTAGATTAGTCTTTCACTTTGGTTTTGGTCTTGCATTCTCGGTCTTGGTGTCGATCTTGTTCTTGTTCATTCAGTTTTGGTCTTGATCTTGCTAGTGTATGTATGATCTTGTCTTGGTCTTGCAAAATCGCAAGATCAAGACCAAGACAAGAATTTTTATCGACTGGATTCAAATTTTTGTCTCATATCTCGCTGACTAATTTCCGACTTGCCTCGTTACTCTCGCGGCGTCACTAGTATATATATATATATATATATATATATATATATATATATATATATATATATATATGTAGTATTTTAACAAATAGTTCAGTTGATTGTTATATATTTCTTAACTAGATAATTTTAGATATAAAATAAAGTACTTAGTAGCCAAACAACAAACCATTATACCGATCATAATTTCATAGCGGAAGAATATAATTTAAATTATGTTAAGTTACGTTGACATTGAGTCAAATAATTTTTTGTATAATTTGTTATTTTTTTCGGTAATTTATTTTCTTGCTTTTTTTTTGATAAATTAATAATGAAGTTTTGTTTATTTGTTTATAATATGTATGATGATAAATTTGTTTTAATATATACGTGCTTGAGTAGCTAAAAAGACAACTTCAGTAACTAAGTAGTGTACACTGTACGGTTATTATGCTTATTAACCATGATGATAATTTTACTAATTGAACAACAATAATGTCATTTTACATACAATATTTTGTTTGTTTGTTATTAAGTATCTAAGTTTCTTTATAATTAGATTATCGTAGTTTCGGTAAAGTAGATAACAGAGTTCATTCGTTTTTAATATGAAGAAGAAAAAAAAAACCTAAATTTTATGCATGGTGTGTAAAAAACAGGTTATTCTAAATATATTTTGATAATTCAATTCAAAAAGCCCATTAAATTATTGTACCTAGTTTCTCTGCACGATCTCCAGCAAAAATTAATACTTACACAAAATTCAATATAACACCTAACTGAGTTAGTTGCTTAAACACCCGGTATTCATTGAACACATTATCAATGCACGCCAAATAAGCAACGAATATCATATCCTGAGACAATATAAGAGTAATTTTAATAAGAATCATGTTAACAAGAGTAAATCGAATGAAAGCAATTTTAACAAGAGTTATTTCAATAAAATTTATTATATTTTAATTTATTTTGTTTAATTTTTTAATTTATTTATTTTTCTTGATGTCTATGATGTCTATTGATGTATACTATTGATGTCTATGTTCTATCTATTTCCAATTGTCAAAGAATAAATTAAAACTATCTAATTTATACTGATGATGACTTCTTTGTAGTTGAAATACGTATTTATAATACAAAAACTGATTTAGGTATTGTGGCGAATTGGAAATTTTATTAAAATGGATGCAAAGAAGATCTATAAGCGTATTCCTTACTATGGTCGGTATTTGTAGCTCGAGTCCATCTTTAAGACTTAGGTTTAAAAATTGAATAGAATAGAATGTACTTAGAGTTGAATAACCATATAAAATTTCAATAAACTTACTTTTATGATTATTTACAAAAGTTTGTCTTCTATTGACAAATATCAAGATACAATAATGATGATACGAAAGCGTATTAACTATCAAATAAAAATATTTAATAGTTGAGTAATACTGATATAATATAAAAATAATATATTTTATTATATATTATGAGTACCTAATTCTATTCAAGGTACTATGGACCACAAAAGTTGATGCCATTTAAAAAAAAAAATTTATAATTGATGTTGTTCCTTATGGATTCGGTTTTCGAAAAAATGCTTCAGATAAAAGTTATTCATTAAAAATATACTAATAACTTTTGTACGAACATATTTTTCGAAAATCGAATCAATAAGGTACAAATTAATTATAATATTTACACAAAAAATGACATCAACTTTTGTGGGGTCAGTTGTCAAAACTGTTGATCAAAGAACATCTAGCTCATGTGAAATTTGGAGGAACCGAAAAATCGTGTATAGTTGCGCACGTTATTGAGAACAACCACAAAATTGATAAATCGAATTTAAAACTACTAAAATCAGTACAAAATACCACAAAATTAGATACACGCGAAAGTGTCTACATACACAGATTAAGAAAACAGATAATGAATTTAGACAATGGCCCAATTCCAAATACTGATTTAATAAAATTAAACCATTTTCAAAAAATTTAATACCTGAATATCAAGGTTTGCTTCGATTAACACTCTCACCTTATTGACAAAAACAACACCGCATGGTCAGAAAAGAATACTGCCAATAAATGGGTTGGGCTCTACACACACTTAATCCCTTAATTGGTCAGTCAACTCAAAGTAATCCTTCAGGTACTACTTCAGTCAGATCATATAAAAAACAAAATTTTTTTAATATTATTGTGAGAAACGCACCAAATTATCAATGAGCAAGATATCTCTGACTCCATATCCCAGAGATAGTTACGATTAGCTAATTCATACTGATAATGACTACCTTGTAGTCGAAATACGTAATTATAAAATACAAATAATTGTTTCAGGAATTGGGGCAAAATTTGATTTTTTAATTTATAATTGATTGGTGCCTTATTGATTCGATTTTCGAAAAAATACTTGTTGAAAAAAGTTGTTCATTAGAAATATAGTAACAACTTTTATACGAAAATTTTTTTCGAAAACCGATATACTATAAGGTACAAATTAATTATAAAATTTACACAAACAATGACATCAACTTTAGTGGCCAAGTGTACCACTACACGTCAAATGGGTTATTCAATGAAGAATAACCCTACTCTTTACCTGAATCAAGTTGGTCAAATATGTAAATAAATTCAATATTTTATGAATAAATGTCAACATAAATTATGTTATTAATTAATTACATATTACATATTACAAATTTTTTCACTTATACTGATAATTAAATTAATTTATACTATATCTAGAGATATATTTATTTTTATGAGCTATTTTATTAGATTTTTTACACCCTCTGTCATACTTTAATATAATTTTTATTATTTTTTTAAATAATTTATAATTAACGTGTATATATTTAAAAATTTTATTTTATTAAAACGGATTAAAAAGAATATTTTTTATTAAAATTGTTAATTAATTTAATCTTATTTAATTAAATTTATTTTTTGAGTAGTTATTTTTTTACACCTATGAAAGTTTATTTTGAATTTTTGATTATACAGAGTGTCCCCACCAAATATAAAGCATTTAATAATAAGTTATTAAAAGAAAATTCCAACAATTTGAATGGAGATTCATAGGAATAGATATAGAAATATAAAATGAGAAGGATCTAATTCGTTTAAAAAATCTTATTCGTCTTTGAAATCCTTAAGCCAACCCAACCCAACCCAGCCCCCCAAAACCTTTTAAAAAAAGGTTTTGGTGATTAAAATATGTTGCACACAAAAGTCACGCTCATTTTTAAAAATTTTCTACAATTGATTTGTGTCTTATTGTTTCGGTTTTCAAAAACATGCTTTGGATAAAAGTTATTCATTGTAAATATACAAACATATATTAATCGAAGCATTTTCCTGATAACCAAATGGAAAACAAATCAATAAAATTTCGAAAAATGAGCGATACTTTTGTGTTAGAATATGATACACAAACTGTTTTCGATGAAAAAATTTCTTTTAATTTTTAATGGACCATTCTGTATAAACTTTTCCATGGATATTCGGTTGAAAGCTAAGCTATATACTTATTATTAACGTTGTTTGCGTCTATATACTTAAGTCAATTTGATAATTCCCATTAGAAAACTTTGGAATACTTTAGACTTAAAGATGTGTAAATAAAACCTTTAAAAATAAACTATATATCCCATAAATAGATTTACTTGTAATAAAACTCTGGATAAATATATTTGATAAAAAATGCATTAGTTATGAAAATACGTACTTTTATTTTTCACCGACGAGAATTTGTTACTGTTACAGATAATATGTATAGAAAGTATTAGAAGGTACATACATATATGTATATATATATATATATATATATATATATATATATATATATATATATATATATATATATACGATCTATAGATAAATAGATGAGGAAAATAGGGGCGGGTATTGAACATAAACATATAAGGAAATTCCTATTTTCTTCCATTATATGAATACAAAGTGAATTGTTAAAGTTGTTTTATTTTTTTCATTGAATTTATTTCAAATGAAATTTTTGTAGTGAAATGGTTGAAATATGTTTTTTTAAACTTAATATTCGGATTGTTTTAAAATGTATAAATGCAATTATAAATGACTTAATCGAATTTATAGCTCAATTGAAGCTAGCTCGGAATAATTGATATGCAGATTTTACTCGCCAATCAGCTAAATAAATGATAGCTGCGTGCAAGGCCGCGAGGATACTTTGGCTTATTAGCAAAAACCGGTAAGAGAATAAACTTTCTGGTTGGGGTTTTTACCGGTCACTGCTGACTCAAGAGGCATCTATCTCTCTTGAAGTTTGAGGACAGCGCGATCGGCCCGGACTGTAACGGGACGGATTATACGTTCTTCCTCCTTCTGGCAGAATGTCCTTACAGACCCAGAATCAGGTAACTAGCCTTCGGTTCAACTTAAATGGGGGAAATCAAAGGTTAAACTAAAATGGAATTCTGTTCTGACATGCGCCAAGAAGACGGCTTGACAACGTACACACAGCTAGAAAAAACGAACAAGGCATGGTACAGGATAGAGGAGGTTGAAGGGATGGATTTGGGGTTCGGTAAAAAAGCCTAAGAAGGACTACTTTGGCAAGTAGAAGCCGCTTGGAGAGTTAAGTAACATAAGTAGGTTACAGGCTGTCAGACTACCTATGACCGATTTAAATAGCTTTCCGTGCAAGGGAAAGCCGAATAAAAGTCATGGGAATGGAGAACAGTTCATCTATCCATACTATCGAAAGCGAAATCGCCTTATGCTGGTAGACTGATATGTTTGCTTTTGGTTTCCCGAAATTGGAGAGCCGTAGCTTCTAAACACAGGATGAAGACAATTCCCACCATTTGCTAAGAGAATAGAAAGATTTCAGTATTTGCTTTCTTCCTAGGATACGGGTTTCTACTATTGCTATAACTATGAATATGTAGTGCACTAAAAACGGAATCTTGGACTTCAATATCTAGTGCAATCACCTTAGTGCATTACATGTGTCCTAGGGTTACACCAAGAAATCTGTAAATTGAAATATTGCAGCAAAAATAAACATTGGTTTAAAGTCCACAAATTTGTCTCTTTATTAGTTCTTGTAAGCTTAGAGTGCAGCTCGAATATACCAGAGTCCAACCTTGGTATATTCCTTGGTTTCCAAATTTTGCTGATAAGCGAACCAGGTTATGAATCAGATTAGAACATCTTAAATGTTAATCTAGACGAAATTAGATTCAATGTTTCGTAATTTTCGTGATAAATTTTCATGACACAATATGTACACCACCACAACTTTTAAAACGTATCTACATGTGTAATGAATGTCTACATTTGAACATTTATCGTTTAAATAAGAAATACCGATATGCGCATCTTAAGAAAAACACTCACATCTCGTTCAATTTATTATAGGTTAAAAACAAACTAAAAAAAATAAAAATGAAAACGAACAGAACGATATTGTGTAACAATTTCATTCAAATAAATCAAAAATTTGTTCTGATGCACAATCAGTTTTATTTTCTTGATTTTGCTTCCTTTTTTTCCGCATTGTTGTTGCAATCATAAAATGATGGTTAGTTAGGAAACGAACTAATTTTTATATCGTTTTTATGTAAACTATTCGTCTATTTATCCATTGTTAGTATGGTGGCCATGCATGATTGACTAGCGTTTACTCACTATCTTGATTTCAATGTATTATAATGGTTTAGATGTGTATGATTTTTCCTATCAAGCATTTGATATCAAAGAATGTTATCTATGTTCAGACATATTACTTACATGTCAAATTAAGTAAACGCTAGTCACTACAATTGATATAATATAACCGGAGGGCAACCATACAAAAAAGAGATAAATAGATACTAGTTTACAAAAAACAATTAAAAATGTAAATAGTAAATAAACAAATAAATAAAATATTGACATTAAGATAGTGAGAAACCATATGCAGTCCACTACCATAACATGTTGGGTAGGTGAGAAGCAGAGCATTGGTTTAGAATGACATAGGCCGTGGGTTCGATTCCCATTTGATATTTAAAAATGTTAATTTTTATATTGTAAGCTTAGAAAATGACAGAGTACTAAAAAATTAAAAAGTAGACAAGCGGAGAGTTGATAGTAAAAACCTCTAGCAATTAGAAGCATTTGAGTAAAACGACAGTGTTTTCTGGATTAGTTAGTTTTTCACTCCAACCACTCAAGGCCCTCAAGGCTACCTTATCAAAACGACATAGTGAAACCAGTATTTTCAATTCCTCATTCATACACGTCTATGGTTCGATTCCCAGCAGATTTTTTTATAATTCTACTGACATGATCAAATTTCAACCGAATTTCATTTAAAAAAATTAACCGTCTCATAGCGTTAATTAACGTTTTGTTATAACGATTAGCAAAGATAATTGTTATTAGACCACTCTAATAATAATATAAAATTTAAAAAAAAACTATTGTTTAAAACGTTTTGTTTGTCTGTCTTGTTCGTTTTACTTAAATAATTCTTTCATTGTTTTATTACATTAATGTTAATTGTAATTATAAGTTACAAACCTGTACATTTGCCCGTTACGCATATTAACCACACATCAAGTCATCCGCATATATGAAGATAAAAAACAAATTTGTATATATATATATATATATATATATATATATATATATATATATATACATATATATGTTTGTGATACACCCTTTCATTAAATTTATATGTTTGTATGAAATATTCACATGATATTTTAATTAAATTTACAAGCTATTAATTTCAAAACAAAAAACCCGACTACAATTATTATTGGCTTCTAAATAAAATGATTGTTGCAAGAGTATGATGGTAATCGCAAGAGCATAAAAATTACTTTGTTTGTTATATAAACTCTAGAAGGTAGTGGAATATTCTTTCCAGATTTTGTGGAACGAAAATTTGTAGGCTTTAGAGGCATCTATATTGCCTGAGGTTAGAAGACACTTTGATCTGTGTGAAATATGACGGAGCGGAGGATACAACCTACCAACTTCTGGCAGAATGCCCTATTAGAGCTAGAATCAGGTAATTAGCCTTCGGCTCCACAGGAATGGGGGAATCTGTGGTAAAACAAGTAAAGTGGAGATCTGCCAAGTCATTCGCAAAGAAGACGGGTAGGTTCGGCAACGAACACAAAGCTACAGGAAACGAATCAGATGTGATAGAGGATAGAAGAAGATTGATTGCCAGAACTCGGTCTCCCCTCGCCTACTTCTACTACTAATACATGTCTTCACTCTCTCGAAATAGTACAAACAAAAGGTTGCAAGTACAATGTAAACCTTATGAATTTAGTTTTGTGGAACGAAAATTTGCAGGCTTAAGAGGCATCTATCTCGCATGAGGTAAGAAGACATTGCGATCTATCCGGACTATAACTGAGCGGAAGAGACGCCCTTCAACCTTCTGGCAGAATGTCCTTTCAGTGCTAGTATCAGGTAATAACAGTGCTAGTAACAGGCCTTCGGGTCAATAGAAATGGGGGAATCTGAGGTAAAACAAGTGGGGCTCTTTCAAGTCATTCGCAAAGAAGACGGATAGTTTCGACAACGAACACAAGGCTACAGGAAACGAATCAGATGTGGTAGAAAATAGAAGAGGGTGAGAGGAAAAGGCCTAGAAAGGCCTACTACTGCCAGAATTCGGTCTCCCCTCTCCTACTTCTACTAATAATATACATGTCTTCACTCTTCTCGAAATAGTACAAACAAAAGGTTGAAAGTACTCATGTAAACCTTATGAATTTTGGATTCCAGTGTCTGGTTAGCCTTATACAAAACTTTGCTCTCACTAAGAAGGTGTGATCTAATTAGTATTCAAAGGTCCGTGATAGGCGAGGAAAACGACTAACCTACACAAACTATAGAAGCCTACATTTGTGACTCAAATTAAGCAGACAAGTCAAGTAGCAGGTACGAATGTTACAGAATGACCTACCTTTTATAGATCGTAAGCATTAACTTCTATTAAATAAATTGCAATAGGCACATATTTGTATAACTCAATTCGAATATATTAATTTCCATACAAAGAATAGAAAAGGAAAATTGTACAGAAAATTCAGGAGTAAAGACATTATCAAAGACATACATAGTTGTTAAAACACTAAAATGGGTTGAAAAGTTAAAACATCCTGCTGGATATTAGTCCGTAAATATATATACACCGCTGTAGCCGGACAGTCGCTTAACGAACGGATATGCATATATATGTTTCTTCTCTTAGGACGAGGGAAGAAAACAACAAGACTCATACGTTTATTCCGCGTCGTGCGATGTACACATTAGTGTGTGTGTGTGTTTATGTTTGCGTGTATATGTATGGCGTGGATCGATATACGACGTTCAAACGAAGTCATTCCTGATGCAACTAACTAAGAAACGTTCTATGATGTCTTTTGAACATCGTTATATGTTAAACCCTTGTACATAATGTTAACTATAAACCGAACTTTTAAAAACCACCACCAACACAACTAACTACTTCTACTACAACCCCATTCTCTTCATCAATTCACTATCACCAACCCCCCCGTGACATTCTACACAAACTATAAAACCACCATTGTCGTGTCGTATCATTTGCCTTCCTTTTTACCTCGTTTCTTCGCATCACTTATTTAATATAACCTTAATATCACCACCGACGGACGCGACTGACTGTGTGTGTATATGTTATGATCTTTCTATCGGAGGTTTGAATATTCTTCGACTGTGTCGACGTTTTGTTTTTAGTTCTATTGGATTTCTAATCAAGTTTTGGTAAATTTAACTTTGTGTGTTTCGTTTAGTTGTTTGTATGATTTTCTTAAATATTGTTAGTATAATCTTACTATGGAAATCTTTTAACTTTGCGGTTCGATAACCTGGTTGTTCGAATATAGAACTCACTCCCTAATTGATGTCTTAACACCTGTCTGTATTTGTCAAACTTTGAAAGCTGATATTTCCACGGTATGAGGTTAATAAACAAAGCAGTTTACTATCCGAAAACGTATAGACATTGTAAACATGCCACTGTCGAAATGGCGTGTTATGACTCAGAATATTAAACATCTCTAATTCTATGCAACGAAATTTTTACTGCATATTTGCATGTGTAAAGATTTTGAATCTCAGAACCAATTTAAAAAAAAAATTTACTCTAAGGAGCCTTAAGATATGCAAGCGTGCTGTGGACTAGCGTGGGATTATGCCGTCCCAAGCTGACCCCCACCCGAGCTAAGAAGCGAGCAGGTGGGGGAAAGTGAACATTTTTGAGAGTAACAGTTAATTTTAAAATAATTATTTAGCAGTTTGTTAAAATTAATAGGTTAAAATTAAAACTATTCCAACAATACTTCTATTTAATAACCAAATAGCCGGAAATGAAGGTGAAGGTTTTTTTTGGAATGGTTTGTTTGAAATTTTGGTAAGCAATTTAGTCAAAAGGTAATTAGTAAAAACTAATTTTTTGGTTTGAAAATAAAAAGTTTATAATGAAAAACTCCTAGCTGTTAATTAAAAAAAAACAACTAAACATAAAAAACATAAAAAAATTTATTGGTCAAAAATATTTTCAGAACTTGGATATCATTTCTGACCTTTTGACATTTTGACGATTTTTCACCTTTTAGCGGTTCTTCATTTCACATATATCCCGCCTCTTCGCTAAAAATCGGTGAGATTAGTGGAAAGCAAAGCAAACAAATTGGTTCACATCAGAGTATCTTTTTTGAAAGGATCGATGTGATGAGAAACATTTTAAAATTTAAAGATTATTAAAAATATTTAAGGAGACTTCTACAAATATCAAAAACAATTAAATTCAATTAATTATCTTATATACATTTTTTAATAATATAGGTGTTTATTATTTTATTATTTAGAATAGAAAAAAAAAACATAAAATGGAATAAAATACTAAAAATAAAATGTAGAATCCATGTAAACATGCTTGAAATAATGATAAATTATACGATAATCATATCTTTGTTAATAAGAATGGAATTAATTAGACAACATTAACATTATGACATGTGTTTTTAATTTGTAATGTATACGCCAAATTAACTTTGGCATTATCTTGATCTTAAGACGCGTCAAAATGTAACACAAACATACTTATACACACACATATATATATATATATTTATATATTCAATTCAACTGCCTTAGTATATATAACCTTTACTTTTAATAATAGCATTATAAAATATATTACTTAAGTCATAGTTTGTTAAGATACTAACAGGTATTTAAAAAATAATTCATAGAAGATAGAAAATTAATGCTGCATGTAACACACTTGTCGATTTAGCCCTTAGAAAAATTTGATCAATTAGACCAAATTTTTTTACCTCAAATTCAATGTCGAATACTTTTTAAAGGTAATTTGTACCCAAGGACAACGCTAATTTAGTCAAATTTAATGTTAGACTCGTTTTTAAGATATTGATATAGCATGTTTTTAAGATATAGCATGTATATAGCACTTGTCGATTCCATGACTTTGGGTTCGAGAACGTTAATTGCTAATTCTTTTTAAAACCATATAAATAATGAAATTTTTCAGTGAATTTTCATAATTTGTAGATCAAAATTACCTAGAAACACGGTTTTAAACAGAATCCAACCTAAAAATTATTTTTCGTATTTCTAATTTTTTTTAAGGGGTGTACCCCTTAGAAAAATTTGAAAAAATCGACAAAATTTTTTTACCTTTAAATTCAAAGACGAATATTTCTATAAGGTAATTGAGACCCAAGGAAAACGACAATTTAGTCAAATATAATGTTAGACGCGTTGTTTTTAAGATATAGCACGTAAATCACTTGTCGGTTCCGTGACTTTGAGTTCGAAAACGTATATTACTAATTATTTTAAAAACCATATAACTACTCAAAGTTTTAAGCGAATTTTCATAATTTGTAGATCAAAATGACCTAGAAACGCGATTTTAAACAGAATCGAAGACTTTTGAATAATGAATATTTGAAATCTGATCTAATGAAAATGAAGTATATTTCGTAATAATGTTTGAACAGTATATTTCATTAGTTTAATTGATAAAGTAAATATAATTATTAATTTTTTAAGTCTTATCAAGAATTGAACTTGGGCCCTTGAGTATGTTTGTAATAGTAACTTAAGTTAGAAAGCAGATACAACAATAGATTGTTAGAGCCAGATTTTTTGAGTCAGGTGGATATTGCTCGTAACTTTATTAGGGACATTAACCTTACTAAAAGTCTCAAAATCTCAATAATATTTAAAAACCTAAAAAAGATTTGTGCCTTTGTCAATCGGCTTTCCAAAAATGCTTCGGATAAAAGTTGTTATACTAATAATTCTTTATTCGAAACATTTTCCCAAAAAACCAAATAAACAAGACACGTATGTTAAATATAAAATTTTGTAACAACATATATACCCATTAAATAGAACCACTCTGTTTTTTAAATTAGGAAAACAATCGTTTAACCTTCTTGTATATTTTTTATTGTATAAAAAACATTTTTCGATTAAAAATTTGATGAATTTCAATGGAATATAAATTTATGTAATTTTTTAATTTACTTACTGAATTCTATATAGAATTAAATTACGTAGAAAATGGATGAGCTCACCTCCTGGAACAAATAAAAAATAACATATATTTAATAATACTATTCGAATATATTATATAAGCTATGTTTAAATGTTAATTACAGTTTTGTTATTTTTTTTTTTTTGGTAATTTATATATGAGTTTAAATAAATGAATTTTAATTGTTCTTGTTTTATTGAAATACAGATTTTATCATAATTTATTTTAATTGTTTGTTAATTTTATTTTTTTTAAATTTATGATATAATTATCTAGATGCACGAATCTGTAGTGATTTTTAAATAGAAATCGGTACAATAAATCTTGTAAACTATTTATAATTCTTATTAACAAAAGATCTAAAACAAAAAAATGAGTCAGCAAATTTGCAAGTTTTATAATGAAATCCATTCAGAAAAGTAAAAAAATTTCATAAAAATGAATGAAAAAAAGTACATAATTTAAAATAAGCTTCAATTAGGCATCATTACATTATCACAGGAGTAGATGCATAGTCGGATTAACCATAAGGCTAAAAAGTTGCTAAGGCTAAACTGTTTCATACAAAAGTTGTTTGCATGTATAGCTATGAGCCATCGCTTCAACAAATCAAATATCTTGTATGAATATGACTTCAATCGATCAAGTCGTTCAGAAGTTACACGAACACTAACAGACGCACCAACGAGTAAATATATAAATAAGTACCGGGTATTAAAATGAAAATATAAAAATTAAGAGAGCCTACGCCAATTTACAAATCGGTGATCTATGCTGTATCCATAGATAATGGATTTACATGTTTTCTAGTTTTATTACATTGTAAAACATGAGAAACAATTTATGTATAATATAATAGGAAGGAAAAAGTATGATTAAAAATTTGTAATAGTTTTTGAAATTTTCCAGTTCATTGTTAATCAAACATAAACGTATGACATTTAGCCTGAATTACTCGAAAGTGATTAATAACAAATTTAAACAAAAACATTAAATAGTTCAGATCTCATTTTTCATATCCATATATACTTAAACAAATATAGCAGTTAATGCTAATATAGCAAGTTAATGCTAATTTAATAGACACCTTACAATTATTTTCATATCAATTGTCTAAAACACAGATAATTAAGAATACAACCCAGCAGGAACAACAATAAAACAAAACGATACACTATAATTTAATTTTAATTTTTTTTTTTTAAGGTTTCATACAAATTAGTTTCAAATCATATCATTTTAAGTTCTTTTACCTCTGTATATACGCTGTATGTAACATCGTCTAATATGAAGAGCATTAAAATTTCATAATTACAGTTTTGTATCACAGCTGTAGGAAGGTATCATCCCATCAGAAATAAGGAACTGCTTTTTTTAGTTATTGTGTTAGGAAATATTGATTCAAAGAAATGTAATCACGATATCTCTCATTTTACATTATACAATCATTAAATGGTAAGAGTCTAAATATCAATTTCCACGTTTCTAACTTCAAAAACAAACCACATGTACTTCTCATATAAATTTTCGTCCCTTATTTGACCACCTTAGGGACTGAATTTCTAAAATCACTGATACAACTGTCTTTTATTTATAAAAAGAAGCCTAACTACCAGGCTTCCAACTTTCTAATTAAAAAAATGACGCACTTCCCATTCAAACATTCTTCCCTTATTTTACCTCCTTAGGTAATGAATTTCCAAAAACGCTGATACTAATGGCTTTCACTTATAAACAGAAGCCTAAACACCAATTTTCATATTTCTAACATCAAAAATGACGAACTTCCATAGAAACTTTCATTCCCTGTTTAAACGCCTTAAGGGGTGAATTTTCAAAAAACCTTTCTGAGTTCTTACTTAAACGTTATATAAGAAACTCTTGTGCAAAGTTTCTAGACCCATCGCTTTAAGCTGCTTTGCCTGTAGATTTTTAGTAATTAAATGTGCGAGGTACCGAGCTCGCCCCGTGGTCACTGAACATAATTTACAATCGTTGCCTATATTTCGAAATCTATGTATCAACATGTGTCTACGTCGTAACTGACGTACTTTTGGTAAAGGAAATACAGGGACCTACAGGAAGGGCGCATTATATTCCAGAAGTTTTATAATGATTTAATTTTTTTTGATTGATGACATAGTTATTATTTGATAAAACGTAATAAATTTTGTATCTTTCCCATATTCATGTGTGGAATTGTAATTAAATTTCAAATTTTTCCCCTATACCTAGAACATTTGTTTGTATTTTATAAATACGTATTTCGACTACAATGTAGTCATCATCAGTATGAATTAGCTAATCGTAACTATCTCTGGCAAATGGATTCAGAGATGTTGGATGTGGATGTTGCTTGTTGCTAATTTGGTGCGTGTCTCATCATATTGTAATTTCAAAAAACCTTGGGTTCTCTTTGATTATTTTAATAATCTTTATTGTGGAATTATAGTATAAGTGTGTGTATGGAGGTCATGTAGCATGCACACCATAATTTTATTTACAAAAATACTACAAATAAAAAAAAAATTAGAATTGAAATAACAATATTCTTAGAAAATTATATATTAATTTTGCATTTTTCAAAAAATTAATTTTTTCGGTGTCATATTTACCAACAAAATTGTTTTCTATTGTTTTCAAAATAATTTTTAATAATTTCGGTATTTACTTATTGTGTACAGTTAGTATGAAATCTTTTGTTTTAAACATTTCATATGGTTGTAATCAGATTATTTCTAATTGTTTTTTAATTCAAGTTTTTTAATGCCCGCCTTACTTCTTTTTATAGTTTTTATTTGTAATTAAATTTGTATATTTCCTGTACGTTCAATAAATGTTTAAAAGAAGATTATCCAAAATTATAATATTTATAAAAATATTATAATTGAGAACTTTATTTGAGAGTTAATTGGAAATTAGCTGAAATATCTTGTGTCGCGAGTTCCACATTTCTCAATGGAATGGAATTAAAAGAAGTTAAAATTCCAGCCCTGTCTTATATAATCAGGACAAAAAACCGGTTTGCATTTATTATAGAACAAATAAATAAACACATATACACACCACATAGATATATTCAGTATTCATATATATACAAATTAATGTAATTTTGAAATAAAAAATAATTTTAAACTTATATTTTGCGATTTAAAAAAAAAAATTAGCCTAATCTGTCGAAAAGTGGTTTCATGCTGGAACATCTAAAAATAAATTAAGTATAACAAAAATCTTAAACTATAATGAATTTTGTGAACAAATGAAGAGTAAAATAAAGAGCTACTAAATCTCAAAATACTTTCATGTCTGGATACCTTTGCAAATACACTACATATGCCCTTTGTTACTTCGGTAACTACATGTTGTTACTTCAGTAACTATCAACAAACTATTGTCAGATTATTTATTAGACAAAATAAAGTTTGGTTTCAATCCCGAAATGTATCTTTAATTAATAACTTGTAGATTAGGTTCTAGCACTTCTTGGAACCTTCTCTTCAAATTCAACAATCGAAAAAGAAAAGAGATTAAGGTATCCGTATGTAACAATAAGCAGTAATTATGACGAATTTAGAAATACGTAAAAGAAATTTCTAAAGCAAGTACGATAGATACTGGAAATTTACACAACACTTTTAATAGAAAGGAAAAAGTCGTATAAACTGTTACTAAATATTTGACTTGTTGATGTGAAAACTTCTATAGCGAGACTATTTAAGTATGATTTTAAATGAGGACTGAAATAAAATTTCAGATTAAACCATCACGTTTTTATGTAACGATCGACTATGTAACAGTCAGCAATCTTCAGCATTACGTGTTTTAAATGGGAATTTAACGTTGTATATGAATACTCTTAGCTATTGTATATATGTTTTCACATCATGCCCGAGTCCCGGATTCAAAACTTTAATTTAGTTGCGTTGGCAAAATACTCAATCTATTACGTCATCCTCAACAAACTCGACAAGTACTACAATGATTCCTATCATTAATACCTGAACAAAATTTGTATCAAATTATTGAACGGAACATAATCAGATTTTATTGAACGGAAATATAATTTTGAAATGTACATTTTATACGTGACGTCAGTTAATTACATGGGTGGTAAAATTTATATGCGCATGATTATTAGGTGTGAAAAAATTAATGATTAATAAAATACAAAAAAAAAAAAGCTATAAAAAAAATACCAATATATAAAATTTATTATGAATATTTGATTAAAAATTAATCAACAAATAAATAAAAAAAAACATTGTACAGAATGATTTCAAATTATTGATTAAAAATACGACAAAGATAAATCTATTATACAAACAAAAACATACATAACACCAAATAGAAAACAATTATTATTTTCTCGTTGAATATTTATAATCAATTTTTTTAAATCAATTCTTTGTCATTAAAAATAAGAGAAAAAAAAATGTATTTTATTTTATTTTTTGAAATTAATAATTTATTTATAATAAAAAAATCAATAAATAAATAAAACACGTAGGTTCTGTGTTCGATACCAATAAGTAATAATGTATTTAACGCCATCATACGCGTAGGATTTATATTATTTTATCGCTATGGTAGGTATTGTACCATATAGTATATGATTAATATATTTATAAATATCTATGGTATGTATGTATGTGTGTCTATGACTGTTTGTCTTAAGTCTGTCTAGATTTAATGTGATCAAAAAAACAACAAAAATATTTATACCGCGCTGTAAATCTTGAATGTATTGAACTTGTGACTAAGTGAAACAGTTAAAAAAAAGATGTTACGCAGGAGCTGCGTCAACATAGCGAATTTCCTTAGAATACCTAAATCACACTCTAGTCACAGCCCATAATCTCGGACTTTTTTTGGGTTTATACAAAAATCGTCCATATATATGTATGTTTATTTAAAGTGATTCTATGTACACTTGGCCACAAAAGTCAATATAATTTTTTTAAATTTTATTGATGATTTGTACCAAATTTATTGGATTTTCGAATAAAAGTTGTCACTACATTTCTAATGAACAACTTTTACTGGAAGCATTTTTTCGAAAACCGAATAAATATGGGACAAATCAACTATAAAATTTAAAAAGGCGTCACTTAGCGAATTTCCTTAGAATACATAAATCACTCTCTAGTCATAATTTAAGTCTGATCAAAATGAAATGTCGTATCTGATGATATCATTTTCGTATTTTCAAGGCCAATTTTATTAATAAATGACATACGTCAAGGGGAAAAGGGGGCATAAAGATAGAAAAAAACAGAAAATATAAAATATCTCTCTTAACATTGGAACAATGGAAAAATGTATAACGAGTAAAGTTGTAGAAAATCAAGTTTACTACAATTCATTACCGTATCATTTTACTCAAGCTCCATTGTGAACAGAGATATTTAGAATTCTAACTTTCAATTTTTAATTGTAAATAATTCTGTAAATATTAGTAATTGTAACAGAAAAATGATAAGAAACAAAATTACAGTAAAACTAAGTACCTACAAATTTTTTGATTTTAAAAATATTAAGGGAGATATGTCAAATTATGTGTTTCCCCCTCCCTTTAAACCCCCCCTTTCCCCCCTTGTCCGATTTAACCCATTAACGAACTTGACCTTTTGAATACCGAAAGCGCCTCAAGTACCAAATTTCACTCCAATTGGAATAAAACTGTGACCTCTAGAGAATCCACAGACACATAAACTTATATGTTCATATATGTTATATATATATATATATATATATATATATATATATATATATATATATATATATATATATATATATATATATATACATTTATACAAATTTTAACGATAGTGATTTTTGACATCCAGTAGGTAGAATCGATGGACATTTGAAGAAATTTTTACGAAATTCCAACATTGATACAAAAACAATAGCGCATTTCCTCTGGAGGAAATTCGCTAAAATCACAGTCACACAAAGACACATATTATATTTATAAACATTGGCTATAGGTTTAGTTTGTTTATTGATCACACAGCGCTACTATTTTAAAACGTTCCATGTATACTAATAAATCAACTAAGTACGGCACACAAAATAATGATTAACAATCCGGTATACAAGTAATAAAATATATTATACACATTGGATGAAAAATGTTTTCAATTCAAAAGTCAATAACATGTACAATAACATTTTTGATATAAAATTAAGATACTATACCGCTCGATCGAGCGATCGACCAAACGTCCGACGAGATCGGTCACGTTGTTTGTGATATTAAAAACTGTTTTTTTTTCTTAAATCTTGTACACAATATACACTACGTAAATTAAAATAAACCCAATAGCAACCTTGTGTAGTACATCTATCACGATCAATGCACAGTATGCCATGATATGATGTTACACTCACACAACGGATGACGGACAATAACGACGATGTATACATGTATGAGTAAGATGCAACTATATATAAATGATAGTAGTTAGAGAATGATAAGTATAATATAATAGTTATTTATGTTATAATACAATACTGATTGTTTAAGTGTGTGACAAAGTAAACCATATCATAGTACATTACATATAGACGGCGATAGATACACTATACAGTATTCCAGATTGGGTGAATTTTAAAAAACAAGCTGTATAATTACGTATTAACCTAAGTTATCTCATATATTTTCAAATATTTCGTGAACGTGTTTATTGTATTATTAATATAATAAATACAAAAATCAATAATATGGAAAAAAGATTAATTGATTACAAATTTATTTTTCAAAATTAATTTACATAAATTATACACATTTTTTTTCTCTCCATTTCATTTTATGAATTGAATGAATATATTTTAGGAAAAAAAATTACTGTTAATTTAAAATATCTATTATATTGATCATCACAGTACGATACACATAAATCGTGGACCTTTGTTCAAAATTGTTATGTCATTTTGTGCCTTATTGATTCGGTTTTTGGGAAAATGTTTCGAGTATAAGTTGTTAGTATATTTATAGTGAACTACTTTTATTCGAAACATTTTTCCAAAAACCGAATGAATCGGGGCACAAATGGACTATACAATTTTGAACAAAGGACATGACTTATGTGGCCCATAGTACAATATCTGTGTGTTATATGATCAAATGGATGATAAGAAACAAAAATTATAATTTCAAATCTGTGTTTAATTTTTGTGTTAATTTCCGGTCAAAAAAGGTGTGTAATAAATATAGCGAGTTTTATCGATAGTATTTTGTTTAATACGTATTTTAACAAAGACCACCCATCAGTCTAATTAAAATTTAAAAAAAATTTGAATTTTGTGTCATGTAAACAAGTGCATTAAATCCGTTTTCCTAAATACCCTTATTTGATTTTCAAAACTAATCATTTTAAACAAGTGAAAATGATAACGAATTGAGTTAATTGCTTAAATATCAGGTAAGAGAAATTACAGATGATTGGGCTGAATTACGGAATCAGTTTATGAAAAAAATATTCAAACTATATTATTTGGTACCATCTAAACGAGCTCATAATGGAATTCGAAAATATGCCTCGAAATAGAAGTTAAAATAGGCGATGGTAAAATATGGGATTTTTTTATCATTCGTAAACTGTCAGGGATAAATAAATGTGACTGTAGATTCACAGTGACTTTAATTACAGATTCAGCAACTATGAACTAAAAATCCAAGTCTTAAAATTAGCCTTAAAAAAGCCAAAAGTTATGCTAATCTAATCAAATTTCCTAGGGCTTCGCGACAGAGGTATGCAGAAGGGGATTCTTAGTTTTGGCTTTCTCGTGAAATAAGTTGTTTTTTACTTTGAAAACAATATCAATACAAATGGAAATTTACCAAGAATAATTTTTAGTAATGACCTGGCGCCTATACGTCCTCGGCGCCCAAAAAAATTTTGGGCATTTTCACGAGTATAATCGTAGTTAATTGTCGTTCGTATTATGCACATGCCATATAAATAAACAAACGTTACTTATACTGTATTCTTTTTGGGAGTTAGTTCGATTTGGTTCTTACGCTTTTGGGACCCTACTTCGATGGATAAAGCGTCTGTGACCGTGGTGTCTATCGTTTGAACTCATCCCTTAACGCGCTTTCTTAACATACACAGCATCAAGATGAATGCCAAATTCACTTCTTGAAGCCGCTTAAGGTATTTCCAAACTATATCAGCTGATCGGATACCCGCGCCAAATGAACTATATAGAAAATTATATGCAAACCAGGGAGATTCCGCAATAAAACATCACACATATACTAGTGTATAATTTTAAATGACTTTCAAACAGCGCGCCGGTAATCCGGATGCCAACTGAACCATAAAAAATATCCTTCTGGTGCGGACACGAAAAAAATTCACATTTTTTTACGCATATTTTATCAAAAAACTTCACATGAATGCCAGATGGGCATTCTCCCAAAGTTTAAAAAAAAAATATTTCTAAGGAATTGAGGAAAGTATGTGTCGAATTTCAGAACAATCGTGACTATATTGAGACAGTTCGAAGTAACAACAATCGGAATCGTGCATTTTATTTCACCATGTTTATGAAGATGCTTGTTAAATTTCCCCAACTTACGTAACGATTTTCTCAAAAACGCCATGGGGATAAATTCTCAAAAAAAATCAGCTAATTTCTGAGGATTCATTTTACTAATATTGTGAATTTCGTGAAATTCTTGACAACCTAATAAAAGTTTGGATATACCTTAATGCGTAAAAGCGCCCAACACGAATATACACCCTTAATATTTCTACATAAAAATGACAAATTTTTCTGAAAACTTAACGAACTCATCTTGAATAATTATCAAACAAAATATATTTAATAACATGTAAATTAATAATAATAATAATAATTAAACAAATAAAAATAATTTGTTATCAATGCCTGCCTGGGCCTGGTATTCTTGACATAACACACATTGGTAGATGGATCCTATTTAAACAAAAATATCATCTTCATGTCATTATTAGTAAAGAATAATACCAACACAAGGTATTTTGATTTTGATTTGACAGGTCTAGATGAGTGTTTGTTGTGTACTAACAAAACATATTTTGAAAAATAAATATTCAAAATGCCACAGCCCAGCCAGAAGAGTGTGTTAAAATACAAAATTTATTTGTAATTTCATTAAGAATTTTATTATTTTTCTAACGAAGAACCGAACAACACCTTTTTTTTTAATATTATTTATTATTCAGGTTACCCAGGAGGCTTTAACCTAATATTTACAAACAAAAAAAAACTAATTTCTTAATCATCATAATTCTAAGAAATTTTTTGAATAAATACCATATTCGTTTTTAGTAGTGGGTACTTGAAAGATAAATATATTTCATTCTATTTGGAATTCCTTACTCAATAATAACTATATTAATCAGATGATGACATATTTATTGAGTTTATCAATTCCAGACTATTTTATTTTAGAGGGGGTAGATTAGTTTTTGGACAGTTTATCAAAAAAATAATAATTGAGATATTATAGGTGTTATTATTCAATGTTAATTTTTTTGTTTTTAATTTCCTCGTATGTGTATATGTTTGCTTTTGTAATTTACGTCCATACTTCGGTATAGGTACAGAGATTTTTTGTATTCGTTTTTAATGAAAGATTGTGTATGTCAGATGAACCCACAAAAACTGACCCTTTAAAAATCTGATCATAGACTTTAGATGTATAGATAGATAGATAGGTAAGTCTCGGGGTAAGAAAAGGTCTATTGTGCTCCGTTTAATTTCAGTCTGACGGGCTACGCTTCTCCTATAACTTGGAAGTAGCCAGGATCTTGATCATCAGGTTTTCCTTAATATATTCGTGGTGAGATGCACCGAATATCTTGTATCTGCTGTAATCGAGAGATTCGCAGTTAAAGATAATGTGGCTGGTTTCTTCATCCTTGCCCCACGGTCTGCAGATAATGGATCTATTGTGGAGTCCTTTTGTGTGTATGTGCTTTCATAGGTGATAATGTCCGGTGACAAATTCGGTAACCTTTCGTAATTGTTTCCTGTTCAGGTAAGCCCAACCGCCAATAAATGGGTTGGGCTCTTCAAACACTTAATCCTTTAATTGGTCAGTCAACTCAAATAATCCTTCAGGGGCTACCTCAGTCAGATCATATAAAAGGCAAAACTATTTTAATATTATTGTGAGACACGCACCAAACTAGCAACGATCAACATATCTCTGACTCCATATCCCAGAGATAGTTACGATTAGCTTATTTATACTGATAATAACTACCTTGTAATCGAAATACGTATTTATAAAATATAAATAATTGTTCTAGGAATAGGGAATATGCATGAAAATTTTTTTTCACTTGAATTGAAGCATGTTTACTTGACAAATATCAAGGTAAAATTACTTTTTGAATAACTTTAAAAATAAGCGAGATATGAATGATTGAAATTCCCGATTGGACAAAGAGGGTAATAGCCCTCATGATATATTATGTGACGTCATATTACACTTTCACCATTTAAAATACACGTAAAACTCCGTTTTTAGTATTTTTGCAAGAAAGAGACAGATAATAATCTTTAAAAGCTTATAGCTTCCTTGATATTTGTCGAATTTTAATTTCGTTTTTAAATATTATTACAGTATTAACAGTATTTTCATATTCTGAAAATAAATGCGAAAAAAAATTTTCATGCATATTCCCTATTTTGGAATACTTTAGACTTAAAGATGTGTAAATAAAACCTTTAAAAATAAACTATATATCCCATAAATAGATTTACTTGTAATAAAAACTGTGGATAAATATATTTGATAAAAAATGCATTAGTTATGAAAATAGGTACTTTTATTTTTCACCGAAGAGAATTTGTTACTGTTACAGATAATATGTATAGAAAGTATTAGAAGGTACATAGAAAATTTGAATTAAAGTAAGTAAAGAAAACTGTGTAATTATTTTGATTTTTCTTTGTTAGGTTTAAGATTGTTATACAAAGGTGATTAGGTTCACTTTTCGACAAACATATTCATGTAGCAGAAGATGACAAAAATTATAGTTAACAATATTTCAATACATATGACAAAATATTACATTAAATATTTAATGTTGGAATCTAACAATCTACATATTTCTATGCCAATTAACTACTAACTCAATAATTACGAAGCAACAATTGTTTAATGTTTAATATTAAAACTATATGATTAGTTAATTATTAAACTAACAATAATACAATTACGTAAATATAAACCGTATAAACTAACTCATCAGTGAATTATATAATTACAAAGTGAAGGAGGAGGAGACACATGCAGGTATTCGATGTCGAAGACTTTTGAACTGTACAAAAAAATAAAAATTAAATATACATAAAACTATATAATATCTTGAAATGATTTCCATCCAACGTATGTACAAAATACGCATGTATATATCTATTTGTATGAACACTTTAGCTAGTTATATAGTGTCTGATCTACATTTGTTTATAAGTGCAATTGATTCTAATGTTGTATTTAACGCTGTGTCTGAAATTGGTTTATTTGTTTCAGTTCTTCCGGGCAGCGAATTAATTATTTCAAAAACTATTTCCATTCTGTTGAAAATAGAAATCCCCCGATATATATCGAGTTCATTATCAAGGCGTGAACTGTTTATATTAGTTTTTGAACTAAAATAATAGTTTTTGAAAAAAATTTTCACACAAAAGTTGGTTTTTATTCTTAATAAAGATACAATTTTTAAATTGATTTTTGTAAACTAGCGTCTATTTTTATTTATTGTTGGTATGATTGTCTTTCGATAATTTTATACCAATAGAAGTGACTAGCGTTTAATTAATTCGAAATTAAAATGCTTGTTTTGAGAAATCCGCTACACTACCGCTGAACTTTCTGCGAAGTTAAGGTAATGGAATGCATATGATATTTTCTACCTGGCTCACAAAATTTCAGCTTGTACGGGTATTATTGAGTTATTGGAATTATAGCATTATGACATTTGCACTAATTCGATAAGATAAACCGAATTTTCAATAGTTCATTACATAGATACTTCCGGCATGAACAAACAGAGGTTGAAAATATTTTAAGATAATTTTTTTTTAAATATGTATGATACATGTCATACATATTTGTACACAATATTAGATTATCAAATGATAATTAATGAGAACTCTAGGTTTTTGAAATAAAATTTCAAATTTGCCCCTATAACTAGATCAGTTTTTGTATTATAAATACGTATTTCGAGTATTAAGTAGTTATGATCAGTATAAATTAGCTAGTCGTAATTTACTCTTTGGCAATTAGAAATAGATAGAAAATCGAAATCAATAGACAATCAAAAAGATAAATAAAAAACACCGTGACAGTTTCACGGTGAAACTGTCACCAAATTAGCAACGAATAAAAATGATCTAGGTATAGAGACGAATTTGAAATTTTATATTTGTACACAATATGTGGAACAGACACGTCACTATGGGCATAGTTAATAACAAAAGAGTTTTGTAAGTTTTATAACGAAAAAAAAGATATATATATATATACATATATATATATATATACATATATATATATATATATATATATATATATATATATATATATAAGAAATATATAATTAAATAATATATTCTTCTTCTTGAATTCGATGGAAATGTAATAAAAAACCACACAATTATTTCCGCTACACATGGTAATTTGTTTAAAAGTTACTTTGTAATATGTATTTACAATTTTTAAATGACTATACAACATTTATAGATATTGTATGGTTTAGTTTTACTATATTCAAAATTTACTGCAGAAGTAGAATTTAAAATTTTTTTTAAACTCAAAATGTTTAAAAGCACAAATTTGTTATTTTTGCGAATATAAAATTAAAGTTTAGCAAAAAAAAAAACATTAGTACTAAATTAAAAAGTATAAAGAAAATTTATTGACTTTGTTTGAAATTCGATTATATCTATGATGTTAAAAATATTCCATTATACTCTATCAGAAATCGATCAGAAGCATTCAGTTTTTGCATTCATAAACTCCTATCATAAGCTCAGTAACGGTTCAGCAGATATATATGTTGTTTTATTATATTTAATGATTAACAAAATCTAAACAATAATGTAGGTAGTACACGCGGCGAAGATACCCATGAGCAAAGAGTATTATTAAAGTATTACACGTATTAAAACAAATTCTATGGGTTCGTAAAAAAAGTTCGGTTTGTATGTTTAAATATGTGCCGTTAATTTTTCAATGCATATTTTTCTCATCAAAGGTCTCATTTTTACAGCAAGAACATATTCAAATTTTTAAATAACAAAAAGATATTCGATTATAAACGTTTAAACATGCACACACACACAAGTACTAATAAATAAAACCCACCATTTAAGGTAATCGAATTTCGTAAACAAAAAAAGAAAATAAAATACATCAATTAATCATATTAAAATTAATAATATTTAACACAAATCAAACAATTATTTCTAATCAACTTTTAGTATTTAAAAAGAAAAAAAAAAAAAATATTTATTATTTTCAAAAAAATAGAATTAATGGTTTTTAAATCTTTTTTTCAATCTGAATTTCATTATTCCAATACCTAATATTTCGATAGACAGAGAGAGAGAGACTCACATCATTAATAATACAATTGACACAGTATATTTATTCTCAACAGACAAAGTGACAAAAATTCATCGATATTCCCGATTTATATATATATATATATATATATATATATATATATATATATATATTTATATATATATTGAACAATTGATCATTAAACAAGGTTGATAGTTTATGACAATTATTATTTTGATACCGAGGTATGTGAGGGCCTGAATAATGTAACCGAATCATTCCATATTGTTTATGAAAATCTTAAGGGTTGTGCACAAGTAAATTCATTAATTTTATTATTTACACTCTCTTGTGGTGTGGTGTTGTGTGTTCCCGTGAATGTTTATTTGTTTGTATGAATGTTTGGTTACTAACTGTGATATGGTATCCCATCGTGCTCCCAAAGTCAATACACAACAAACAATACTATTTAGATGCTTTCTTAAAACTATTAATCATTTATTTGAACAAAATCAAAACTATTTTTTAATGGGAATATTTTGATATTTGCATTCGTTATGTTTAATGAATTTATATACTCTATAGTATCTGAAACGATCCAACAAATATAGAAAGGGTTAAAGGTTGTTGAAAATATTGAGTCTTTGGTAAGAATCACTCGTTCGGTTACATGAACGGAACGAAACTATCCACAAAGGCGTCTTTGGAAGTGGGAATGTCTATCAAAAACAGTAAGCTTGAAGCCAGAGCTTGCTCTTAGCGTTTATTTGTTCAGATAGCTAAGTAACTAGGTTCACCGAACGTTAATGGTGCTCTAATGCCTCAAGTTAAGATGCCTGTAGAATTTTTAATTCCTACAAACCCATTAATGTATTTAATCTTAGCCGTAAAACTGGAAAGTGATAAACTTCCTGGTTGAGATGTTTACCCATCACTGCAGGCTCAAGAGGCCTCTATGAGATTAGAGGACAGTGCGTTTTGTCTGGACAGTAACAAGGTTAATACGCTCTCCCACCTTCTAGCAGAATGTCTTTTCAGAGCCAGAATGAGGTATCTAGTCTTTGGTTCAACTGAAATGGGAGAATCAGAGGTAAAACTCTGTCCTATCTTTCGGAAAAAAATTATTGTCATTTACAGGAAATGAAACAGGTGTGGCAGAGGATAGAAGAGGGTGGATTTTATAGGAGTCGGTAAAAAAGATCAAGTAAGTCCTACCTGCCATGCTTTGATCTCGCCTCTATTACTACCACTCCCAATAATAGTGACTTTGGCCGAACCCGTAGTACTACAACCCTATTAATATGATTGAGTTGTGTCTGTCATGCAAGCATAGATGAGAGAGGGACCATGCTCATGCACGGCCCCATGCTGGCTTCCATAGAAGCATAGTGGCCAATATGGTTAGGAAGCATTATTTAGCAGTTTTATAGAGTAGATGCAATACTCACGAAGTAATTGTATATATTATTAATCGGATTAATTCATCTAAATTCAATTTAATTTTAAGATCTTTGTTTGAAGTCGTAAATCAAGAGCGTAAACTGTTTAAATTGAATTAAAAAAACTTTAATACATTACACAATCAAGTCTTCTAAAACAAATTTTGACAGGGAACTTTAAAACACACATCAAAAATGAATAATAATTTTCAACCA
This sequence comes from Nineta flava, assembly GCA_963920215.1. Classification (NCBI taxonomy): domain Eukaryota; kingdom Metazoa; phylum Arthropoda; class Insecta; order Neuroptera; family Chrysopidae; genus Nineta; species Nineta flava. Next base: position 103,834,668 of record OY986042.1, read on the forward strand.
TCACAAAGTTTTTCATTATTTTTCTTTGCTGTTTCCCTTCTTTTATGTATACAATTTTTTTGATACAATTTAATTGAGTTTATAGAAACCCATTATACACATTAAATACTATATGCCATAAATTACAATTCTTTGTTGGTGGTTGGTTGTATTCATATCAAAAAGTATAAAAATATTTTAAACAAAACAAAAAAAAGAAAAATAAACTAAAAATAAAATAAAGAAAAATGTATTAAAAAGAAGTTATTAAAACAAGATCCCCCTTCTTTTAAAAAACAAAATTTAATACATAATATATTATTTCATTGAGAAAAGATATGATGAAAATAAGCTTATAATAAGTATTTTAGGGGTGATGTACGATAGATACTCAAGGAACTAAATAGTATACAAGGATGTTAATTACAGTATTGAGACATTATAGATTTGGGGGCAAAAAAATGCCGCTCTATTCTTTTGTAAACTTATATATATTTCTTAAATGATAACGTAATATTGTCCTTGGATAGAGGATTATGTAGTCAAATAAAAAGTATTTGCGGAAGGTACAGTTTCAAAAAAAAAAGTTTTGATGAGTTCCACATCATGTTGAACGAATGAATTGTATGTCCGAAACTATAGTAAACAAAAAAAATGTTGTTACGAAAATCTCAAATATCTGTTTAATTTAAAAATGCTAAACATATATAGAACAAGTGAAAATAACAACTAACTGAGTTAATTGCTTAAATACCCGGTATATGCAAAATTAATGTAAAAAAATATTAGAACAATAGTTGTTTATTTTAAAGAAAGGTAACATTTTTTGTCTTTACATTATTGTTCTATCTTTTATAGTTTTCGAAGATGGGCAGTTTTACCCATTTTGCTCAGACATGATCCGATTTTTCACGAACTTGACCGTAGTTTTTTGCTCTAGAACACAAATACAAAATTCAGGCGGACAAGCAGACAAACTGAAATGGCCGAACTAGGTCATTTTATGAACACCTATGTAAAACATTCATGTCTGCGTATATGAAACCTATGTCTGGGTATAAAAATGTTTGAGCTGTCCATGCAATGAGACAGTAAGGCAATCAAAAGAACATTTGATCGTCTTTTAAAACATCTATTCAGGTGTAGAGTCCATCCTAAATTAAGAATTGAATACAACTTTATTATTATAAATTCATGGATATTTCCTTCAAAGCCTTTAAAAAGTTTACCCATAAACATTAGCAGTTCTTATTTCAGATTGTTGTCTTAGATTCAATGAGCTAGAACTAAACTGATAGCATACTGGCTGCAAAATCAATAAACATATGCATAAAATCCATCTCACAGGGAATGATCTCTGCAGATCAGATTTTGTCATACAGAGGAGGAAACCAGAATTCACACTCTGTGTGAATGCGAAAGCCTCTCTGTCAAAAGGCACCATCATTTAGGATGGACATAACTCCAGCCAGATGAAATTAATGAGGTATCCCCAAGAGATATCCTTACGTTTAAAAGGTGTCCGATTGACCATAATGTTTGAAGGAAAGGAGGTATAATAGATCAAATAAGTCGCGATACAAAAGCTCTTTATAAGATTTACTCCAGATACGAATCTACTCTAATCAAGTAGTGAAATTAAGAAACGAAAATAAACCAATTGGACGAAAGTAGTCCAACTTTAATAAATAATACTTTCCCAAAATCTGAAAAATTGTTCGAATTTAATGAATATTGTTTGGAAATTAACACTCTATGTTGAAAAAAAATACTTCTTTCATTCAAACAAAATAATTCTCTTAAAAAAATTCTTCGTCTTAAATACACACACACACAAACACCAGGAAGAAGTTAAAGAATACACAGTCGTCAACATCATCATCAGTGCAGTACCAGTGTACCAGTACGAGAGTAATATCTATTAAAATGGGAACACACAAGCGAAATAGACAAAAGAAGCGAGAATATATATATATATATATATATATATATATATAAAAAACGAGAAGCTTTTACAAAAATGTAATAATTTCTCATAATACGGTATAAAAGATATATATATATATATATATTTATTAATAATACCTTTTGAAAAGCAAAGCGACTCAGAATATGTTGTTGTTCTACATCTATACCAGTAGCTAGGGGAGTTTATTATGTTGTTGTCGTCCATCTAGAGCATATATTTCTTTTATCAAAATAAAGACTTATTGTCTCAAAAAAAAAAAAAAAAAATAATAATAAGCAGCGTATCTATACTTATCTAAAGAATGAAATATGTTTTATTTTTATTATTATTATTTATTTATTTTATTTATATTCTTATTGTGAATAAAACCGTTAAAATAAAATTTTAATTGTCATTTTTCCCTTTAATTATCTTGTATTGTTTGATCAACAACATCATATCGTCGTATTTTGTGTAATTGTGAAACAATGATCTCTTTTGATCATATATACGAGACGGACAAGACAAGATTGCTTTATAGATTAAATTGTCTTTGATTTGTTCCCATCAAATTTTTTTCGAATTTTATGATTTATAAATAAATTTCAGTTATGAATAAGTCAATAAATAACAGAGTTCTCAACTTTATCAGACTAGAAAACTCTGTTAGAATTAATGTTATTCCATAGCAACTATCAACTCATAAAACTATTATGAGCTCCTGTGGGCTATCAAGGACAATTTAATTCAACTTCTTATACGTCAGACAAGTTCATCCCAAAGATGTTTTCTATTGGATTTCACTCTGCGCTACATGGTGGGCATCTCAAAATCTGAATTTTGATAGTTTTATTTTAATGTATAACCTTCGGAACCGTTTTTCTACTACTTTTGTAAAAGCTCTGTATGAATCCTAGTAGAAAATTTGCAGAACTGACCCAGAAGTCCAGCCATAGTACATGTTTTATTTTAATCGGAATGTAAGTTGATATATGCTTTTAGTATTTGAAAGGCCGAAGTTCGTTAGTGGACAAAATCACTCAAGAGGAAAATGGGCAAAATCACTCCTACGTGACGAATTTTTTATTAGATCAGAACTGTATAAATTTGCATACTTAAAAATCGATACGACAAATAAAAGTGGGTAAGAACTGAGTGACAAAATAATTGCTGAAATAATTCTTAATAAATAAAGCTCTAGTACTAGCGTATTAAAGGTAGACATTCGTGGTGACTCTCCTTCTTAACTGAAAAATAAAAGGCTAGGTTAGGTTGTAGTGACTGTTCGGACTGGACACATTTAGGCCATAATGCTCATTGTGATACCTGAAAAAAGGAATGTCTCGCAGGAAGCTACTATTTTTTAAACCATTTGGAGCTGTTCACGGCAAGAGAGATTTGATATCGACTAATTTAAGTTCGGAGAGGTTCGTCAAAGAATGGCTGACCCAAGTGTGTCAGTCTTCTCCTAGCAAGAACTGATCAGTGACCGAGAAGGGGGTCATCGTTTCATCTTCCTCCTCATTGTGACCGATCCTGCAAAAGCCACGATGCACTGGTAGGCCCATGCGCTCATCATGTTTGAAAACTAAAAACTTTACGTAAAATTTTATATAGGTGAAATTAAAAGGAAACATTTTTTGGTTGAAACAAATTAAGTAGCTAATTCTCTGAGAAAAGACGAATTTAGAAGACACCCAAAAAAATAAAAAACTTTAATTGTTATCTCCAAAAAAATATGGTTAATAATAACAGGGTCGAGGTGTAAAGACTTGTTTCCTCTCTAACTAAACCCTTATAAGTAACCCTTAATAATAATTTTGAACTAAATATAATTCGGTACCTCAAGTTTTTTTTTTTTTTTTTATTGATTTAATTCAATACACTGTTTTTTAAATGTCATTCGACTTGAACGTTGTTGATCACAATCATATTCGTTGATATAGATTATAAATTTTAGTTATTTATTTTAAGGGATGTAATTTAATACCTCTTTCATTATTATTATAGTTTTTTTTTTGCAACTGTCTATCGGTCTGTCTTGTGTAAGGGATTTGTAAGAATAAAAATAAGGTCATAGTCGATTGAGTGAGAAATATCGATTCAAATTACAATTATTATTGTATTCAATACTTTTTATGGGTGTAATAACTAATATTTAAAAAAATTTTGTGTTACCTTTGACATGTGTGACGTTTTTTTTTTTGTATTGAACAGTACTGTGACATAATTTTTTGTTTATTACTTAAGCAGTTTTTTTTTTCATTCTTCGATTTTTTATTTTTTTAAAGGAGATTATTTACGATGCTTTTTTTTTAATTACAATATTTTTTTAAAAATTGGCAATAGGTTTCAGAAAGAAGATTAAAGTTGTATTTTTTTCTCATAACATCTTCGTTATTGATAATGTATTTGTTTTGTTAGTTAAAAAAAATTAACGTACTCGAATATCAATCAATTGTTCGAAAATGATTTCATAAGTTAAAATTTTATAGGGGGTCTGTATTTTTGTGTCTATGCAATTGATACGAAAATATATAGAAATGATCTTCTTTAATAAATCTTTTGTAAAATTTGGGCCATTAACATGGATCAAAAAATTTCTTCTACTAAGCAGTTTGACTTTCATTACTCAAACAGCGACTTTTTTTTTAAAAACCATACCGCTTTTATTCAGTGTAGTATTCTCTGAAAAGTATTGCTTTTTTACTCTTTATTACCTCTTATGGTTATAGTTTCTCCAAATATTAAAGTTCGTCCAAATAATAATATTAGAAGTAAGTGTATGTTTGAAAGGAAAATTTAAATTCTTTATTTTAACTATTAATATTGATTTTATGCTCATAACATAGTTTTTACACTTTGTAAACTTTAAATATAAACTTTGATATATTTACATCTTTGATATCTCACTTATTTTTATTCCGCATTTCCTTTACCTTTGCGTTTGCATTCAATCGTTTTACCTTTGACAAAATAATACATACAAATAATAAAAATCATAAAAAGGAGTAATTCATGTTTTACAGAGTATAAAGGCAGTAAATCACATGTTACTGCTTTTCGATTTACAACAATTAGAGACAGATGATTTAGGCATTTTGATTAATTGTGATCTAAAATCGCACATAAATGACTTGTCGCGAAGTCATGTAAACATTTTATTAGTCGTTCAATAATTATTATGGAAAATAATATTATTAATTTAATTTAGAAATATCAAAAACTTAGATTTCAATTTTCTCTGTTTTCACCTTAATACAGCATTATAAGTACTTTTGTGACCTTTGAGGCTTGCCTACAAACAATAGAGCATATACAGATGAAAGAAACAGACTTAAGGCCTGTTTTGTTGAAATATTATTGATTTCAATAAAGATTTGACGTATTTATAGTTTTATCTCTTATTGTAGTTCCCTGATACCATTTCGAAGTTTGTTGTAATAAAATATCGGGTTGTATTAGGGCAAGAGATTTTAGTCCGGTTGTAACTTGACACGGATCTAGATAAATCGATAGTAGATCAATAACAGAGAAATCGTTTCTTTTGGTTTTAGATTTTCACAATGCAATCCACTTGAAAGAAAAAAAGATAAGGAAGTGGTTAGACTAAATAAAATTGATGTTAAGGATCACTTTCGGTACATTTCTTTAAAAGCATAATTTTTTGGATGTGTTTTGTTTATGGTTTGGCAACGATTTATATAGATTTGCCAATTTTGTACATCATTAATCTTGCCATCCTCGAATTTTGACGCAGATTAATTTTGTAAATAAATATTTCTTATCCGAAAATATACATACTTTTTTTTTAAGAACTATCTTGATAAGAATTTGTCATTGCGTGTTTGATAGACGCATTATTTGATATCAACAATTTCGAATCGTATAGGTAACATTGTGTAGACAATATAGAAAAAATCGACGAAACTATTTTTGCTTTATATATATATATATATATATATATATATATATTAACACATTATACGCCGATCAGCTGATCTAACAGACATACACGTGTATATAACGAAATCATAGTGACCATTACAATCCCGATGATTCGAGTATACATATTGTTCAGTTTCGTGGTCAGTCAATGCTGCAATGAATAGCTCGCCGTACTATCCGTGTATATATATATATATATATATATATATATATATATATATATATATATATATATATATATATATATATATATATATATATGTTTGTACTATGTCTATCGTTGAGAAGAATGAAGGGCACTTTTCTATCTCTTATCAAAGAGTATATTCGAAGTATAACATACTAAGGTTTAAAGAGGACTATATTTTGGTAGATTTGTGATATATACAAGGAATTTTTTTATATTGATGAAATTGTTTCTGAAATATGCATCAAGAATTGAGTGACATTAGTCAAGTTTGAATTAACTCTGGTCATTAACATATTTGATCATTAAAATATAGCCATTTTTGCCAACTGTAACTTTGAAAGCATTTCAGCTTCGAATTTTGGTTTCGATTAGTTTATTTTATAGATTTAATGAATTGGTATGAGTTTTAATTTAATTTAATACATCCTTACATTTTGTATACTATCTTCATGTGTAGGGTTAATAAATTATTATATTCTAAACAAACATTTAAGATTTGTGTCAATTTGTGCAAAATCCAATATGTTTTTGAAAAAAAATTTCAATGTTAATGCAAAATAACTTCAGTTCTGAGCACTCTTTCGAAAATCGATTGCATTCGACACAAATTTCGGCATTTTATTTGTAGTATTGATATTACATTTCAAATTTTTCCCCAATTCCTAAAACATTTGTTTGTATTTTATAAATAGGTATTTCGACTATAATGTAGTCATCATCAGAATAAATTAGCTAATCGTAACTATCTCTGGGATATGGATTCAGAGATAGTTACGATTAGCTAATTCATATTGATGATGACTACATTGTAGTCGAAATACCTATTTATAAAATACAAACAAATGTTCTAGGAATTGGGGCAACACTTGAAATGTAATTTCAAAAAACCTAGAGTTCTCTTTGATTATTTTAATAATCTTTATTTAGTATTGATAAATACTTCAAATAAATATTTGAAGTAGTGGAAGCGGTGGGAAATTACATTGAGGTTTTTAGTCCTAAAATGACGGAAGCCGTAAATGTAACAACAAAACGCGATTGGACCCGATTGATAATTAATCTCGGCTCAGGGTATTAATATAAATTAACTTAAATTATTTCAATTCTTACGTTTTATATGAATTAACTTACGAACCCACCATACATGTGGCGAGTCTTAGAAAAAATATACATTTACAGAGGGTTCTACAAGGGACTGTGTTATACTGTGTACAGTAGTGGACAATCGATATATTGATTTGTGTTTGTTCAGTGGCTATTATATACATGTTTTGAGGTTTGAGTTTTTCCGTACATTTTTCTTCACATATATAAACTTGTTGCAAAGTTAAACGCAATGTATATACAGGTTATAGACCTTTTCGAAGTGTCAGATATACACATACGATTTTTTTTCTTCATATGGTTTCGGAATTGTTGTGGTTTCATATTGGTACGTACATAAATAACATTGTGAAAAACTCTTTCACAAAATACTTTTCTTACTAACAATGAAATCTCAAACGATAACTTCTTCGTGTTTAGTCTTTAAACTGTTTTTGCAAAAATATATATATAAATATAGTTATTAAATTATTAATGTATTGTAAATTTTGGGCATGGAAAGTACCTTTAATTTAAATCACGAAAAACATAAGTGACAATGACTGATTTTTTAAAATTCCTAATTATAATTGTTGTTTTTCTCAACAACCGTTTACTGAATGTCAATAAAATTTTGCAAAATCGTTTCTATAAAGTTTGAAAATTTAGGACGCTTCGTAGCTTTTTAATCGTATTTTACATCTCCATAAGACATCATGTAAAGTTACAGTTTTTTAACTTGCAATAATTTTTAAACGGCTCTTAGTAAATCGTTTGAGGAACATTTTACTTAATTTTCGTTCGTGTTTCGTAGCATTTTGGATATAACTAACCTCCTTAAATAGAAACTTTTTTATAATAATAATAAATGTTGCGTTCATGAAAAATATCTTACAAAAATTTCTATTAATCTATAACACAAAATTCCAAATATTTAGGTATAGATCCTTCGAACTTCGGAGAGCAAATTTTATCATAAATACGTAATAGTTGAATGTACAAATTTCTAGAACATTCTATCGATTCTATTTTTCTATTCCTCATCTCTTCTATCAGGCTATTATTTGCCTCTCAAACAAATTTTATGAAAACGAACTCTGTGGCAATATTTCACAGCCCCATAATCTCAGACCTTTTTGGGTTTACACTCTACAAAAATCGTTTATATAATATGTATGTTTATTTAAAGTGATTTTATGTACATTTGAACACAAAAGTCAATGTCATTTTTTTAAATTTTATTGTTGATTTATGCCTTATTTATTGAGTTTTCGAAAAATATTTTCGAATAAAAGTTGTTACTATATTTCTAAATAACAACTTTTACCCGAAGCATTTTTTCGAAATCCGAATAAATAAGGCACAAATATAACTATAAAATTTAAAAAAATTACATCAACTTTTGTGGTCAAGTGTACATATATGCCATAATTAAAATTAATTATACAGGGTGGCCTCCGAGGTATCCGGGATACTTTGTACATGGATTCTATGACTAATTTTAAGCAAAAATCATTTTATTCCTATTTCCCGATTTCGTAGCGGTTCTTGAAATATCGGGGTTCAAAGCTGCCAGGTCGTTTGGATAGAAGATAAGAAGTAAATAACATTGTTGCGAGATTTGAATGCAGTGAATTACTTAGGGAAAAATCTGAATTACTTAGGGCAAATCTGATTGATTTTCATAAAGCGTAATGACATGATAAGTCAATGATAACAATGAATGAACTGACAGTCAATAACTCTTTAATTATTTTACTATTACCTAGCTCACTATTTGCAACAATGTTATTAATTTTTTAGCATCTATCTATGCTATACTACCTATCAACTTCAAACGCCGATATTTCAAGAACCGCTAGGGATTCGGGAAATAGGAATATATTGATTTTTGCTTAAAATTAGTCATAGAATTCATGTACAAAGTATCTCGGATACCTCGGTGGAACCCTGTATACAAGCATGTATGAAATAATATTCTAAAAAGCTGTATGGACAATTTAAAGGCAATTCAAAGTGGCATTGTTTAATTTTCCAATTCAATAATTCTGACAAACATCCAGAACTGAAAATATAGTATAGCGCATAGGTTATGTATACTTACTACCTATGTTTAATGACATATACATACACATATCTAAACTATACATTTCTTGAGAAAATTAGTAATGGTTCATTACTATTATGTTTTCAGGAGTTGAAATGCAATTTACAATTTCAATTATTAATATAAAGCCGATGTGGATGGTGTTTATTCGTTAAGTCACGGTTAAATATCGTCGTTGAAAATTTGTAATTATCCTTTACAATGAATGGTGTAATGGTAATTAAGTATGAACAATAATTGTTTTTTAATTACATAAAACAACAGAAGAAGAATACAATATGTTAAAGAGTATATTTATAATAGTTGAAACGCGTTGAAAATACAAACGGTACAATCTATCGTATTGATGACAGTACAATACGTTTGAAATAATATACGTTGAATTTTATTTTATTTTTGATATATGACCCATTTCAGTTAAGAACTAAAGTAAAGTTTATATACAATAATAAACAACAAGCTTAATAACTCACAACGTTGTATTTAAGAGTGCAGTGAATAGATAAAATATAAATTTTATGGAAGTGTCGATAAATATTTAAACTAGTGGAAGTGGTGGGAACGATAAATATTTAAAGTAGTGGAAGCGGTGGGAAGTTACATTGAGGGTTTTAGTCTTAAAATGACGGAAGCCGGAGATATTGCAATAAAACAACAGCGAGCCACGAGTATAAGCTATATAACACTAAATAATTCAGTAATATATCGAATAGTGATTCATATTAGGTACACTTAATATACAAAACAACAGAAAACAAGATGTTATTTTGATATTACATGTCATAACATAGGGAACTGTTTTGACTTATTTACTCTCCGCAATACTTGTTTGGGGGTAGTATTAAAAATTTTTCTTCTCAGTGTCCAAAGGTCTTCAAACCATTTTCAATACTTTTAAATATATAAAATTCCGCATTCTCTTAACTTAGTTGAGAGATGTTATCAAGGTAGACGGGAGCCAGCCATGCTTTCTCACTTCTGTTGCTACACATGGCCACAAAAGTAGCGTCCATTTTTCAAAAATTTATAATTGATTTGTGTCTTATTCGTTCGATTTTCGAAAAAAATGCTTCGGTTAAAATTTCTTCATTATAAATATACTAACAACTTTTATATGGATATTTCTTCCCTGGCGGGGGGAATCACGGTCCGTTTTTATACATTCACAAACTTGATCTTATTTTTAGCTCTAGAACACACAATTTCAGTTCGTGAACTCTATTCGTGTTTGAGTTATCGTGTTCACGGACAGACAGACAGACAGACGGACATGCAGAAATAAAGTAATTAGGACATTTTATGAACATCTATATCAAAATTTGTTCTCTACGATTACTGAAAGTCAGTACTAAACTTATAATGTCCTTGTATAAATAATATATACCGAGTATAAAAATTTGTTGACATAACTTTCAGCAATCCATCCATACATCGGACATGAATGTTAATTTGTATATTTGAACGAAGATATTAATTAACACAACATGTCGACGTAATATACTTCAATAATATTACTGTTTAGTTTAGTTAATAATTTATATGAAAACACGCTGAAAACGAACAGAGAGTCAGCGATGATTGTATGTATATATGTATGTATGTATGTGTGTGATGACTTACAGTAATAATAACTAAAAACAACACTTGTCATATGGTTAATAATAAAAGTTTATTCTTAATGTGTTTTCGACTATGTATGTTTAGTTTGGTATCCGTATAAAGTGCAGAATAGACACAGAACTTGGTTGCAGCAACATTGAACTCCGCCTATAAAATATTTTCACCACAGACGCTGCAACCAAAGTTTGGGATCATAAAATTTAATTTTTACTATTATATGACTCTAGTCATATAAATTCTATCATTTCTCATCATGTCTCTATCTATCTCATTTAATTTGTATAGTTTATTTATGTCTGTAGTAATAACTACCCAAATAATTTTATACAATATAATATATACAGTGTGTCTACTTAAGTTGGCTCCATATGGAAAACTTTTTTATTATAATGTTTACGAAAAAAAGTTATTGTTTATAAAAATCTCTGCATTCGAAAATATTAATATTCAGCTATTCACTTTTGACATCAAATGTATAGGGTGTCTAAAAATTGAAAAAGTTCGATAGGAATGTGTTGACCACTTCAATTTTAAATTAAATTTTGTTTATTTTTGTTCAAAATGTAGACCATATAGAACAGATTATACGGGAAACGGTTCATGAAATCACTCCCGAGATATGTAGGATTGGATTTAAAGAATTTTGTAAAAGGACAATTACATGTATGGAACGCGAAGGTGGATACGTTGAGGCAAAAACGAACTGAAGGTAACTGTTGTTACTTATGTCAAAAATAATAATTGTATTTGTAATGTAATGTATGAAAAATAAATGTTCTGTATTCATTATTTTGTTACATATCATTCAAAATGTTTCAAATCAGCAAATAAACATTTGAAGTACGATGACTGGTTAATTAGAATAACAGATAACGTGTTTTATAAGTAGGACTTGCAAAATTTAATTTAAAATTGAAGTGGAAAAAAAATTCCTATCGAACTTTTTCAATTTCTGCACACCCTGTACATTCGATGTCAAAAATAAATAGCGGCATGTTAATATTTTCGAAAGCAGAAATTTTTATAAAGGATAACTTTTTTTCGTAAACCTTTTCCATATGGAGCCAACTTAAGTAGACACACTGTATATATTATATATAATGTAAATTGTAACCAATATAGGTATTTTGTATATGAACATTTAACTCCTCCTACTAAATATCAAATAATTTTTAATGTTGCAGCAACCGATCAAGGTCATGTTTTTGGTTGCTGCAACAAGTCCACACACACAGCAACATGCTAGTTAGTCTTCAATGTTGCTGTTCAATGTTGCACGTTTGTGGAGGCCCTAATGGTGAGAAGAAGAATGTATACATTACTTTAAGGCCAAACTAGATGGAGAACATGGTTGCAGCAACATTGAACAGCAACTAGCTTGTTTCTCCGTGTGTGGAGTGGTTGCAGCAACAAAAAGTTTGTTTTTTGTTGCAGCAACCACCCCACACACAGTGCAACAAGCTAGTTGCTGTTCAATGTTGCTGCAACCATATTCTCCGTCTATTTGGGCCTTTAGAGAGACGACACACAAGAAACAAAAAAAAAAAACAATAAACATCTGTAGGTAACAACACTACTAACTAACGAACGAACCCTCAATGACGATGTCGTCCAACGTTTGTTTGTTGGTAGTGAGTTTGTCGGTCCAAAAGACAACAACATATAAAACATATATCTATCTAACTACCCAACGACGAAAAGTTACTCTCGAAGAGTAGAAGAAGTTTGTAAAACAACTGTTTTTTCTCTTAATTATATTTGTCGCACCTCAACTGTTTTATTAATAACAATTAAGAACAACAACACAACAACAACAACAACAGCAAGAACAACACTGTTTTGTTTTAGCTAGTTCTTTTTCTTGTTTCATAACCTTTTTGGTTAAGATTGGGAAATGGTGTCACATAATTCTGTTGTCATTTTGCACAAATTGATATATTACCTTTCATTTTTGGAATTTGAGGATCACAGGTATAGTAAACTCAAGCTTCACAGTCAATCGACAGTAACAAATTCATGCACTGAATACGCAGCAGAACATATGTCAAAAGAGACCACACCGGCTTCGTTCTATTTAACAGTGGTTTGTTTTAGCTAGTTTATTATTTAATTAGCTTTTTGGATAGTATTGGGAAATAGTGTCACATAATTTGTCATTTTTGCACACCATTTTATGATACATTACCTATATTTTTATGGAATTTGTTGATCAGACGTATATAAAACTCAAGCTTCACAGTCCATCGACAACAACAAACACATTCACTGAACACGTGAACGTTTGTCAAAACAACTTCGTTCTATAGTTTTCGTTTTTTATTCATATTTTATTTAGCTATAAAAATGAATATAACGAATGGAAATAAATAAAAATAATAACAAGAACAAATATAACAATAAATAATAAAAATAAATGTTTAATCAAAATCAAAGAAATAATGGATCTCAAAAATTATGGCAGTAAACAACAATTCGCATACGAATGAACTGACACTTATATTAAGTCCGATTAAAAGGTCCGAGTTGTCAAACGAACCAATTATATTGCATCATGTGCTATGATCACGCGATTTCGTCTGTTTATATGGATGGAGTTTCTAGTTTGAGTTTACTATAGACATGCAGCATTGTAAATGTGCAATTCAAAGTTTCTTGTCACTCAGACCACTTGCTTGGATGTTGGCTTGGATTTGAACGATTGAATAGTACCGATTTCATTTCCTAGACAAAAATATCCTTATGGTGCTAATTTACATTTTGCATCGTATGTTGCCAAATTAAAAGTGCAATAAATTTGGATCAAGAAAATTGAGTGATTGTACCATTAAGTTTCCAAAGTTTTGAACTAGTAATCTAAAATTGCTATAATAATTGCTTGAAAAGATAAATCTATAGGCATGGTGCACAGTGATCCAGTGCTTTTACCTCTTAAATAATACTCGTGAAGATATTCCAAGATATTCAAATATGTTGGTTTACGTTAACAGAGGTCATTATTAATCTTTATTATCTTTACAAAAGAGACTCCATACAAAACTCACGCAGGGCCAATATAGGCGTATAACCTACATCTCGAGATATAGGCTGAGAAACGTTTTTTGTAACGATGCAATAAACTATTAAACTGAGTTTTAGAAGGGAAAAATGTGTCATCCAATACATTGAGGTTTATGTCGACCCGAAAGATTAAAACTTTTTGATAAGTAAGATTAAATTAAATTTTTCTAAGGACAAAAGTCGTGAATATTTGTTTTTCTTGATTAGAGGTCACTTATGTAAAAAGTGGTCAGTATCAAAGTTACTCAGTTAATTTCGCAAAAAAAGACCTCTGACAAAATTTACGCAGGACCAATAGCTCTTGATATATACGACTGTGACAAGTCAAATACTTTTTCTTGAAAAATACAAGTGGAGATTATAGAGTTTTGATATTTTTTCATCGTTATGGACATTTTGATATATTTTCATAGTGCTAAAACAAAGGTAATTCCATTGAAAAATCACCATTTGCATTTTATAATAGGTAAGCTTATTTTTATGTACTTTTTCACTGAGCTATAGCGACCCCTTTTATTTTGCTACAAAAATAGTTTCTCATTATTGAAAAACAAAAGCGGTGAGAAAGTAAATTATAATAAATACCGTCTATGAGGATAACCAATTTTGTAAAACAATTATCTTGTTTTAACACAGAATAATATATAACACATATAGTTAAGTATTTAGTATATTTAACAAGAAGCCTTATGGCTATCTATGAAATACATGTTGGAATAAATATATAAAAAATATATACAGAAAAAAAAAAAAACTGGACACTGGTATGATTTACGAGGTGAGAGATCAGTCACTATGTATCTATATGGTGGTTGGTTATTTGACTAACTGACTGTGTGCTTCACCAAGTGAGTGACTGACTCAAACTTATTACACCAGTGCTTAGTGGTGCAAATTAAAATAATATCATGTAATAAAACAAAAATTAAATATGATTAACCTTAAATATAACTTATGGAATATGTATAAGTATTATTTTTGCCTTTTAACTTTGTATACTCATACGCTAGCATGATAGTAAGCTTTTATTTTGATAACAAAACGATCCTATTTGATGGTCAAGCAGTCTGATCTCTCAATTAATAAAGTGGAAAAAGTATCATAATGTTCTAGATAAGTTCAACATCTTTGAGAAAAACAAAAAAGTCAATATCTCCTCTCGGTACGAACACCTGTAGTAGAAAATAAATAACAGCTCGTAAGATAAGAATCCTAGAGCAGATTACAAGGTTCCTTTCATAACAAAAAGCTTGGGAAAGTGGAAGATGAAGGTCCGACAGAGTCACATTCTGGAGGAACCTTCTAACAAATATAGACTATGGCTGCTAATCAGTAATCAGCATTGCAGGCTTAAAGAACATCTCAGAAAGATGTATCTGGGAAATTACGATGATTGGAGACTCTATAGAGAAGTGAAGAAATCTCTAAAGCATCTCTTTATTGTATTTATAGCGGTTCGACAACCTAGAAATCAATCCTTGGAAGTAAAGCAACTGTTGGAAGAAAAGTTACTCACAAATACAGCATTCGTGTCATTTTATTATCTATAATTTGATCAAACATTTTTGAATACTGGAAAACATAACAATTGAGGTTAAATTGGAATAGTTTGATGGGGCTCCGCTTAGAAAATACTCGTATATGTCATGTCTATAGATTTAGTTTACAAAAACAATTTAAAAAATATGTAAATAGTAAATAAACAAAATCAATAAGCACATCGAAAAGGTAGTGTAAGATCATATGCATTGCACTACCATAACATCTAAGGTAGCTCAGTTGGTAGAGAATTGATCTGGAATACCAAAGGTCCTGGGTTTGATCCCCATCCTAGATGTATATGATTTTTCATATCAAACATTTGATGTTAAAGAATGTTTGAAGTTATGAATGTTAAAGAATTCAATTTTCAGACATATATCATTTCAATAGATGTGTATTTGTTGCACAGTTTCGCCCGAAAAACTATGTTTAAGACAGGTGTATTTCTAAACAGTATAAATTTCATCAAATTTTACAATATTATTAAGGAAAAATTTTTTTATATTCTGAACGCGATATCTTTCACAGAAAAAGATTTTTCCCATATTGAATTTCCGAGAAGTTTTGTAGATTTTTAACTTTTATAAAAAAACAATACTTGTTGTTCCTTTTATAATTTCTCAGTATACATAATCCAGATTTTACAGCGAGTAAAGTTCACTACAAAATTATGTAGTTTTGGACAGTAAATATATGATTTACGTTATTGTTTTAGCAATGATCCCAATTCTTGTATTCGTATGTATGATTTACAAATAAATTAAAAATGAAATATTAATGTATTATGTACAGTCAGTGACCAAAAGTGGTGTATATTATACAAATATTTGTAGTCGATTTGTGTCGAAACTATTCGATTTGCGAAAAAGTATTTAGCACATAAGTTGTTTAAATTTGTATATGGAACAACTTTCTTCGGAAATATTTCTCGAAAACCGAATAGTTTTGGCACAAATCGTCTGCAAATATTTGCATAATAAACACCACTTTTGGTAACTGACTGTACATCTCTTTCGAAGACAAAGCTATAAACGAACAACTTGTTTTTAAATGTTAATAAGTTCATTCTTCGCGTGAAAAAAAAAATAATTACCATGCTAGCGTGTGATAAGACACAGTTTTTTTAAATTCTTAAATTTTTTTTAAATTCTGAATACAAAATATATAAATTACTGGCCTCTAGACAAATGATATATATTGGTTTAATACAAATTGCTTTTGTGTATAAGTAATATGTCAGTTTGGCTTATATGAGAATTTTAAAAATGTTAACTACAATATTATTTTGACATAAAATGTTTTGAAACATAATCTTTGCAGAATTGTTGCATCTCAGTCTCTGTATAAACATTTGTTTATTTTGTCAATTATATTATTGATTGAATGATGATTGCCATGTGTATATTATGAGTGATGTAATATTTTGTTAATCACTGAGATTCAATGGAGGCTGTTGTACGGAAATGAAAACGGCAAAAATAATTCTTGAAAAAAATTTCTCCAAAGAAATATGTAGGTTATTTCGTCGAATTGTGCTTCATCAAACATTTTCTACAACCGAAAGTGTCTAAATTTTTGAAATTATTAACTAGCAATTACACGAGATTTTGTCCGCGTTTTTTTGTTATATAAAAATCTCAATGTAATTTCCCACCGCTTCCACAACTTCAAATATTTATCGACACTTCCACCAATTTTCTATTCCAGCGAATATTTTTGAATTCTATTTCACGTAGCGAAATAAAATACATACCATTTTTTATGTCTAATTATATATAAGCTTTTAAACAAAAAAATCAACATAATAATTGATAAGTTAACTCTAAATTTTATAATTGTAGAGATCCCATAAAATTTTTTAGTGGAAACGAAATTTTCTTCAATACTCTTCATAATAACAACAATATTTCGATTTGTTAGTTATATTACCAATATTTTGTAAAATATGTAAGACAAATAGTCTACTTTTTTCAATCAATCGATCTTAATTCTGGGGCAAACATTTTTTTGCGACAAACACAGTTAAAATTTACTATTTCCTGTTAAATTTCAGGAAGGTCAAATGAAGAATATTTGTAGCGACAAAGCGCCTTTTGTATGACACATTTTAACTTAAAATCTGTAGTATGCTACTCCTAATAACAAGAAACAAAAGCTTTGAGCCTGGGACTCAAGCATGATGTGAAAACTCAGGCATTGCCCGGCTTCAAAAAATTTTTTTAGGAAATGTATGTCAAATAATTATTTTTTTCTAAATTTTGACATTTTAAAACGTCAATTTTTTAATATTTTAAATTTATTGACAAATAACTGATTTCCAAAATTTTGTTAATGCAGATATTTCTATAGAAACTATAAACTAAGATCTAGCCAATAGAAAACGTTATATTTATATACAATGTTAAATTCCCATTTAAAACCCGAATGCCGATAATTGCTGACTGTCTCATAGCCGATCGATCACAAAAAACGTCACATTGTATAATCTGAAATTTCTTTTCACTCCCCACATAAAATCATACTTGTAGTATCTCGCTGCAGATGATTTCACATAAAAAAATTTAACTAAATTTCACTGTAATGGAACTGTAGTTAATAAAGAAAATTTTATAGAAAAATTAAACTCGAAACTGTACTTCATAGAATATAATTTCTTATATATATATATATATATATTTACTACTTTTTTTTTCGTCTTTGAAGCATAACTAAGTAAATTATTGATTAGTATGATTCGATAGATAATTATATTGATGTAGTATAGAGAATAGTAGTAGTAGGGGTTGTTTTATTGAGTGTTGTGTGTGATGTATGTTATGGTGAGGGGGTGATTAGGGGGTGTCTAAGAGGGGGTTTTTATTCGTTGCATTATTATTATAATAGAAAGAGGCAACAAACTCAATACATATAAAGACAGACGCTTGATTAGAAGCGAATATTGAAAAAAAAATTCATTAAGCATGTATTTAAACCACAATATAAATGATTCGAAGGTCATAGGAGGGTGTTCAAAATTCATGTGGTATATTTCACTACTTTTAACCTTAACGAGTTTTTGACGCTAATGTCACAGTGCATCGATTTTGTTTTAAGTTAATTTTGCTTTAGGTCCTGCTTTTCACTGCTGTTTTAAGTTAGTTTTGCATTATTTTTCAGTTTTATTTCTGGCGTTTTTTTCTAGTTCCAAAAATCATTTGAGCAATGTGCTCTCTGTATTTCTTAACGAACAGGATAACAAAACATTCTATCTTTTACGTCTATCCCATAATTAAGATATTACGGTGAGCGCAAGAATAAAATTTTGGGTAAAAACATTAGACACAATTATTCGAAGATTTTCAAATTTTTAAAAATCTTCGAATACTTGTGTATAAAAATACAACAATCGTTAAGATTTTCGAATCGAATTTTTTTTGGAAGACCGAATATCTTTGTAATGCTATCAATAAATAAAATTTTTCCAGGTAAAAAAAGTACATACATTCCATCATAAATGTTGACAATGGCTTAAAGATTGTTTTGCACTACAGATTCCAAGATACATGTAAGTACCTACATATATACGTCGGTCTTATAGCTCACACTCCATTATTATTTATTTGTAGGGTGGTTCACTACCCCCACAATACTAATAAACTTCACCGCTAACAATATATATATATATATATACTACCTTCATTACAAGAACACTGATTGGTCATATTACTTTAGTATGTAGATTTTGTACAGTTAATTTATATAGTTACGTCATTAAGTATTCATTTAGTTTTAAGACTAATTTTTTATCATTTTAAATGATTCATTGGTACAAGAATCCCGCGTTTGTTTATCCTCGATTTTTTCTTTCCAGTATCCAATGGGAATTTAATGAATCGATACAAAGCGAAACATAAAACACTTCGCTATGGAATACAACTAAAATTTTTTAACCAGCTTCTTTTTTTTGTTGTTTTGTATACTTTGTTCACATGGGTACGGTTTCGTCTTAATTTGCAAAAGTGATGTAAATAAACAATATCAGTATAAATTGATAAGAAAATTGAAAAATTTGATTGGTTACCGAAATGCCCTACGATAAACTTTAATTGAAGATACCTGATGATTGTTCTTTTTTTGAATTATGCTATATATCCCACCACCACCACTAAATATACAATTTGTTTTTAAATTTCTGTTAAAAAGTAAAAATTTAAAAGATTTCCCATAGAATAATCATTCTGTTGGATTATATAGTAGATTTACTTGTCCGATTTTTTTTCTAGAAAGTAAAGATTATAAACAGGAGCCCAAAAAAATCGATTCTAGTGAAGCATACTACTTTCTTGAATTAATTATATGAACATAATTATTCGGATTACGAAAACATGAATGTAAACCGTACCATCTTTTTTATAAAACGATCAATTTTCAAGATAAATCAAACGACCCTACATACGTTTATCAACATAAATATACGAATAACCTTGAGAAAAAAGGATAAATAAAATTATTGTTAATTGTTCAATATATGATTGGAGTAATTTAGTGCTTCATTAAAATTCGTGTATGTTCGTTCCTGATATTCGTCTGTGCTTATATATATATATATATATATATATATATATATATATATATATATATATATATATAACAACATATATATATATATATATATATATATATATATATATATATATATATATATATATATATATATATATATATATGTTGTTTATATTATGCATGTGTTGTGTGTTTTGTATATCCAAGTGAATATTATTGTGTAGGGTTAGTGTAGAAAAAAAGTGAGTCATTTTTGTTTCAATGAGGGTGTAAAGTATTGATGAAACAATTAATGAATGCATATAATGTATTGTATCAAAGTACAGTATCAAAAATTGTTTTTACCATATTCTTCATTATTTGAAACGCATCAGACAAAAAATACTACTAAAACTACTAACCATTTGTTTTCAATGTCCGAGGTTTTCTGATGTTCGTTATCGGATAGGTCAACTCGTACTGCTTGAAATATGACCCACTTTGAATAGTCTGCGTATCGATTTGAAAGTTTGCATATGCATGCAATTTTGATGAAAATGAAATAATTCCCTGCAATAGAAATTTGATGCAAACGTTGATAAGTATTGGGAAATAGTAGAAGCGTTGTTAGTTGAAGTTAATTGATTATTTTAATCTTACAATAAAAAAATATATTAGATGTGAAAACATCTATGGCGAGATGATACAAGATTTTGTATGGGAAGTGAAATTAAATTTCATATTATACAATAGGACTTTTTTTGTTAACGATCGGCTATGTGACAGGCGGCGTGATTTAAATGAGAATTTATCATTGTATTTGACATTTTCTAATGACTAGATCTTTAAAGTGGTTTATAGTTTCTATAGAAATATCTGCATTAACAAAAGTTCGGAAATAAATTATATCAATAAATTTCAAATATAGAAAGAAATTGACGTTTTAAAATGTAAAAATATCGTAAGAAATAATTATTTGATATAAATTTCCTCTTAGGCATGCCTGAGGTCGGGACTCAAAACTTTTATTTTATAAACGACTATCAAATGGTTAAATAATAACCAAAATAGATGTATTCTCAACTAAAGCTTCCTCAAGTCTATGAAAATTTAATAGATTTTTGAAATGTAAACAATAATTTGTTAATTTTTAAAGAATTTTTATCATTTTTGTCTTTCATCAGAAGTGTTATATAATAAAATAAACATAAATAAAAATAAATATTTTTGAAATATAAATAATTTCAGTTTTAAAGATTTTTTAGTCGATTCATTTTATTTTAGAAAACATCAAAAATAAATATTACATAAATATAAAAATATATAAAAATATAACAAGTTGTTGTTAGTTTATATTTAACAATAATAGTTGATGTCAAAACATGAAACTATGTGTATTTGTTATGTATTGTAAAATAAACATTCACTAAGACGATCCACTTTAAACTGTTAACAGATGCGAGTTGCGTAAACTATGCGAACTTTCTCAGAAATTGGTAATCAAAAATATCACTTGATAAATAATATCATTAATCATTTTTCGATGTATACAAATTGGATACAGTATTTCAAAATTTAAATAGTGCTTTCCACAAAATTCATTTAAATACATATAAATAAAAATACCCGGTATATTCTGAATTTATTAAAAAAAGTTTATAACAAAAGTCTTGCATATACCGGGTATAAAAATCAAGTAGCCATGTGATACATATGTAAAATTCATTGTCAAGGATATAGTATTTTATAGAAAATATGGTCAAGTACAACTTTACTTCTTACAAATTTTTCCATTTTACTAATTGTTTTTCAATTTTTATATTTCTTCTTAATTCTTAATAAGGATTGATAAAAACTTGATGCATATATATATATGCATATATATATATATATATTTATCAACAGTTACATGTGAAACTCTGAACCTTTTCCATACCCAATGACAAAATGAATCGTTTAACTGAAGCTTTACATTATATATAAGTGTTAACAAAATCTTTATGTATTGAACACAAAAGTGTACATGGGTTTCTTACAAAATATATAAATAGTTAAAATTACACCTGAGCGTAGAAGATATTACAAAGATAATCATTTTATGGAACCAATCAAAATTTAAAGTACATAATCATATTTTTTTTTAAAGTATTTAAATTAAAAAGATAATGTCAATATAGTATACGCAAGTTCTTTCATAATTTGTCTTCGTAACCTTAATGGAAATTGGCATTTGGCGTTTTTTTTAATACGGATTACAAACAGTTTCTTAATATTTTTTATACTATTTATTTATTATTTAAGCATAAAAACACAATTTAACAAAATTATTTTGTTATGATAACTCTTAATTCGATAATAATTAAACTCCCGTCCATAAAAATTGAACCCGTCGCATTCTAAGCATATTTTACTAAATGAATATGTATAAAATTACATACAGTGACACTTAGTATGTTTCAACTGTTCCAATTTTTATGAACAAGTGTACATACAATCCAAACTACGAAGTTAACTCAACAAAAATAGTTGATCATTACTTTTAGGTATATAGTTTACCTGGTGTTGTTGGGTCCACTATATTATTTTACGACGAGAAAAGAGGGTTGTTATAAGTTTGAAGCGTTTGTGTGTCTGTCTTTCTGTATATATGTCTACCAGTGGCGTCGTAGCTCCCAAACGCGTGGATCGATTTGAGTGTGAATTATTTTTATTAGATTGCTGGTTTCCTTGCAGTGGTTTTTAGCTAGTTACTATCAACTTTTTCCAACGATATATAGGCATATTATTATCCTTTTACAAAAAAATTTGGTGGAGGTAACGGGAAGTTCGTATTATGTTTCATATTATTGCGTTGTATTGGAAGTTTTTAAATTGTATTTGTTACAGAGTAGTTGTAAAACAATATAAAACATTCGATAAATATTCAAATAAAGTGTTTTTCAACTACGTAGTACTCCACATACATATTATTTAGATATACCTAACTCCTATATTGATTAAAATTCAAAGTTTCACCCTCTCATAGAATCTGAAACTGATTTTAACATGCTAATAAATTCAGTTTTAACTAAGTAATGTATGTATTTTGTGTACATACATGTACATACATACACTTACCTTAATGTAAATAAATAGTGTACAAAAAATATGGCCAACTAACTAAACGAACAACTATTTATTACATGACGTAAGAATTATTACACATGTTATTTAATATATTAGTTTTAAACTTATCTTTACGTTTTGACTTATCGTTTGTGTTGTTACGTTTTGTGTTAAATTTCATATCAAAGTAACCCAGAACCTCCTGACCATACATATAATTCACAATATTAAATTATGAAAATAAAATTTATATATATATGTTTTATAATGAATATATTAAACAGAAAGAACAAAAAAAAAAAACCGTATTCTAATCACATGAAAATTGTATGAAAATCATTTTTCACCACTTCATTTCAAATGTATTATAATTTTTTTTTTTGCTTAAACTCATGTTTGTATGAATTTTGTACTTTTCATTATTAATTTTTTTTTCTTTCTTTCATTTGTTTTACGTGTGTGACCATCATGTGTCATGGTCGGTATTTGTTTCTTTTTCTGTCGTTAAAATTATTATTTGTGTCAGCGATGTAACTGTTTTTAAAAAAAAAAACATTGAATTTTAATATTTAGTATTAGATATGTAAATGCATACATACTGTGTGTACAAAAGAGTATATATTTGTGAAACGCGACAGGAGAATTAAGCTACGGAACCAAAAAAATTCATGGCTTTAACAACTGTGTTGTAAACCCCCCCCCCCCCTGAAACATCCTGTATATGGTATATTTATCTGTGGAACTGTAATAGATAGAAGAAAAATGCCTCTCTATTAAAATTAAACAACTTTTGTTTGAAACTTTTTATCGTACGCTGAATGTTTTGGCCACAACTTCATTTCAGTTCATTTATGCACCATAATCGTGAAACATGAGGAATCAAATATTGGTCGAAATATCTTGGTCCTGGTCTAAACTGATTCATGGTTCTCTTCTGGTCTTGGTCTCCTGGTCTAATCAGAGTAATGGCTTGAAATGATTTTTACACTGAATTATGAAGTGTATTTAACGTGAGGTGAACGAAAAAAAGTAATCGAAATAATAAAGACCGAAAAAATTTAATTTGCATTTATTGTAATTAGTTAACCTTATCAATTGTTTATTGTAACCATAGGTTGCAACAAAGAAGATAGATGTAACGCGCTTAAACCCAATTGCTATTACAATACCGAATACCTTACATCAACTGATAAATATTCAAAGTACATTATATTACTATTATATTTCTTTATAACGATCGTCAATGATATAAATTAGAGAATTCTGGGTATAAAATTGATAGATTAATTCTTAAATCAATAATTTTGTATTTAATTCTTAAATCATTATTTGTGGATATTTTAAAATAGAAATAAATTATCGAAATTACCTAAAAAATAAAAGAGCTTCTTTATGGTTTATATTCCACAAGGAAGTTCTTATTACCCTGATTTCTTCGTAACTTTGAAAGGAAGTGAGATATTTTAGAAAAACCATATTATTCCCATTTGTCATGATGATGAAACCAACATTAAAAGTTCGTAAAATTCAATTTAGAATCAAACTCTCCATTGTACCTTATTTTACGAATTAAAGTATAGTGAAAATGTACAAATTAATTTAATTTCCCAACACTTTCACTACTTTTCAATAATTATTCAACCCTTCCATCAAATAATAATAATAATTTAAATAGTATAAAATAATTTTTTTGTCATCATAATTGTAAACTGTCAAATCGGTACCAATATTAGTCTGTATGGCATTGAAAAGATTATATGAACGCAAAATGGAAGTTAATGAACACAAAAGCAAACAGTTCTTGATACGCTTTTTGGTGATCTACATACTTTCGATAAGAGAACATGGAACAAGTGTTTCACATCAGGAGTTTTCCTATTTACATTTTATATTTGATGACAAATATTTTAATGTTTTTATTTCGGTGACTTTCTCGTCAAATTGTAAAAAAACCGAAAACTTTTACATACACTAATCTAAATCAGAACTTACGTACACTCCCGTTCATAAAAATAAAACCAGTTGAAACATTTTAAGTGTTATTGTATGTAATATACATATATTTAGTGGTATATTCGCTTAGAATGTGACTTACTGGTGGTTCAATTTTTATGAACGGGAATGTACACTGTGTGATTATTTTAATGTATGTATAGAAGATTTCCTAGTTTGATTTCCTTCTTTACCTCTATATATACACACTACAGTGTGGTATCGAAATTTTTGCGTTTTGAGGTATTGTGTATATTCAAATATCATAACTAATACTTGTGTTTCTAGTCCTTGCAAAAATTAACGTTTGCCCGAAATATTGTTTCCAATATTTTCGGTTATTCATTGGTATATTACATCATGCTTGGAATTGTTTTTGGATTTGTGCTCATCCAAATTCTGGTTTGAATATACTAATATTCTAAATACTCTCTTTTTATTCTATTTATAAAATCCAAATTGATGGGACTATTTTTACAATAAAAAAAGCAAATGAAATGAAATAAACAAAAAATTATTATTTTGTTAATAAAATTCATCTTTTTTTATGAAAAATATAACTAATTGTTTGACTTAACCCGCCATTTTGGAATATGATGTCATAAGAATACCAATATCCAGATTATTAAAGATTTCAAAACTTGCTTTTCTATAGCCTTAAATAATAATAATTGTATTATTATTTTTTGTCAGTTGAATTTTTGTTTGTTTGTTTAAGATAGTTCCAGCATTGTCTTGTATAATCAGGACAAAAAACCGGTTTCCTTTTATTACAGGACAAATAAATATACACATATACACTCACATACATATATATTTATATAATAATTAATGTAATTTTGAAAGAAAAAAAATTTTTAACTATTATATTTCGAAAATAAAACGGTAAAACGCTTTTAAAAAAAAAAATTTATTTTAGAAATATTTATCTATACTCTTCTAGTAAATTCTTTCGAGTATTTTTTTTAATACAACAGATAATAGTTGGACGGGCATGCAAGTATTACATGCTTCTAATGAGAGAGAATGAGAGCGAATGATTACTTTGTTATTAATTTTCTCGCGTTCTAAACAGTCCAAAATTCTGAAACTTCGGGATTTATTAGAAAACGTTATTTTTAGCCTGGGAAAAAAATCTGCCGAAAAATGGTTTCATACTGAACCTACCTTAAGATTCCAAACTGGAATATTGTAAGTGTGACATTATGCACAGTGCATGGAGGTGTGTAGGGTGTTCCTACTAGTACTATTTTTTAAAATAAATATTACATTATTAATAATATTGTTTTGTTTTACCAATGTTTTATGCCGTATTTTTTTTTTTGGTTGTGTGTTTTACTAATCTTAATGAAATGCAGAACGACTTTAAAACATGTCAACAGCATAAAACTACTTATGTATGTATGTATGTATGTATGAATAGATGTATGTGGATATGTTTTGTGTATTTTTACTCATTTTTCAACAATTCGTATCGTATTTCACACACCAGTGTTTGTTATGTAACATTAATCTACGAGTAATCTTTTCATGTAATTTTTTTTGTTTTGTTTGTTTAAATAATATACAACTTTATTTTATAAAACTGTTTTTTTGTTTGTTTGAATTATTAATCATAAACGACGCTGGCATAAGCATGTAATTTTTAATGAAAATTGAGTTTTTCTCATAATTTTTTCCGTTTTGTTTATGGTTATGTTTAAAATTATAACTTTATGTTCTACAATCAAGGCATCAAAAGGTTTTGAATGTGTTGAATTTTCTAGTTGATTTGTGCCTTATTTTTAATGGATTTTAGAAAAATGTTTCGAATAAAACTTGTTAGTATAATTATAATGAACAACTTTTACCCGAAGCATTTTTTCGAAAACCAATTATAAAACTTTGAAATGATGCCATTTCAGATGCCATCTGTATTTTTCTCTTACTTTTGGAACAAGTTTGGGCTTGATTCCTTATTTGCATAAAAAGTTAAAATTAAATCATTTTTATTAAGAACTCATTTGCGATTCAATAGATTAAAAGCTATTTCAAAGCTAATAAGAAGGACCCCTAAAGACGAAAAAAAAAACTCGTGACTCGTGACCTTTTTTTTTACATATCATCTTACTTAAACACTATGCATAAAAAACCCCGAACCAAGCAAATAAATTATACCCAAACATAAATAATAGAGAAAAAAAAAACCTCCTAAATTAGAATATAATTAGCATATATATCCCTCTAAAACACAATTCGAAATAGAATTCAGGCGCACGTTCTATATTAAATATTCATAGTAGTTGTACAGTATAATAATTGTATAACAATTAATAATGAAATCAAATACAATATTTAAAATTGTTGCATGTATATATTTAGGCTAGCTGGCTGGCTGCTCTACAGCTCTACAGCTAGCTAGACAATATAAGAAGTGCATAACAATAAAAATTAGCATATACACTCAATACACATTGTACGCCCTTAATTTACATGTGGGTTGCCTGTACATAATATTATTCTAAATATATATAAAAAAAAGAGTACCCTAAAATGTAAATTACCGTATATTATGTCTTATTTACGCGATGGTACCCTTTATATACTATTTTGCATATTAAAAAAAATTATTTCGAAAAAAAAAACAACTCAGCAATTGATGGTTTTTTTCGATTTATTTTATTTATGTAATAAATATATAATAAACTTATGTAATCGTGTTAGAAAAAACAATTTGTAAATATCCCCCCGTTCTCATTTCACAGAACTGCAATTAAATGGAGGTTAATAATAGGATCGGATTGGGAAAAATTGGATAATAAGGACGTTAAACTTGAGTACTATACATATTTTCAAATTGTTTTTTTTTTTGGTAAACTGGCGTTTACGCTAGGTTGCCTTTCGGTTACATTATTCCATCGTATGTGACTAGCGTTTACTTAATTTGACATTTCAGTAATATGTCCAAACATTGTTAACATTCTTTGATATCAAATGCTTGATATGAAACAGCATACACTGGCATTCTGGACTAACACTCTGTCTCTGAGCTACCTGATATGTTGTGGTAGTGGAATGCATAAGACCTCTCACTATCTTGATGTCAATGGATTATTAATTTGTTTATTTACTATTTACATAATTTTAAATTGTTTTTTTTTTTGTTAACTACCTTCAAGTTCAACTTCTAGTTACCGAGCAAAAACGTTGGACAATTTCGCAAATTTTTTATCGTCTGGCTAGTTCCAATATTATTGAATGAAATGGGTTGAAACTTTGTAGGAAGCTTAAGGACGTTCTTTGGTATTTGGCAAGTTTAAACATGTAATTTTGTTTTCTCAATAATTCAAAACCCCTTATCGATCATTTGAAAAATTTATGAATGATTAAAAATCAAATTTTTACTATAGAGCATTATGGGAAAATATAATTTTTATATTCTATTATACAATCTTGTACCAACTATGCTATTAAATTAGACATTGTGATAAATATTGTTTTAAAACATTCCTTGAATGGAATCAAAAAAGGAGGGGGCGGTCGGGGGGGAGGTAGGCTGCCATGTTTATTAAAATAATGAATTATAATTTTAATTTACGATAAAAAATGAAACTATGGATTTTCTAGAATATTATGAATGTACTATATCTAGCACATGAACGTGCTTAAAGTTTATTTATCTATAGAAGGAGGTAATTTCGAGATGATCTGATCAGGGATTTATTAAGTAAGCTAGTTGTGCGGAATATTTAGTACCCATTTAAAATATTATGATCAGGTCGTGATGTGAAACACACCGTGTTGACGTTGAACACAATAAACTCTCGTGCAAGTCATTTGTAGTGATTTTGGAGTACTGACATAATATAATCTGGCTTGTGTGCCTGTATATATGTTTGTTGAATTTTTTAAATAATACATTACACTACCAAGAATTAAAATTGAATATTTATGTATTTACTTGAATCGAAAATATATATACTTATTTGAAAGTATTCTCTAGTATTGTAAAAAGATTTTTTGGCACGCGATTTATATTATATTTCTATAAAAGTAATATATTCAAGAAGTAATAATAATACCTATATGCATACCATTTATTTATTTATAGGTTGATTTTTAATTAACATAATAATATTACCACTGCTGATATGGATATACGTATTGAAAATGTCTAATTTGAATTTAGAATTCAGAATTTCAAGGGAGGTTTTATTCTAGTTTATTAGAGATAGTAGAAAAATTTAAAAGAAAAAAACAATTGGTTTTTCATAATTATATATTTATAGTGTGACGTACAATGGGTTTCCAAGTTACTAGGAGCAGACAACATTTCGTATTTGAGGACAATCTTAGAGATAGTATTATGGACAATCAACATTTTGAAAGCTAGAATGATTTATTTGTTTTAAATAGCCTATAAATAAGTTTGATGTACAGTTGACCACGAAAATTGATATCATTAAAAAAAATTTTATAGTTGATTTGTGCCTTATTGATTCGGTTTTCGAAAAAATTTTCCAAATTTTCTATCGTGAATATACATTCATTTTGCTATATACGAATGTTTGCAAACATTATTAGTTTTTTCATAAATGGTTGCTTGTTGTCAGGATTCCTGTCGAGTGAATTGAATTTTTAATTCATTCCAACAACAGTTCAAAAAAATAATCCAAGTCTCAAAATCGTGTGCCCATCGACACTTTGAGACCTAACAGAAATAAATATGTACAATTATCTTTCATTGACATTATCCACCCAAAAAAGTCAAAGTTTTGCCAACTGAATTGAAAAAGAATGCAATAATGTTGATAATTTTATTTGGCTCTTTTGGATATTTTAAAATAGTAATTACATAGGCGAAAATGAGAATGATCTTTGATTATTCGCGTTTCCTTTGCTTTCATGCGCTAAACACAACCTACATACCAAATTTGTAGAAGTACAAGAGGCCTTTTATACCAAACCCTTTTTATATTAATAAAAAAACTGCATGTTGATCATTGATGACCGAGAGAGTGTATGACGATATCAACGAACTTTGCTTCTTAATAAATTCTAAACTATTTGAGATATGAAAATAGAACTTGCTATATTTGAAAAAAATAGAATCCTGTAGTGTTATCCAAATCGCGGATCAAAAGTACGATGAATCACTACATTACAGAACTCCAAGATACAAAATATTACACACACTTGCAGTTGTATGACGCAAAATTAATGGTTTCTAATATGACCATAGAATTTCAAATTTATTTTATTTTTTCTGAAAAATATATTATCAACCACCTCTGTGCAATATGCCGGCTTTCTATGCCCTATAGCTTTTGAGATATTTTGGACGATAGCACATCGAATATCGAGCATTCAACTAAATTATATGTATGTATATAATTGTTAAAATTGCAGTCCTCAGCTGAGGGTTTTTAATTAGCTACATTTTTGAATACTCCAAGAAATCAATTGTTTTTGAAGACCCGTGACTATAGATGTTTAAGACTACAATTTTATGTTTACAAATTGTTTTTTTAATAATACGTTCCTCTAATTACAACACGCAACTGTGGTTATTTAAAATATTATTATAACTAAAAGATATGATCATATTATAACAGCCTCTCATATAATAACGAAGATTATAAATTATTTCACAAATAAATAGAATTATACAAGTGATTTATTTTAATTAAAATCAAATTCTTAATAATTCTTACCTACACATCTAGGATGGGAATCGAACCCACGACATCTGACATTCTAGATCAAAGCTGATGTACGATCTCTCTCTATCTCTCACTATCTGGTTCTTTTAGTATTGTTAATTTTGGTTTAAGTTCTGACATATAACTTAAATGCGAAAAGTAAACGCTAGTCACATCCATTGGTATAATATAATCGAAAAGCAACCATATTAATAATGGATAGATTGACGTAAGGTTTCCAAAACAATTTAAAAATTAGTAAATAGTAAAATAAACTAAAATTTATCATACAACGATATCAAGATAGTGAGAAATCATTTGCATTCCACCACAATAGCATCTAGCGTAGTTAAGGGGCGTTGATCTAGAATGTCAGAGCTTGTGGGTTCGATTTTGATTCAACATGTGTGATTTTTCATATCAATTGTCAATGTTCAGGCATATTACCTAAATGTCAAATTCAGTAAACACGAATAACTTCCGTTGGTATAATATAACCGGAGCGCAATTTTTAAACCTGTAAGAGAAGCATGTGCTTCGTATAGTATATTTATTTAAATTGGGTATAATTAAACTGGTTTACTAACACGAATTTGATTTGGAGGAAGCCATAAAAATGAATATGATTTTTCGAGATTCAACCAAGTTTAAACATTCGATTTAAAATTGATTAGCAAAATAATAGATTTCGATTTATCTAAGCTCCCTTACCAAAAATATAAGATTTATTCAAATAATTCATTTATAATTCCAGGTAATCAAATTCAGTCATGCTGAAATTTCGTGTATGCAAAATAACCATATGCAAATATTTCACATCCCAAACCCACTAAACCCATAAAAAACAGTTCCCACTATTGTTAATTCAATCAAATAAATAATTCTCAAGAGACCAACCCAGCCAAAAAAAAAAAATTAATCTTTTTGAATATTCAAATAAAATCGCACATAATTACGCAAAATAACAGTTAACGAAATAATACACACACAAAAAAATTGTCATGTTACTAAATTTGCAAACTAATTCCCATAGCAGAATAACAACAAAAAAAATAAATAAATAACCCTTTTCAAAAAGAAAAAATTCATATACCTACACCTAAATAATGCCACAAAAGGACAGCCAAATTCCTTATCAAAACTTCAATCACAAGAAAAAATAACAAATATTTAATAGCACAATGAAATGATATCAAAAAAAAAACCATATACCTTTCTACCCAAAACCATGGCTTTAATTATTACATCAATCAAAAACAAGGATAGAAATATAAAACTATTCTAGTACTCGAATCTACCTATTCTTGTCTATTAATTAAACTACATGAAAATAACAAACAGTTTTATTGAAATCTTAAACTAGGTTACAAGCTGCACCCTTTCCGCCCTATTGTTCCGTATGAACATAGGGATGAGCCCTTCTTTCAACCCTTTCATATGTTTGTAACATTCTTCAATGAATTGTTATTGTAAAGGTATGGATGATATTTTTCACCCTTAACAAATAACACCGTATTTAAACAAATCACAAATATCATATAACTTCTCCGTTGTAATCAAACTGATTTATATTTAAAATTCAATTGGGGCACTTGGGGAATTCATGTTTCGGTTCACTAAAGGTTAATAAATAAAATAATATTAATATTTAAAAAAAAAAAAAAATGTACGTTATATATATGAGATATTGACCCAGATACTAGAAAGTATAACGACTCTTCTTTGAGATTTTTTTGAAGATGAACAAAGAGGGATGCTTCATACTTCCTCTATTTTTTTTCAATTATCTTTCAAAAATTATTTTTGATTATTTAAAAAAAAAATTACCCGCACCTTCCTTCCTTTCTTGATGTCTCTCTTTTAACGGTTTTTGTCATTTTTTTAACGGCTTTTTTTTTTGGTCGAAATTCATTAACCTCTTATTTCAGATTTAAAAAAAAAAACCCAAAAAGAGATCAAGTGTTTTTTTTTTTTTTGAATAGGAAAAAAAAATGTTTATTCAAATATTCAAATTAGATTATTTCCAAAAAAAAAAAAATTAGCATATCAAAAAAAAAAATGATATTAATGTCGTGGTATTTTATTTACTCCACGTGTTTAGACCGATTAAGGGTACAGAAAAATTCTTGTCAGGGTGATATGTGTATGTTTTTTTTTCTCTAGATAAATCGAAAATTTACATATTAAAAATATTTAAATATGTATAACAATTTAAGAAATTATATTTTTGGCACGAGTTTATATTATTGGTTTGATTGTTATGCTAAAAAAAAAAAATATGTCTCGATTAATTTAAATATTTTTTGGGTTTGGGATATGCAGGATTTTTCTTGGCACAAGCGATAATAACTGTAATATGTAAATTTGTCTCTTGTATGTATGCAAATTTTACCTTTTATCATAAGTCATTTTTTTTGTGTGTATAAAATTGTTACACAATATAATCGTGCCATTTTCTACTTAGTAAACATTTTTCTTTTTATATGTTAATCTTTGAGCTCTCGACACCACATTTTAAAGGGTAATAATGTGCCACTCTAGAGACGGATAAAATTGGATAATTTGTATAACAATATCGTAAATGTTATATAAAGTGTGGTATGACGGATGTCAAGGTTTTGAAAACAAATTGAAAATATTGATATAATTTAATAAAATTGATCCTATTAGAGCCTTTGAAACCCTTCACCTCTTTGGGGAAAAATTTATTGCTCCGTGACCGAAATGATTCCTGATGCAATTTTTGATCTGTTTGAGTTTAATTGGCGGGATGTCCAAACCCTATGTGATCGATCTGATACAAGATACTAAACTAACTGATTCTAATGTAAATAATGGATAGAATGCTAGTCTAGCAAACTCTAATCTTAACATTAGAAATGACGCTGGTTCTGTTATACCTTGTTAAAATGTAGAATCATTGGTTTTAGATACAATATATAATTTTTCGATTGTAGTTTTTCACTACTATAAAATTTTATTAAACTTTTGTGTCATAATAGTAGTGTTGACCTTATTTCATATTATTTTATTAAATTATTTAAAAAGAAGTATAACTTCTTACTTGCGTACAAAAGTACACAAACACTTTTTTCAGTGTCAAGAGGGACATATTCTCTTTAATAAAATGATTTTGAAAAGAAAATTTATGCTTACCTTTGTACTGTAATTTTCTAAACACTTAACAGTGGCCATAAAAACGGATGATAAATTTTTCCATAGAAAAATAAAAGTTTTTACAAAAAATTTTTAAGTCGGTTTTATTTATTTCATTTGATTTAAATAGTGTTGCGTTTTAGTATGTGACACCCTGTTTAGAGAAACAAAATATTATTAATTGTGGTACATACGTTTTTTTTTAATTTAGATTATATTTCAAATTTAAAATGAGTGTGCAATCTTTTTAAAATAATAATTTATAGTTACGAAATTTGACACTTGAAACGGAAATTAATCCATATTTTAATTAAGGAATAAAAATATTTTTCTTTAATTAAATTTCCATTTAATTAAATTTTATATCTATAACATTTGAAACTTTTTTGTAAACTAGCGTCAATTTATCCGTTGTTAGTATGGTTGCCCTTCAGTTATATAATAGCAAAGGAAGTGACTAGCATTTACTGAGCTTGATATTGAAGAAATATGTCTGAACATTGATAACAATGTTTAACTCCAAATGCTTGATACGAAAAATCAACACATCTGCGATGGAAGTAAGTCAAACATTCTAGACTTGGTCTAGAACGTCAGAGGTCCTGGGTTCGATTTCCATCCTAGATGTGTCAAAGAATGTAAAAAATGGTTAATGTGAAGGACCGTACTTAATTTGTTCATATTAATATTTCACTGCCGGATTTGAGATAGATTAAAATCTTTGCGAATACGTTAAAAAAACATTCCTTGTTACACGCCACTAATTAATTTTATCGCTGCTGGTAATATTTCCCTTAATCGTTAGACAAATTCCTCAGTTTTTTACAAAAATTAATTGATTTAAAGAAAGTAAAGTAAATTTTACAAACCACAAATAGTATATATTATTCCCAAATACCCTATGATTACATCATGCTATGCTGTAGACTGTATGGATAGATAAAAATGAGGTTTCTATACACTGATAGAAGTAATTCCTTGCAGTATTTCATATAAAGGAATTTTCCTTTCATATAACGGGAAGATAATATACATGTAATAATATACATATAATATAATATATATAATAATATACTATTTGGTATAAGAAAATAAGTATCTAGACATCTATAGTTTTGACTTGAGAAAATTATCTTAAGTAAAGATAAACTGACTTTTGACTCAAGAATCTCGAAATTCTTAAACTGAAATGATAATTTCTTTGGACCAAAATGCTAAAATTTCAGACCAAAATATACATTTGTTTAATCCAAACAAATGAGATTTTTAAAAGAAGTAATGATATACTTCAGTTAAATATATATACTTCAGTTAAAGAAGCTGCATAAACTTTCTCTTCTTAAGTTTTTTAATAAGAAAAATACTTATTATTAAAAATTTCATTTTCTTAACTTAAGAATCACAATATTATTTGGCAAGAAAAATTCTCTTAGGCCAAGACTAACGAACTCTATTTAAAAAATTTTAAACACCGTTCAAGAATTATATTTTCGTCGCTCAATTAAATATATGTTTTTGGTTCGACTGCGTAGTCTTGAATGAAAACAAGAATTTCTTTATTGAAACAAATGTTTTGAAGAAAATATATTTTCTTGAGGAAAGAAATTCCTTCTCTCAGTGTACAATTGCCCCCAAATGTATCTCACTTAAACGATAAAAACAGAGTCATTAAAGAGAATAATTTCCAGGTTTGAATTTGTAACAAAATGGTAAAAAATTCTTTGGAATTTTTCATGATGTTAAACCATTATGATAGAGGCGCAATGTACATCGACATAGCAAATAGAAGCGAAAGAAGAATGCTTGCAAACTTCAAAATGTATAGGTTCGGTTGGGAAAACAGAAGAATAAACACTAACGGAGAAAAAATTTGCGTTTTATGTGGATGGGGCATTGAATCCATAAGGCACATGATTGAGCACTGCCAAGGAACTGAGGGAAAAGAGAGGGGGGGAATCAGTCAAAGAGGATACGAAAATGCGATGGCTATGCTGGAGGTTAACAGTAAAGAGGATATAAGGGCGATATGCGATTACTTGGATTTAATCATCAAAAAGCGTAAAGCAAATTTATGAGCTAATCAAGGAGAAAAGTAGTAGTAAACACAGTATCTTTTTATTTTCTGTCTTTTTGTTAAATTTCTGTGCTATTGAAGCAATAATATGTTGTTATTTTGAATTTTGTAAAAGCACTTATGTTTATTATAATGTAAAGAGTGATAAGCCATTTATTGGCAAATCAAATAAATAAATAAATAAATAAATAAATAAATAAATAAATAAATAAATAAATAAATAAATAAATAAATAAATAAATAAATAAATAAATAAATAAATAAATAAATAAATAAATAAATAAACAAAATGGTTTTAGCTTAAAGGAGCCAAGTTTTTCATAAGAATACATATTGAGCTCCAAATTCAGCTGGTATATTTACACGCTTAAATGTATGCTGCATGTATGCATGTACGTGTCAATTTAGATTGCCAATTATATTTTTTTAATTAAAAGTGAAGTTTATACCATTTAAAACAAAAACGAAATAAAAAAACGTTGGTAAACTTTTAAAAAAATCCATCGGAATGGGTGAAGTTTATTTTATGTGTTAACTCATAAATTAATATTAATAATCATTAAAAAAAAATCACACTGCACAAAATGCAATTTTAAAATCATAAATCATATTTTATAAAAGGAACCATAAAAAAAAAATGTTGACTATATGAGTGTTTGTGTTTGTGTGTATGTTTGTGCTTCAACTGTCTTAGCGAAGTACGCGAATACTTTGAAGAACAAAAATTGAACGATATTATGAAAACAACAACAAAATTGCAATAAAAAAAAAAAAAAACATACAAACAAAAACCACAACAGCAAAATGAAGAAAGTGTTCGAAAAGCCATAAACTCTATTTCATGTCGGTGTAAATACAACGCGCGCAGTAGGTGTTATTACTAGTCGGCCTTGTTATTATAACTGACATTACATATTATTGGTGTAGACAAGGTGATTCATTCGAGACAGTTACTATTAAATGGGTATCAGAAAGCGATTAAATATAGCATCGTATTATAATGAGATTTTTACCTCCGTTTCTTTAAACATCAGAAACTTGTTTTACGTGAGATCACGCGAATATTTAATTTGCATTGGATAATGCTCAAATTTCGTATTACATCTGAATAGTAATTACGAACCAAATCCAATACAGTTATTGATAATGTTGGCTATATAATATATATAATATTATATATAATATACAAGGGTATATTAAATTTAGTCCCCGATTAAAATCGTATAGGTGTTCATAAAATGACCTAATTAGTCCATTTCTGAATGTCCGCCTGTCCGTCTGTAAGCAAAATAACTAAAAAACAAAAAAGTATAACGAGCTGAAATATTGTGAATATATTCTAGAGCTAAAAAGTGAGGTTAAGGAAACTTTTCTTTCATAATATTTTTGTCATGATTTCAGCACAAACATCTGAAATTATTCTTGATTACAAAAGCATATATGGATATAATACCATTATATATTACTTTGTATTTTTATACATTTTGTGTATGTAAAAAGAAAAATAAATAGTTCACGCATTGATAAAGAACTCAATATATACGAAGAACTTAAGAATTGAACTCGGTTAGTCTTTTAATTTGTTTTTAACCCCCGATACAAAAAGTGGGGTGGTATAACTTAAAAGACTATGTGCCTGTTTGTCTGTCTGTGAGCTGTGAGCTGTTTGTGCTCTCAATGTGGTTTTTTATTATCTTCCAATGGTTCTTAGCTATGTTTGATCAAAATTTGTTCAGTTTTTGAAGATTATCGGCTGTTTTTTCAGAGGATATATAGGAAAAGTTGGTTTTATTTTATTCATATATAAATTTGGTGGAGGTAACGGGAAGTTCTTACCATGTATTATTTCGTACACCTACATATATTATTTCGTTGGAGCATTTTAAATTTATAATTTTACTTGTTGTGCAAGTTCATGATTAATTTATGATTATGAATTTATTTTAAAAATATTAAAATGAAGTAATGATGAAAATGAAGTTTAAAACTGTATTCACAAAGTATGGACACTCCAGTTCATACAAATTGAACCAGTTGAAACATTTTAAGTGTTACTGAGTGCAAGATTATAAGTATATTTAGTAATATATATGCTTAGAATGTGACTTACTGTAGAAATTTTTATGAACGGGAGTGTATGTCGATCGTACAGTTATGTATATCACATATATTCATGTACACTCCCGTTCATAAAAGTTGAACCAGTTGAAACATTCTAAGTGTTACTGTATGTAATATACATGTATTTAGAAATATATACGGTTAGAATATAACCTATTGGTTCAATTTTTGTGAACAGAAGTGTATGCTTGAAATTTGTACACTAAATAAGCAGTAAAATCACTGTTGCCCTACTCACATAGTACACAGTAAATCACATAGTACATTGAGATGAATATTAGAACCTAAAATATATATGCAATGTTTGAGAATATATTGAAAATTATAGGTACAATTCCATTATTATTGCAATCTGAGAATATGTAACTTTTTACAACAAAAAAAATACGATTTCTTTTAAGGAATTTATGTAGGCATCGCATCTCTTAACTCTTTTTTACGTAGTTTTGAGTTTAAGAGCACACAAACCATACTCTCGTTCGCTTTTAAAAATAAAACGAATTGTACGTTGAAGTGATTCATATAGTTTTACTTACTGCTTTAACATTGTTCGTTATAGGTCATTATAACATATTATTATAACAAATATACTTTGTCTATTTAGCACACTGCTTAACCTATATCTATTCATCTTTGTCTATTAAATTGTTAACAACTTTGTTTTGTTACATTTTTTGTGCATATTAAATTATATGGTTTCAACACTGTAATTTTGTATAAGTAAACTTCAACTTAGTACTCCCGTTTAAGGATTCGCAAAACCCTTAGAAGGTAAGCTATGCTAATACAAATTTTTTAAATTTGTTTGAATCGATCGTTACTTAACGAAAATCCATATTCATTGTCATAGATATTCTGATGAAGGAACTGAGGTCCGAAACTAATAAAAATAAACTCATTTTAACGAAAATCAAAAATTTTTGTTATATTTAATAATTTCCAGATTTTATAATTTCGATTATTTACCGAATAATTTCAATCTTTTTATAGTTATTACATAGAATTTGTCCCGATATTAAAACTTATTTGATTTTAGAATAATTTTACACAAGGAAAAGCTTTGAGACCGGATATTTTCTAATATTTATTGTAAAAAGGTACCACCAATTAAATTAGAACTATTTTATTTTGGAATTTACGAATTTTTTGATATGTTGAAGTTCGGGTCATTCTAAAACAGATGTCTCCATAGATAGAACATTTTATAAGACGACTTTTAACGTCCTTCTCAATAAAATATCTACCATTGAAGATATTTTTTCAGAATGGCCAAGTACTACAACATATTAAAAAATCAGTTCAAAATCGTATCAAGAGTAATCATATATCGGAAATTATTCGCCAAATCATAAGATAAACTGGATTTTTCTGGACTCAATCAAGAGGTGTTGACAAAAATTATAAATTGTTTTCATTCCTGAAGTTCAATAGGGGTGAAATTCACAATGTAAGATCAAATAGACCCAAAAACGCATAAAAATAATATTCATTCAC
Source organism: Nineta flava (assembly GCA_963920215.1). Taxonomy (NCBI): domain Eukaryota; kingdom Metazoa; phylum Arthropoda; class Insecta; order Neuroptera; family Chrysopidae; genus Nineta; species Nineta flava. Next base: position 103,874,286 of record OY986042.1, read on the forward strand.
CTATTGGTTGCAGTCCCATCATTTTTGATGTGAAAAAATCTAAAGCAAAACCATACAAGATTTTATATTGAGAGTGAAAAGAAATTTCAGATTATACAATGTCACGTTTTCGTCAACGATCCGCTCTGGAACAGTCGGAAATAATCGGCATTCGTGCTTTAAATAGAAATTTAACATTGCATATTAATATAACTTTTCTAATGGCTTGATCTTTAATATAGTTTATAGTTTCAATAGAAATATCTGCATTAACAAAATTTTGGAAATCAATTATCAACAAAATTGATGTGTAAAAATGTCAAAATTTAGAAAAAAATAATTATTTGACATAAATTTATTATAATAATTTTTTTGAAGCATACGACGGCTTTTTCAGCTAGGAGGATATGTTTTCACATCAAGCCTGTGTCCTAGGTTCAAAAATTTGTTTTTTACACGGGTGATAATGACGTCAGAGGTTGAATGAACGTGTTTTATATTTTATATTATGCATCGAAAACAAATGATATAAATTATTTAATTTTTTATTTGCCTTGAACTGTTTGAATTTTCAATTCTTCATAAATGTATATATATATATATATATATTATATGTATGTATACAAACAAATATAACATTTCAAATTCATATATTTAATATGATATTTTCGATATATCTCGCACATATAATAGCGTCTATCATATGTACATTTTAACATTTTATAACAAAAATTATGCACATTTTGCATGTCAAAATTGTACACACAAAAAAAACTATATATTGTAAGAGCATAAACCACCTCTAAATCCAAGTATACATTTCTTGAAGGTCCTTTGACCGTTATCCCCTCAAATCTCTAACACTGGATAGTAGAAATTTTGCATGGAGGCAAATCTGATCCCAAAAATGTTACGTTAGATGTTTTTCAATACGATATATTTCGCAGACAAAAATTTAACCGATAATTAAATTTCAAAAAAATTCCTCACCCAGAAGTTGCCCAAGTTAAGCGAATTTTCTAACAAATTGAGAGTAGAACAATCATTTAAAGAATAATATCTCTAAAATCATTTAATTTTATTGCTCCGGACAAAAAAAATTTTTTTAAATTTCTGTTTATGGATATATCTACTCATTTTATTTTATTTTTTATTTATAGAAATATTGATATGGGCGTTCCCGCTATTTTACGGTTTTTGAACCGAAATAACTTTTTAACAGTTTATTTCTTAACAAAGAGCAACAACTTCTTCTCTTATAATTCCCTAAATAGTTTATATTCGAAAAACCAGCACTGTAGCTCTTTTCGTTCAGAAGATATTTCGGGGTCAAAACGGCTCTGATTTTTCGCTAAGTAATAGTACTGTAAGCGCGAAAGCAACAAAACCCTTAAACTCAGCCTGTCGCACCACCGAGCTCTAGATAGAGCATTTCAAAAGGACATTATAAAATCAAGTAACCATGGTGATTCATTTGTAATATTCATTATTATGGGTACTTTATTTAAATTACAAATATTTCTGTAAATATTATACTTACAGAAAATATGGTCAAGTAATGAATTGCAGTAAAATTGATTTGCTACAACTTTACTCATTACAAATTTTTCCTTTTCGCTAATATTAAGAGAGAAATTCACACTGGGTGAATCTTCACCAGTATATCTCCAATACATTTTAAAAAATTATTGCAACATGGTGGAGTTTGTTATAAAATGTGAATCTAAATATTTGTTCTATTTTACAAAGCATAAGTGTAGAATATTCAGTTGAAAAAAAAAATGTGCTCCGTTGATTTTTCCACGGGGTTTCGGGCTCGTCGTCTTTGTATGTTTTTATATTGTACGAATTGAAAACGGTAAATCATATACAATTTTTTTTTTGCTTCAACTTTACTATGCATATGTATATGTATGCACTGGGTATAAGTTTAAAACAATTGAAAATAAAAATTATATGTAATATTTTATTCACAAAAATATTATTTATTATTTTAAATGTTCTGAGACATAACAACACAATTGAAAGAAACAAAAAGAAAGAAAAAAACGAACCGAACGTAACCTTATGAAAACGAGTTATTTGCATACGAAGAAATAATAAAAATATTACATGAAAAAAATTACGTGTATGTGGAAAAATCGAATGCAACCATTCTCAAATTGGTACGGAAATTATGATGATTATATTTGTTGACAGAAACTTTTCAAATTTACAGAGAGGGTATCGTTAAAATACATTTAAGCTGGTACAAGAAAGCAAGACAAATATGTCGGACCACCTTGATAGGCAATTTATTGCTGATTGAAAATAATTACCCAAAAATTGCAGTTAAGTTTATTTGTGCGCATAGACAACAATTTATAAAGTACTATTTTTGGTAAATATTTATAGAAGTGGGTCTTCAGACAAAACTCGCTCTAAACAATTTTTGGGCCCTTGGAGACAATTCTATAGTGTAGAAATTGTTTTAAGGTGGAGGAGACACTTTTTTTTTAAACCGGAAAGCGACATTTTCAATTATTTATTTACAAAAAAATGAAAAATTGTGCAAAAAAGATCTCTATTATTATAATATTATTTTTTTAGATTATGATATTATGGTCGATGACTACTATTCCAAATGAGTACTACAATCTTTAACTTCATCGGTCATACCCCGAGTTGGTCGGGGTTTGCGTGTTTTCGGGCCCCTGCGGGTTATTTAGGTAATTAACTCAATAAGTTGTTATTTTCTTACTTGTTTATTTGGTATTTGGCAAGTTAAATTATAGAAATAACGTAATCGATGCCTTTAACCTAACATATTCTAACATGATGTGCAAGGAATATTAATTTAGAAATATCAGCTTTTCAGACAATTAAGAAAATAATATATTTAAGATTTTCTGAAACATATAAAGGTCGTAAAAGATAAAATAGGAGCAAACATATAGAAGCTTCTATTAAAAATCGAAAGTGAATAACCTTTAAACACATATCATAAGTACACGATTGTCTTGAAGTTGGCACCATATACACGAATTTTTTTTTTGACAAAACGTTTTTGAATAAAAAAACATAAATCATCAACGAATAATATATCCTTCAAAACCTTAGAATTGTCCTTGCACGAACACTCAAACAAACAATTTGTTACTATGTCGATATAAAAGGTTAATAAACGAGGTTTTTAAAAATATGCAAACACAAAAAAATTGTCAAAGATAAATTTAATAACCAAACATGAAAAAATGAGCCATAACATATTTTTTTTCTACTTAAAAAACACAACAATGAAAAAAAAAAGAATGAAAAAAAGGAGGACACACAAGATACATTGTTGTATACTTGGCCACAAAAGTTGATGTTATTTTTTAAAATTTTATAGTAGATTTGTGCTTTATTGATTCGGTTTTTGAAAAAATGCTTCAGATAAAAGTTGTTCATTAGAAATATTGTAACAACGTTTATTTGAAATTTTTTTTCGAAAAATGAATGAATAAGGCACAACTCTACTATAAAATTGAAAAAATGGGATTAACTTTTGTGACCAAGTGTATAATATAAACGTAGTAAGTACCATAGAGGTAGTCAAACAGAAAAAACAACAAACAAACAGTATGGTATATGCATTTTTATAGAGAACATATATTTTGTTTACAACCAATGAATAATAAAATCCAATATCTGACACACAGTTTAGGTTATAGATGAATATTTTTGTAACGAAATAACAAACACCCATATAGTTTATATAAGAAAAAACACGAAGTCATATGATATAGCATCTTTATAAAGTGAATATAGTAGCTAAAATTTGTTTTGCTACACACAAGTTGATGTTTGTCCAAATTTATATTACAAAATTCAGTAATTTTAAAGTAGTTCCTTCGTTAATTCATTTTTCTGAAGAATTTGTTCAAATTGAAATTGAAGACATTGAGTTCAGTATCCTCATTTAAAAAAAAAGGCGTTACGCAAGAGCTGCGTCAACTTAACGAATTTCCTTAGAATACATAAATCACTCTCTAGTCACAATTTAAGTCTGATCAAAATGAAATGTCGTATCTGATATCATTTTAGTATTTTCAAGGCCAATTATATTCATAAATGACATACGTCAAGAGGAAAGGGGGGGGGGGAATAAAGATAGAAGGAAACACATAATATAAAATATCTCTCTTAATATTGGAACAATCGAAAAATGTAAAATGAGTAAAGTTGTAGAAAATCAAATTGCTACAATTCATTTATCATTTTTCTCAAACTCTAATGTGAAAAGAGATATTTAGAATTTTAACTTTCAATCTTTAATTGTAAATATTTCAGTAAATATTAGTGTAACAGAAAAATGATAAGAAACAAAATTGCAGTAAAACTTAGTACCTACAACTTAACTCCTGATAAATTTTTCTAGTTTTCAAATATTAAGAGAGATATGTCAAATTTTGTGTTTCCCTCTCCCTCCTTCAAATTTTCAAATGATCACATGGTTTATAGATAGATGACTGATTGGGTCTGTTTTATCTTTTACTAGTATAATATGCATTTTAATCCTACCATAGAATAACAATAAACGAGTGAAATTTTCTCTACTAGGATATTCTCCATTAATTTGGGCAATTAATGGACTAAACTATCGGCGTATGGGCAACAACGAAAGTAACCGGCGATACTTGTGAACGTTTTCTGCAGTTTTCTTTCACAAACTCCAGATGAATATTGACGTAGTTCCTATCATAGTCGACTGCAGTCGCACAACCTACTAATTCCTAGTCAACATACAAGTTCCTTGTCATTAAGGGGTCGGTGAAAAAGGCCTATAAAGGCCTACTTGCCAAGCTTTGACCTCCTCTCCGTTCTAACTACTAACACGATTATCCGAGGTCTACATATTAAATATACAAACTCAATTTATCTGCTATATCGAAGGTCAGGTTTTCAATAAATCAATAAAAAATTTACAATTTACTAATGGACTCAAACATGAACAACACGAAGAAGATAATTTGTTCGAACATGTTCGATGATTACACCTAAGATAAAACAGATCTCAAAATATCTCTATATATATTCTATCTCTATACATAAAAACTATCTAGTATACATAGAGTGTGTATATATATATAGTATACTATTTATACTATATTGTTGAAGAACCATGAGTCATAAAATAGTGATTGATAGCACTTGAATCGGAGTTATGATACCTTACAAATGTTCACAGACTAAATCGCCTGTGTAAAATGTATGTATAATATACACATAGGTACTTACTATACACATACCTATATCTATCTATGTGTGTGGTGAATATCCCATAAACTGCATTCAAAACAAAAATAAGCTTTTTTATATGCTTGCACGTGAAGATTTAAATTTTATTGTGATTTTTGTATGCATTCTATACGTAACAATAACGTTTAACCAAAAATATCTATATAATTTCATTTCAAAAGTAACTAATTCGAAACCAATTTTATTGAAAAATTAATGATTTTCTTTCTCGTAGAACTAGAAAATTAAGGTCAAGTTGGTGAATAGGTCAAATCTGACCATGTTGAAGCAAATTGGACAAAAATGCCTAATATATAGAACAAAAACTTTAAGCCAAAAAATATTCCTTTTTAAAAAAATAAAAAAACTTTTGTATTAAAGTTTCATAAATTCAGTATATACCGGGTATATATGTAAGCAATTAACTCAGTTAGTTGTTATTTTCACTTGTTTTAAGATTATTTTAAGGTAAAGTGAATTTTGATGTGAAAATATCTATTGTGAGACTATAATTTTATTTGGGGAGTGAAATGAAATTTCAGATTAGACGGTCACGTTTTTATGTAATAATCGGCTATATAACGGGCTAAAATCTTCAGCATTCGTGTTTAAAATGGAAATTCAACATTGTATATAAAATTTTGCACTAAACGGAATAGTGCAAACACTATATTTAGTTTGGAATATGAAACGATTATTCTTACATTCTTGTACAAACGACGCATTCTTGTAGACTTCCAATTAAAACGGAAAGAAAAATAAGTCAAGCGCCTGTTGGAACACGCAAAGAGTGGGATTCAACTTGATCCACTAAAGCTTGTTGAACCTAGATAGTCATAATAATTTTCATGATTTTAGAAGTTTGCAAGCGCGTGTTAGAGCACTCAAATTGCAGGGTTTGATCCGTTATAGCTAAAAATTTTAGTGACTTTAGGAGTTTGATAGTGTGGCCACTTTAGATTTGAATATTTCGTAAACAATATACATTTTTTTTGCTTGTAAACTTTGTATATTAAATGTATATACTGATAAACCTGTCCTTCAGGTCTTGATAAATTTCACTATCGTGACGGGACACACTTCCATGGTGATGTCATGGTGAGTCCATGGTGATGCCTAAAGATGCAAGGATTTAATACTATAGTCTTTCAAACTCTAATTTGAACGGAAGAAGTGACGCTGGTTCTTTTCTACTAGGATAAAATTATTGGTTTTAGATACAATATATATAATTTTTCTATTGTAATTTTTCACTACTCTATCATTTTATTAAACTTTTATCTTTATAGTAGTTTTGATCTTATTTATATTATTTTAATAATAACTTCTTACGTGCGTACATAAGGAAAACACTTTCTTTAAGCATACCGAACTGTGACAAATATCTTTAATATGCCAAATTTCCTATACTCCTAACAGTCTTTAAATAAATAAAATAGCTATAATATACAGAGATACAGGTCCATTTCCTCAGCTCCCCCACCTTCAAATTTCCGGTTGAAACTGATATCAATCGTTTGTACCTGATTGTAACCTCAAGTTCCGTCGTTTGTACCTCAATGGTTTTCAAATCATCCCTAATTTTATATGGGGGTACCGAGGAATGTCTGGCACCCCCACCTTTCGCCGAAGTTTCGAGTTGAAACCTCAAGTGGACATGATAAAATTGTAAAAGTTCTTTATTTGGCAACGGAATCCTAAAAGCAGCTTTCAATTGCAGAAAATAAAATTCACACCAGATTATTTTACAAAAGTGTTAAAATTAACAAATCACTTTATTTGTTCGTCAACAAATAAATATTTGTGGTGTCGATTGGAGAGAAGAAATAGAGGTGCCACCGCGTCAGTCAGTCGGTTTTACAACCAACATTATTGTAATCATGATAAAAGTAAAACACTCCCCCTCATACAATAAATACCATATAACTGAACATAATTTATTAACTGTACGAGAGAGGTGATTTTAATCAATTCTTTTAATAAAGTAAATAAATTAATAACACAAATATTGTGAACGTATCGTGAACTAGAGTACCTACACAGTAGAATACTATGGACCACAAAAGTTGATGTCATTTTTTTTAAATTTTAGAATTGATTTGGGCCTTTTTTGTGTGGTTTTCGAAAAAATGCTTCGGATAAAATTAATTCATTATAAATATAGTAACAAGTTTTATTCGAAAATGTATTTCGCAAACCGAATGAATAAGGGCATAAATCAACTATAAAATTTAAAAAAATGACATCAACTTTTGTGGCCAAGTGTACTAGTAGAAGTAGGTATATAGTCTCCAGTACTCAAGAATTCTAAATAATAATAATTTAACGATTGAGTTATTTAGCTTAGAATTCTATACAAATGTTAAATATATGATTTATTATGATTGATAAAATATACAGTAGAATTTGGCTCAAAATCGAGTCTGTTAAATGTAGAACACGATATGAGAGTAGCATTGTCATTTTTACGACCAAATATAGATGAAATTATCAAAAAACATCTAGCTAAAATTTGTCATTAAAAGTATTCTTATTATTAACTTGTAATAAATCCCTCAATATACGTACTGTTGTTTTTGTAGTACATATTATTTTATTTTACATTCAAAATTATTATCATAAACTATTTTACACAGTGTATTATAGGTAAGTCAACAACTTTTAAACTAATCTTTTTCTTTGTGTGCCGTCAAATTTTTAAATCGTTAAAAGTGTGCTGTGGCACAAAAAAGGTTGAGAATCACTGCCCTAGAGGAAGGAATCATAATGACTATCAAATCAAGGTATCATGATGAGATAGATCATATGTCTGTTCATTATTATGAGTATTGTATGTAAATTACAAATATTTCTGTAAATAGTAGAGTTACAGAAAATATGGTCAGGTACTAAATTATAGTAAAATTTATTTTCTACAACTTAACTTCTGATAAATTTTTTCGTTTTATTAATATTTAAGGGATAAATTTAAAATTTCATGTTTGTCCCTTCGTATATATCTTTACACTTGAACGATTTTGACCATTTAAATATAGAGACCACGTTGTATGCCAATCAGACCAAAATTGTGACTTTAGCGCGAACAGACACATATGCAAAAAGACAAATGCAACCAGAAATATCAATTTATTATCAGATTTTGTTAACATATTAAATCAATCACCCAATATATTGAAGAAGTTACGTTACAGAAGAAATAAAACTTATTTTGACAAAATGGAAACCCGACTTAACAAAAGAAGCACTAAAAAGTAAAAAAATAATTGCATATTCTTGTGCCAATTTTAGTTCACCAAAGCAAAAATTTTTAAATATATATGTACAATTATTGTTATTTTTGGAGGCGGTGTCAACATAGATAAATTCACATAACTTTTAGACACCGCCTCCAAAAATAACAATAATTGTACATATATATTTAAAAATTTTTGCTTTGGTGAACTAAAATTGGCACAAGAATATGCAATTATTTTTTTACTTTTTAGTGCTTCTTTTGTTAAGTCGGGTTTCCATTTTGTCAAAATAAGTTTTATTTCTCGCTTTTTAGTGACTTTGAAGTTCTATAATTGATTTTATTTGTCTAAATATGGGTAGACCTACTAGACGACCAACTAATTTTTAGTGAATTTTTTTATAACACTTTTTTTTTACCCGTTTTTTTTTTTTTTTTTAAATTTTTAATGCATTTTTTTATAACAGATTTTCAGTTTTCTTTACAAGGAATTTGGTTTTTTTTTGTAAAATTTTTTTTTTTTGGGGTCGGTTTTTTTTTTAAGGAAAAATTTTTTTTGAAGTCGGTTTTTAAAAAAATTTTCTTATTTTCCCATTATGAATGAGTATACTTTTTCAAAAAAAAAAAAAAATTTCGCAGAAATCGGTTATCACATATAAAATGAGGATTTTCCTCGATTTTCCGGAGATCCCCTCATCAGAATGCGATTTGGTGACAATGGGACCAATCGGGAATCAAACCCTTTAAAACAAAAAAAAAAATTCAAAATCGGTTCATAAATGCCGGAGTTCTGAGGTAACAAACATAAAAAAAAAAAAAAAAAAAAAAAAATAAAAAAATAAAAAAAAAAATAAAAAAAAAAAAAAAAATACAGACGAATTGAGAACCATCCTCCTTTTTTGAAGTCGGGTTAAAAAAAGCACACTACATTGACAACAAACAAAATGAGACTGTAACGCATACACTAACTCGCACACACACACACACACGCACACTACTCGAAGTATAATTACGCTTCAATAAATTGACGTAAAGAAAATGACATTACCTATTAAATAAAAGGAATATTATTATTACAACGGTTTGCACTGCGTATAGCAGCAGCGAATGAGTGCCATTTCGTTTAATACAAACGACATTTTATACTGAAATGACAATAAGTTAATAATAAAATAAGAAATTATATAAAAGAAAATATTGGAAAATATTATATATATATATATATATATATATATATATATATATATATATATATATTATATACAGTGTGTCTACTTAAGTTGGCTCCATATGGAAAACTTTTTTATTATAAGGTTTACGAAAAAAAGTTATTCTTTATAAAAATCTCTGCTTTCGAAAACATTAACATTCAGCTATTCACTTTTGACATAGAATGTACAATGTTAATTTGCTGATTTGAAACATCTAATGAATGATATGTAACAAAATAACTAATACAGAACATTTAATTTTCATACATTACATTACAAATACAATTATTATTGTGATTTAGAAAATGCATTCCGTTGGATATTCTTTTATTATTATTTATTTAAATCCATTGCTAAATTGTTTCAAATCAGCAAATAAACATTTGAAGTAGGATGACTGGTTCATTAGGATAACAGATAACGTATTTTATATGTAGGATTTGCAAAATTTAATTTAAAATTGAAGTGGTCAAAACAATCCTATCGAACTTTTTCAATTTGTGGACATCGTGTACATTCGATGTCAAAAGTGAATAGCTGAATGTTAACATTTTCGAAAGCAGAGATTTTTATAATGAATAAATTTTTTCGTAAACCTTATAATAAAAAAGTTTTCCATATGGAGCCAACTTATGTAGACACACTGTATATATATATATATATATATATATATATATATATATATATATATATATATATATATATATATATAATTTTCCTTCGTCTAGTTAACATAATAATATACTCTATAGGAAAGGGGGGATGGTGTGCTATTGTATAATAATCAATGAATTATCATTTCAAATTGATTCATTTTAACAATTTAAAAAAAATGAAAATTTAATAATATTAGAATAAGAGAAAGAGAACTCATTTTTGTAGTTTTTGAAGTTATACTTCTTTTGGCGCGTTATGAGAAATCGATCAGAGTGTTTTTTTCAGCATGTAACGAATCGCAGATATAACACTCAACTGATATAGCATTCGCTCGATCGAAGCGTAACACTGATTTCTATCCTTCTCTATTGCCTAGTCATTGGAAGACATTCAGTAATAAATGTGTAACAAACCTTATATAAACAAAATATATATATACATACAATATATGCTTAAGCGAAACAGATACAAGTCTGCTTGTGTCACATAAGCAGTATGACTAGACTCAGCAGTTGGACAATAATTGTAATATGATTTTTGGATATTATTTTGGTAAATAAATACATAATTTTTATATTTTATACAAACATTTGTTGTGATTAGAATATTCGGTAAAATCTATATATTTTTTATAAAATATAAAAAATTTGTGAAGCAAATCGTGCTTCGTTCAAGTTTTCCTCTTTATCGTATATTATAGTCAAATTTCTTTTTTAGATAATTTGCATAATACTGAAACTTGTTAATTTGAACTGTAAGTATCCAGCTACATAATCTTTGACTGCGAACATCTAGGTTAAAGTAGATACTGGATATTCGGTGTATCTCACCCCGAATATATGAACCTTCAGGAAGATCTGATAAGCAAGTTCCTGGATATTGCCAACATATAGGAGAAGCGAATCTCAAAAATACCCGATATAAATGTACTTCCATAATTTTTGGATAGTCTATGTATTAGATAATAGTCCGGAGAGTCATTCCAAATTCTGTGAACAGATGGAAGAATTTACCGGTACATATCAGAGAATACGGTATAATGCACGGAAGTATACAAAATTAAGAAGGGAGAACCACTATCTTAAGATATAATCTAATTCATTACCTTCTTAAAAGAAACCGACTTGAATAACCTTGGTTTTATATTGGAGCACAAACATATAATTTGCAGAACTTTAAATATATTTTTTGCCATTTAAAATGTAACAAAAAGGAAGGTGTAGCAAAGACTAATATCTTTGACTGCGAACCTCTAGGATACAGCAGATACAAGATATTCAGCATCTCACCCCGAATATATGAACCTTCAGGAAGACCTGATAAGCAAGCTCCTGGCTATTGCCAACATATGGTAGAATTGAATCTCGTAGGACTGAAGTAGAAGGGGGAGCACAATGGACCATAAGGTCTAAGTGCAATACTTTTTAGACCCCAAGATATATCTATCTATCGTATGACAAAGCTCCTTTGGGACCATTCTGTCGGATGGAAATATTCAACTGTATCATTAATTTCGCTGCAGTTAATTAAGATACTGAAGATGAAATAAATACTAAAGAAGACTCTAAGACTTCTCTCAAAAGCGTCATGCGTTTTTCTGACCTTATAGCTCTTGAAATAAATCGTTTTGTTTAAGTAATTTGCGGACCTTATAAAATACTTTAACGATATATCTCATGAGTAAAAACCATTACGGGCTTAACATTTTATATTAAGATAGTATTTAACCTATATACAAATTTCCCATAAACAGAGCTACATTGAATGACCTTAGCATCTGAAAACTGGGAGATTACAAATATTATTTTATATATTTGTTTTGATTTTTTAATTTTACCACTCTACTAAAAATGTTGTAACAACTGATTTATTAACGACTAATTGTGTACTTTTGATAAAATTATTTTTATATAAAATGATTATTATACACCAGCTCATAAATTTAACTTAATTGGCCCAATTTCAATGTAAATTTTTTAATTCATGAGATGATTAAATCTAATTCTTAAAAGATAGTCAGAAATATTTCCACACTATAAAATAATCGTAAATATTTTTTTAAATGTACTGATGTTGTGGTTTAAGCGCTATTTACAGAATATATAAAATGGTGTGTACATAAAGTTGTGTGTCCAAGCAAATGTGTTTTTCACAAGATGTACGTTTTGAGGTCCTCCGATGTCAAAAGCACCATTTTTCACAATTGGTTTAAAAAGATTATTGATAACAATTTTTATAGTATTGTAATGTACACTGATAGAAGGAATTTCTTTCCTCAAGAAAATATATATTTGCTCCAATAAAGAAACCCTTGCGTTCATTCAAGATTACGCAGTCAAAAAAAAACATGTGTTTAGTTCAGCGAAGAAACTAAATTTCTTAAACGGTGTTTAAACCTTTTTTTAAATAGAGTTCGTTAGTCTTGGTCTAAGAAAGTCTATCTGGGCCAAATACTCTTGTGATTCTTCAATCAAGAAAATGAAATTCTTGTTAAAAAAAAGTATTTTTCTTATTAAAAATAAAACTCAAGAAGAGAAAGTTTATGCAGCTTTTTTAACTGAAGTGTATATATTTAACTGAAATATATTGAACTAAAGTATATAATTAACTTCTTTAAAAAGTTTCATTTATTTGGATTAAACAAATATTTTAGCATTTTGGTCCAAAGAAATCATTATTTCAGTTTAACAATTTCGAGATTCTTGAGATAAGAGTCAGTTTATCTTTAGTTAATTTTCTCTAAGAAAAATTTTCTCAAGTCAAAACTATAGATGATAATATATTTTTTCGGTAACTTTGCGTTATGTTAATCGAATAACCTTACAGTTAGATTTTTTCTTATTTCATGATTCAGAAACATCACGCATCATAAATGATTATTTAATCTATACATAAATTTTTATGACTTAAATATTATAATTGAATTTTAAAACATTTTGTTTTTTTTTTAATCCTCAATATATTTATAGCATTTAACCGACTTCAAATAGTATAGGTGCAACTATAACTTTAAAGTTGTCAATATTTCTGTTAATTTTCGATTTACAGAAAATATGATCAGAAGATAAATTGTAGGAATATGTATCTTCTAAAACTTTACTAGTTATAAATTTTTTAATTTAACTGATAATGGAAGAGATATTTCATATATTGTTTGCCACCTCCCTCTAAGCCCCCCCCCCCCTAGCTTCTTGACCGATTTTGTCCATTATCGAAATTGGTCTTTCAAATATCAAAATCACGTTGTATACCAAATTTCATTCCGGACGGAATAAAATTGCGGCTTTATACCGATATTAACTATGGTCATTTCCGAAAGAAATTTTTCGGAAATTCACTCATCGTTACAAAATCAATAGCTACATTAATGCTGCTGCAATCAAATCGATAAAATCGCACAATATTTTAAAATACTAAGTAAAAACAATTTTCAAAAATCTCACATCGCCTTAGATAATCAGCGATATAAAAGAAATATTAAATGCTTACTCTCTTGTACATTATTTTTTGAAGTCGGTTTATTTCTTCTTAAAAAGTATTTTATATAATTTATTTAAAATTATTTCATTTGATTATTAATTAAATACTTAAATAACAATTTAAATAATTAATAAATGTAAATCTGGTTTGTGTTAATGAAGAATCAATTTTGAAAAAAATATATGTAAAGAATGGAATTCTATTAATTATTTAAATTCGTTTTTTTTTTTATTTAATGTAAACTTTTTCAATCACTTAAGAGAGTTAATCGATTGTTGTTTTTATTTTAATAAGTTTTACTTTCTCTCGTTATTTAACTGTGAATATATTATTCCATAATTAAGTAATTACGGTAACAAGAATGTTGCTATAGAAATAAAAAAGGCTTGTGAACAGATTATCGCGTTAACTGTTTTTGTAATAAAAGTTGTAATTAATTTTGTCTCTAATAAGATTATGTCGTCTGAGAAAAAGTCATAATTATAGTCAATCAAAATTCATTTTACATTGATTTTATTTTTCTGGTAAATTAATAAGTATGGATTTCCACAAATTAAAGCTCTCGACAATAAATTATCTAGATGAACTGAATGTTATTAACATTTTCCCTATTACTAGGATGCAAAGACAACTTTAAATGTTATTATTAGAAGCATTGTTAAATATTGGGTGGGTGGAAATTATTTGAGCGTCGCGAGATTTTTTTAGTTTCAATGAATAATGCAAAACAAGGATCTGAGAATGTAGAGCTCATGAGTAAATTTTCTATCTAATTCCACAATAGAACTGTGCATTTTAATTGAATTTTCTATAAATAATTGTTCCTTGATGGAACAAAAAGGAACAAGGAAATTAAAGGATTGTATCGATATCTAATTTGATATCAAATTTGATATTTGGATTCAATTGTTTCAAGAATTATGACTTTAGTATTGGCCTCATAGTTCAACCTACAAGCAGTAGTTACTAAGTTGTCCACCAGAGTGCGCCCACGAAACTTGTAGGTCGAAAGGTATGTCAAGGGGGTTGTGGCAGGAAACATCGACTTACTAGCCCTAGTTTATAATTTACCTACCAGAGAGCTTATCAAACTGCTAGAGTTCCCAACAGCCACTGAAAGTTTCATCAAAGGCAAAATCTTTTTTAATTTTTAATCCGCATTGTTTAAGACGTACACAGATTTAAAAAATGATGAATATTTAACAATATTTAAATTTATTTGTCAACATTCAGAAGTCTATCAACGCTTTGTCAATTATTGGGATCTATAAAAGGCCAATTATTGGCCACCATGACTACGAAATTCGGGATATTATGCTCCAATAATGGAAAGTCGTTCTTGCCCGACTATTGACAACGATACATTGGACAAACTGAAGGCCCGTTTGAAAGGCTGGCGACTCAAATATAACTAAACTCATATAGTCTGAATTAAAACGTAAAGAATTTTTCAGTTTTCACAAAAACAAACAAGAACGATTTTTATCAATCATTCGAAGTTAAATCGCAATCGCTCTCGGCAGATTTAAAACATTTTTTTTGCATTTTATTATTTTAAGCAGCAACTTAAAATAGTATTCTTTACTTTGACTAAAAAAATTACGAAAATTAATAAATCTTGTCCAATGTTAAAACTCTTTTTTGTATCAACGATATCAAATATTTTTTAATAATTAATCAAAAACCATCAAAGTTTGACCTTCACAACATGAATAAATAACCGAACTTCAATTGAAAAAAAACATACAACCACCCATAATAATTCATATTCAAATTAACCTACACACCTGTTCGGTAGAATAAGGGATTGTTTGTGGTTACGGTAAACAACAACAAAAAATAAACAACACACACACAAAAAAAAACTCATGTTATTTTGTTCGAACTTTTTCGTCTGGTTAAATAGTAGTAGTATTTTTACCATAAAATAAACTGCATATGTGTATTAATCTTTCACCCTAATAGATAATAGAGGTAACCGAACGGACCTTTCACATATACCTATAAACTTAGATATATATTATATACAGTGAAAACTGTTTATAGCTTCATGCCCGCCGTTAGTACTATCATATACCGATAAATTATAAAAGTTATGGGTGAATCACAAGTAAGTCTCAGTAAACTCGTAAAAAAACAGCATATTTAAGCGTGTTTTTCAAAAATATGCATCGATTCTAGCGACTGTAATTTCTACACATTCTTTACTTACATATTTATGACTAAGGACGTTCATGCGCAAAACCTGATATGAGATAAAACTTTTTTATATTTGGCAAATTTAAACACGTACATTATATGTCCTCAAAATTTCAAAAAATATAATCGACGAAATTTTAAAACATTATAGAGAAAATATTGGAAAATATAATTTTTTATTTTTAACAACTTGTAACAACTATATTAATAAATAAGACACTAAGATAAATTTTGTTTAAAAATATTCTTTGAATTACACAGTTTATTTAATTGAATTACAAAAAAAAAATTAGTGTTATCAACACGTTAGAATTAATTATTAATTACTTTAAGTAGTATATTTGAAATTAATTTTATTCGAGCATAAACAAATATACACAGTTATGTAAAATAAATATATTGGAACTAACTTATGAAAATAATGAATTTTGTGAATGTACTATATTCGAATTTGTAGAATTTTATGAATGTACTATATCTACCGCATGAACGTCCTTAAGTGTAGTGTTATATCTAATTACTATAAAAGTTGTATGCTTATATTATTTCCTTAATCAATTGCCTCAATATGGGACGTAATAAAAAACTTTTTTTCTCAATTTAATTGAATGTACTATTTGATACTTGCAAAAACGGTATGAGGTACTGATGTCGTCTCTAAAAAGGGCCATTTTTTGCAAAATTATTATATAAAATCGTAAAATTACGTAATAAAGAAAAATAAATAGAAATTTCAATAAGCCCCATTACAAAACTTTGTGTATTCGGGTCAAATCAAAGTACATCAATATTATTCACTAAAAATTCATTGAAACTAAATATTGTCTAATATTTATGAACTTAGCGCAACAATACGTTCAGCCCGAAAATACGTTGGGCCTTGTTAAAGCAAAAATTTATTGAAATGAATTATCAATAAAATGTAAATATAATATTCTTAATATTCCGGGCGTTCTTTGGATACCCCAATCAAGTGGGCATTTTTATAGGCAGTAAAAAGCGATAGCAAAAAAGAGAAAATTCATAAAATGCCCTTGCGTCCAAAGATGAAAAGTTTAGATATTAAGATCCTATAATCAAAACAAATTAAATCACCACTTTATTCACCAAAAATTTCAAAAACGTTGATTAATCGATATTATAAACAGTATTGTCTCATTGATAGATACATCACTGATAAACACGGCTTCCTGTCTAACCGAAAACTCTTTTAACTAGAAATATTGTGGCGTTATTGTCAATTGATGTTCCTGCTTATTGAATCTTTCGTATTAATTCAACAATTATAATAACGACTTTTCATAAATGGCATTTATTAGGAATCGCGTCTTATTTGGCGGCAGTACCTTGGTAACGATAAAACAATAAACTAACTTAATTATTATAGCAATAATGATAATAGCAAAAAACGTTAGGTTCAAAAACTTTAGGTTTAACCTACTAATTTTAATTTATTTATTTTTAAACAATTCATTAAGTTGCAAAAGTAGTTCCGTTCATTAAAGCCATCATGTTTTCCTATAAAAATCGCGTTGGCTACAGCGATTGCATCGTAATAATAATCGATCCCCTTCGCCGTTCTCCTATAAACGGTTTTCACTGTACAATACTTTCTCTCCTCAAACTACAAAAAAACTTCAACACCACTCAAACTCAACTGTTTTGTTGATGATATAACCATGCTGTTCCGTTCCGTTGTATAAACGGAAAACTGACCAAATACTAACAAGGATAGATATATAAGAAACACAACCAAAACAACGTGGCTTTTTTTTTTTTTATAAATGCATTGCCACGATATTATTTTATTATTACTCATACATTTTCGTTTATAGATGTGCCCGTATAAAATTTCCACAATTTTTTTATCACAATTGCACAAATTTTTTATTAAAATAACTTTTCACTCTAACCGATCAAAAAAAAATTGCACACCCACACTTGTGTTGAAGGAAAAGGATCACTAATTAAAATTTAATTAATTAATTTTTTAATTAACAACCAAAAAAAAAAGAAATGTTAAAATTACAATTGTCACTATTTATGTATGTATATGTATATATATATATGTGTATATAATTCTTGTGTTTTCTATTGCAACGTCTACGCTCTTCTGGCGCCCGACGCCCGCCGTCGCCTGTGTAGATAGCGCGCAAGCCACATTTGCATGGTCGCCGTGTATAAAGAAAAATATATGTATATCTCTCTACATTTACTTTTCAGTTAAAGTGAGTACATTGCATTGGCGTCGTTATGCAGTCGAACAAGGACAGAGATACTACTCATATGTATATACATATCTCTTAAACACCTATACATAGTTAAAAAAATTTCCTTCGTGTGTGTAAAAGCTATCGTCTGCGTATTTTTACTTTTATGCTTTTGAAAAAAAAAAAACAGCATACACCAAGTACACGACAACGATGTATACGGGAGGGGGGGGGTTGGTAGGTAGTTGTTCACTCACCCGCATAGGATGAGGTATTGTGAGGGTGCTTTTTTTTTTTGCTTCTATGTGTATAAAAAATAAAGGAAGAGTTATTGAACATTTTAAATATATAACAAAGATATAAAATTTTCTTCTGTAGTGTAAAAGAAAATTTCGTAACGTCCTATTAAAGCTAGAAGGAATAAAGTGAGATATAAAATGTATATATACATATATAGCTATTTTGCATATTTTGTATTGGAATTAGAATGGGTGGGAGTAAGACAAAATGATATGTACACATATATATCAAGACAACGAAATGATGAATTTTTTTTTAAATAGATCTAATATACCACCCCCAGTTTTCCTGTTTTTCCCTCATTCCACATGGGTGATGTTTGTCATTGCTTGCGCTGCTCACTCACCATCACCCTCAATCATCTGACCTCGTCGTTTCTAAGTATGTATCGTCGTAGTACTACGCCGCTGTTTCGTATCGTAATCATCGTAGGTTGTTGAGTTCGTTCGACTTTCTTTTAATAATGCATACAGCATAATTATTATATTCGATTTTATTTGTATTTGATATTTTAATTGTTATTGCATAGGAAATAGTGTGGGATTAAAATTGTTGAAACGTTAAATTTGATTTGGCATTTCTGACAATTTACGGTGATGAGGTGATCGTAAGGTCTATTGGTTACAGAAAATAAGAGAATGTTGTAAATATACCAAGATCTTGGTATACTCAATCCTAAACTTTATCATGAAAATTCGTTACGTAGAAGCTTCGTCAATTTCCTAAGCGAATTTCCTAAGAAAAATTCCGTAACTTCTCTTTTGGAAATAGATCTTAGTTAACTTTTATCTTATTAATGTTTATGGCGATCTGTGATCGCATGAGTGACTACGGTCAGATATATGTATAAATCAATATATCAATTATACTATATAAATGTGAAAGTAACTCTGTTTGTTTGCTACTTCTTCACGGCTAAACGGCTCAACGGATTGTAATGAAATTTGGCAAGGAGATAGATTATATCCTGGGCAAGGACATGGGCTATATTTTGTCTCTTAAAAATAATCTTGAAAGGGGTGAACTTTAAAAAAATACATACAGTCGAACATAGAATCTCCTTCCTTTTTTTCCTTTTTTAGTTAAAACTTTTGTTGATTCTATCATTTCCACAGAAACTTTACTTCTAAAAGATAAGTATAAAATTATTTTATTAAAATTTTGTTTCAATTATGAAATGTAAACTTATAAACTATAATAGCACACTATAACTATCCTTATATATCGATATACATATATATATATATATATATATATATATTATATATATATATATATATATATATATATATATATAGGTATATCGATATAAATATTTAGTTTTCATATAAATGCGGACGAAGTCGCGGGAAACAGCGAGTTTTCTATATATTTGTTTACTCCCGAGCGGTCATAATTTTAATCCGATAAAAACGAAATTTCGTATCTGATTTAATTTGGTATTTGAAAGGTTAAGAATCGGTCAAAGATAACGGGGGCCTTTGATGAGGAAGAAAACACAAAATATAGAATATCTCTCTTAATATTAGTAATAATTAGTTAACAAATTTAGGCCACTGATTAAAAATATTATTCTGTTGTTATTTTGCCTAGATGAAGGAATTACAAATTTAATTTTTTCATTATCTTCTCCCAACAGAAAATTTCTATTTATGGAAAAAATTTATTTAGTTTATTTCTTAATAATTTTTTAATCTATGCAATTTTGATACAGTATTTCAAAATCTTAACCTGATTTACGTTATTCTTTCTAGAAAATTAATTTAAATACATTATAAAAAAATCAAATAACCATGGTTATAAGGAACCCATAATAATGGAATTTGTAATATTCATTATTATAGGTATTATTTTTAAATTGCAAATATTTCTGTAAATATTTGAGTTACGGAAAATATGGTAAATTTGTTGTATAAATTACGCTGGGATAAAATATCAAAGACTGAATTGAAAGATTTATGAGCTTGTGCTTTTTTTGTTTAATAAGTATGAATGCTTTAAATAAGTCACAATTAGCCATAATAATATAATTAAATAAAAATAGTTAATTTGTGATCCACTTTTTAACTTCGTAGAATCGATTCCTCCTAAAGCTGCATCAACTCTTAAGCTGTAACAGCGAGGTCCTTAAGCATTACACTATTTAAATAACTTTAAAAAAAGATTGCTGTATAACATGTATTAATATATATCATAAAATGCCTTTGAGAGGCGAACTGACTTGTCCGTTTTGTTAGCTAAGATACTACTCTGCCAACGTAGTAACACTATTGTATGTAGTTTGAAAGTAGGTACGAAAAAACAGTGTACAATCATTACTTTGACGTTATAATATAATACATATTATAAATAGATGGGTTTTAATTATGCAATGTTAATACAAAATGCAGACTACATTTATATTTTAGCACTTCACTGATGAAAATAACAAAGATTAAATATTCCCATGCATTAAAATATATAATAATTTGAATAATTAGTAAATACAAACTAAATACAATTGAAATAAAATATCATTTTGACGTCACATAGCAGAAATGTCATTACAAATAAATGTTACTAATTTCCACGGCACTATCGTCCTATAGCGTTCGAATTTTTTCATCGATTTACCTCCCAGTCAAGTAATGGAAAATTTTAATCCAACTTTTCTTATATAATTAGTAAAATTTTTAGTTTTTTTTTTTAAATTTTTTTATTTTAAAGGAAAAACTAAATTAACCACAAAACTAAGAAGTAATGTTTGTGTATGTGTGTAAGTGTTTGTATATGTATAGGATATACCTTAATATATATATGAGTATAAATGTGTTAGCTAACATTTAGTTCGCTAGCAGAGCTACCTCAGTGGTGGTGTTGTGGAATGAAGAGAAAAATATTACATGTGAAGC
The DNA here is from genome assembly GCA_963920215.1 of Nineta flava. Taxonomy (NCBI): domain Eukaryota; kingdom Metazoa; phylum Arthropoda; class Insecta; order Neuroptera; family Chrysopidae; genus Nineta; species Nineta flava. The sequence continues at coordinate 103,895,704 of OY986042.1, forward strand.
TAAAAAAATAAGTAGAGTAAAAAAAAAACCGGAGTAGCAGTAAGGAAAATACTAAAACTCAACAGAGTATACATACAAACAAATGTAGTTAAATGTTTTCAGAAATACCTGCAGATTTTTCTGGAATGAGTGAGGTATTATTATTTTTATACCCAGTAAGTATAAAATATATACAAAGGCATTATAAGTTCAGTCCTAACTTTGCAAAAGTTGAAAATATTAATCATAGAAACAAATTCTTGGTATAAGTGTTCATAAGATGACATAGTTAGCTCATTAGTTTTAGACAATATCTCATAAACCACTCATTGAATCTTAAATTGATTTGTGGATCAAAATTACCTTATATAATGAATTTTCTTTAAATCGAACATTAAAAAAATCTCGATTTTTTACGAATTTTTTATGGTACAACCTGATCAGCAAAATCGAAAAAAAAAAAATTGTAGTCACCGATTTGAATAAAAAATAATTTAAAATGATAATTTGACCCAAAAAAAATCAGTTGGTTTAACGATTTGACGGATAGTTGCTAAGAAATACGTTTTTTAGATAATTCTCTGCTGCGTTTCATACGATTTTAGACGATATCTCAGAAACCGCTAATTGTATCGTCAATTGAATAGGATTTTCGTGATTTTTGGAATAAATTTACCTTATATAATGCATTTCGTCAAAATCGGGGATCAAAAATATGTTTCGAATTTTCACGATTTTTTAAGTACCTACCCTTAGAAAAAATCGAAAAAATCATAAAAAACTTTTAGTCACCAATTTTAATGAAAAGTAGTTTATAAGGATAATTTGACCCAAAAAATACAGAAAACCGGTTGGTTTAACGATTTGATGAATAGTTTCTAAGATATACCTTTTTTATACAATTATCTGCCGCATTTTATACGATTTTAGACTATATCTCATAAACAGCTCATTATATTGTCCATTGAATACGATTTTCGTGATTATTGGATTAAATTTACCTTATAAAATGATCTTCGTCGAAATCGGGAATAAAAAGAATTTTATGATTTTCATGATTTTTTTTAGGTACACCCCTTTGAAAAAATCGAAAAATTCACAAACAATTTTTAGTCACCGATTTGAATGTAAAATTGTTTATAAGAATAATTTGACCCAAAAAATAAAGAAAACCAATTGGTTTAACGATTTAATGGATAGTTTCTAAGATATACCTTTTTTATACAATTATCTGCCGCATTTTATACGAATTTAGACTATATCTCATAAACCGCTTATTGTATTATCCATTGAATACGATTTTCGTGATTATTGGATTAAATTTACTTTATAAAATTATCTTCGTCGAAATCGGGAATAAAAAGTATTTTATGATTTTCATGATTTTTTTAAGGTACACCCCTTTGAAAAAATCGAAAAATTCACAAACAATTTTTAGTCACCGATTTGAATGTAAAATTGTTTATAAGAATAATTTGACCCAAAAAATAAAGAAAACCAATTGGTTTAACGATTTAATGGATAGTTTCTAAGATATACCTTTTTTATACAATTATCTGCCGCATTTTATACGAATTTAGACTATATCTCATAAACCGCTTATTGTATTATCCATTGAATACGATTTTCGTGATTATTGGATTAAATTTACCTTATAAAATTATCTTCGTCGAAATCGGGAATAAAAAGTATTTTATGATTTTCATGATTTTTTTAAGGTACACCCCTTAAAAAAAATCGAAAAATTCACAAACAATTTTTAGTCACCGATTTGAATGAAAAGTTGTTTATAAGGATAATTTGACCCAATAAATACAAAAAACCACTTAGTTTAACGATTTGATGGATAGTTTCGAAGATTTGAAAGTTTTTTATACAATTCTCTGCTACATTATATACGATCTTAGACGATATCTCGTATTGTATCTAGGAAATATGACGAAATTAACGCATATTAATAATTTGTTTATATTTATTTGTACATAAATAATAATGATAATAATAATATCTTTCGTTAAGATACTATAGTCAGTAATTAGATAAATGAACCCATTAAGTTCGATTAATCCTACGACGCCCGGGACTACAATGTAGAACATAGCAACAACACGTTTGGGATTCATTTTACACATATAATTGATATTCACTTGATATTCATAGATTGATTTAATTTACATATAACTGAGTGTTATCTTTGGATTTTAACTAGATAGATAGATTGTAGAGGCTGCCCTGGACGGGCTACACTTCGACCAGAAAGTCCATTGTGATGCCTAAGGATGTGAGGATGTGAGTGGAGTGGAAGGAATTTTTGTATATAGACTAGGAATTGGTAGGATATGCGGCTGCAGCCGACTATGATAGGAACTATGCCGATATTCATCAGGATTTCGTGAAGGAAACTGCAGAAAACCTTCTCAAGCATAGCCGGTGACTTTTTTCGTCCATACGCCGACATTTTAGTCAAGTAACCGCCCCTTTTTTTTCTTAATAATTGACAAACTGCCGATGTCGGGGTTCGAACCCATAAGCTCCCAGTTTCCAAGTAGGCATACTCCGTAGACATAACGCCTTTGACCACTTGGATTGGATTTAGTCAAAGATTTAGCGGTAGTTTATCAATTAAATTAATTTAAAAAAAAATTAATGGCGTAATTAATTGACTATAACTGTCAGTGTATGGACAAGTACGAAATTAACCGCCTCTGCTTGTCAAGGTTTTCTACCGTTTCCTTTGACAAACCCCCGTTGAATATCCTATCAAAGTCAGTTGCAATTACAAATTCCTACAAATAGCCTACAAACTCCTACAAATTCCTAGTCTACATACAAATCCCTTGTCCTTTAGAAATCGATAAAAAAAGCCTACACACCGGGCTTCGACTACTCCTCCGCTACTACTAACATGGTGGCATGTGGGGTGTTAATCAAACTTAGGGTAATAACTCTCTTTAAAATAGAATAACTGTCTTTAAAACTATGTTGGTATTTTTGAAGAAACTATACATGTATGAGATTATATTAGACACTATTTTATTTTATATAACATGATGCTAGAAAGAAGAAAATTACATTTTTAATAAGACAGAAAAAGTTGAAGCATATATGTATATACATACATATATATATATATATATATATATATATATATATATACCACCATACATACATATACTCTCTTTACATATATGATACAAGGTGCTGTGATGTGACGGCTAATGTCATCATACTGTGAAACTGAAACTTATTAATAATGAAAATGCAATGTTCTTCTTTCAAGATTATCCATTCAAGATGAATCCGTTTATTGCATTTCATTGACATTGAAACAAAACAATCAGATAGTTTATCCAAAATTAAGATTAGTACGATTCTTTGTTGAAAAAATTCACAATTCTGTTGACTTCGCTAAATTTAATATCACAGAAATCATAATGTGTTCAAAATTTATTTAGTTAGCTAGTTTTGTTATTTTCGCATTTCATCTTTTAAAACTCGTAGTCTTAGGTGGATAATTTTATCACTTGATACTGTTCGGTTATCAAGATACGTATTTATTTTAAATGAATCTAAGAAAAGATTTTGAAAAGCAATAAAAAGTAGTTACAACTGTCTCCATCTTTAATTTTTGCCAAAAAAAGAAGAAAAAAGTTTTTATACTTGAGAATATCAAATCAAGGTAATAATGCGAGAATCAAGGTACCGACGGTATGGTATTAATTTAATCCTTTAGTAGTGTACTCGCTACTAAATCTCAATTTACTTTCAGAATTAGATACTTTTACGAACACACTATATATTCCCTTTGTTACTTCGGTAACTATCAACAAACTATTGATTGATTATTTATCAGGAAAAATAAACGTTTGAAACGTTTGATTTCAATTCCATAAATTGCATTTTTGATTTAAGCTTTTTAAGAGTAGGTTTTAGGATTATTTGGAACCTTCTCTTCCGGAACACAGTATACGCAATCATAGTTGACGTGATTGAAGCACCCGATTGTGCATGGTCTGTGATTTGCATTTCTTGATGGTTGCATACCTTTAAGCTGTAAACATTCAGTTGTTGTAAGTATAATTTCTTCTTAACCTTAATGTCTCTAACTTATACTTAAGGCTTATTTCACAACCCGACAGTCATGTAAACTACTTTTTTCCGCCCACGATACTAATCTTAGATATCTACCCAACTGGCAACCCAGAAATTGGGACTGACTAGATCATCAAGTTTTCTTCAGACGCTTAGGAACATTGAGCGGGATCAGTTACTAAAAAAGAAGAAAAAATTGGATGCGATGGGTTCATCCAATGCTTATGAAAAGAGATAATTTGGGGACATTCTATGTTCTATTTTGGAGTTGAGAAAATATGAAGATAATTTTTAAAACTATTTTCGTATGAGTGTTGCAAGTTTCAACGACCTTCTCGCACGGATCGAAAATACTATTCGGCGCCCGAACACATCAGTCAGGGAATGTATCCCGCCTAAATATATGTTGCACTGATAGAAGGCAGAGTGCAGACTAGTGTATGCACGTATCGGTGTAAGGTAGATGTGAAGTGCTCCTTTTGTTTAAGTTTCCACAACACTGGCCTGACTGGACTGAAACGACACGACAGTCGGCCACAGCACTGGAAGTTGTCGGACTCAAACGATACGATGTCGGCGTAATATGAAAAACTTCTTTACTTATAAATCCCTTGTATCGTGTACCCGGTATCGTTTACACGATTGTCGGGTTAGTGTGATATAAGCTTTCTAAAATTATTTATTAAGAATCAAGAAAGTTTTGTTTGATAAGAAAACCCATTGTTGGAATGAATCTCCGAAAAATTCAGTTCTCTTAAAATATTGATAAATCAAAATAATTATTGTGGCACAATCCAACTGAAATTTACTATCGCACCCAGTACATTTATTATTACATATACACATACTTAGACTTTTCATTAAGGGTTGGAAATGGAAAAGACGACGCGAAATGAAATTACAACATTGAACAGAGTACACAATACCACTATATATATATATATATATATATATATATATATATATATATATACACATATACACTATATATATATATATATATATATATGGTTTGAAGATTCACCACCAAACTAAACTATTATCAAAGAAGAAAAATGTATGGTGTGAGAGACACTAACTAATATACATTAACATGTGCATAACAAAGATATACATATATATTTATATGTTGCCACGGAATGACTCTACACACGAACGAACGACAGACCGACGGACCGACATACATGTATATGTATATATGTGGTAAGGAAAAACTAGAGTAAGATGAAAAATTCTCTAATATAAAATGCTTGTAGCAAGGCACTAGACAGTGATATACATATGCAAGTTAATTAATGTTCGAAATGTAATGAGTATTATACTATGTATGTGATGATAGCGCGCATGCGTATTCAATCCATGTATGTTAGTTATTCATTATAACGAACTACCGACGCTTTGGGGGTGCATAAGGAGATCAAGATCATCGTCATGATGAAACACAAGTGTATATTTTCTATACTCGTTTTTTTTTGTTGTTGCTGTCTCTTACATATGTAGAAAAAAGTATTTTTCTAGTCATCAACACAAGGATTAATAAATATGACCTCCCCTCATCCTTTCGATATTTTCCCCATTCCCCCTCCGTCAGGGGATAAAGTACAGTTAAGTTCATAGAAATTACTATTTTATATACACTAAAAACAAAGATTGACGACAGACGATGTTATCATAAAAGTCAAAACAAAACTGAAAACATAATAAACCGATGAACCACGTGACACATGAAAAAAACAATTGCATATCGTTGATATGTCATTGGTATGAAGTTGTCATAAAAATAGAGAATATATATGTATCTATCTTCTCACAGTGAATTTTTATTATGATCTTTTAAGAAAATTGATACTTACAGTAAATTTTTTATAACAAAACACTTTAAAATCTAGAAGAATAGAAGATGAACGACAAAAAAAAACCCAACGAACAATCACTTCTTTAATACTTTCTCTTTCTTTTATCTAAAAACAAAACACGTTTTCTTTAAGCAAAAAAAAAAAACACAATTTAGCAGGTAGCCCACAATTTTCGTTGTTGTCTAAAAACAAATTCAACACTTCATCACATCACACTTCAAGATACAAAAATACAAACACCTTTACTTTACACACACGGAATTAAAAACATATGATTTTGACGTACTACAAACATAGAAGAAAAAATCACTACCAATTTTTACGCGTAGTTTTCTTCCACACAGTAAGAAAATGTGTTTTCTCTCCTATGTAACGTATCACAAACTGAAAACAGCAGTCAGTGTTGTGTGTCCTGTTAGTTTATTGTTATGACCGACTTGTATGCTAGCCGGCGGGTTTACAATTGCACACAAACAGCAGACCATGCGACTTGACCACTCGTCATGATCGCATGTGTGCCTTGATACATTCTGCGCGGGGGTGTTCATGAATGTATGTATGTTTGTATGTATATATGTATGTTTAGTATGTATGTGAGACCACTTACTATTACTAAATATATACACATCACACATAACAGTCTATTAGTGCTTTATAGAAAAACACTTTCAAAATATTATATTTAAAATTTAAAAAAAAAAACCGCTTAATAATTACACATATTTAATTAATGTTAAAGTTACTGCTGCTGGTTTGGTATATTATACCCGGTATATGTAAATATACAAGGTATATTAACTTTAGTTCCGATTTTGTAACGGGTTTTGTAAACGATAAAATAATTTTGATAAAGTTGTTCATAAAATGGCTTAATTAGTCCATTTCCGTTCGTCCGTCCGTCTGTGAAGACGATAACTCAAAGACTATATTAAATCTATATTAAGACTATAGAAGATTATATTAAATAATTATTATTTAAATAAATAATAAATATATGTGAAAGATATAATTGATCTTAATTGATATGATTTATGAAATGTTATATATATTTATATGTAAATTACCATGGTTGTTAACATTCAAAGCAACCGTGATAATAGAAGGAAGTTATAGTTGTTATGCAACAGATAAAAATGATGAACAAAATTATAATAATAATTTAATGAAGAAGCGATACCGCTACAAGTTAAAAAGTAAGATCAAGTTTGTACGAATGGGCAAAATCGGACTATGTTTGGGTAAAATGAGCAAAACTGCCCAACTTATATATATGTAAAGACAAAACTTGTTCTTTTTTCAACAATAAATTACTTTTGTAATAGACTTTTTTACATTGGTTGAGTATATACCGGGTATTTAAGCAACTCTGTTGTTATTTTCACTTGTTATATCCAGTATAATGTAAATATACAAGGTATATATTAAATTTAGTTCCGACTTTGTAACGGTTGAAAATATTGATCGCAGAGAAAAAATTTTGTTATAGGTGTTCATAAAATAGCCTAATTAGTCTATTTCCGCATGTCCGTCCGTCTGTCTGTCCGTCCGTTCGTCTGTCTGCGTTCTAGAGTAAGGTCAAGTTCGTTAATGGGCAAAATTGAACCATTTTTGGGATAAATGAGCAAAAGTGCCTATCTTTGAAATCGTAAAGAGATATAACAAAAATTTAATAACAAAAAATCTTCTACTTTTTAAAACAACTTCTGTTTGATAAATTTTTCCAAACACTCAGTATATACTGGGTATTCAAACAATTAACTCAGTTAGTTGTTACATTACTTGTTTTACCCGGTATATGTAAATATACCAGGATATATTAAGGTTAGTTCCGACTTTTTAACGGCTGTCAGTCTTTGAACACGATAACTCAAACTTCTTGAACTAATAAGTAGGGTCAAGTTAATGGTCGAAATCGGACCTTGTTTAGGCAAAATGGGCAAAAGTTTGAAACCGTCTGAGATAGAAAAAAATTTAAAGACAAAAAATGTTCCTTTCTTAAAATTAAACAATTTTTGTTTGAAACTTTTTTTTCATAAATTCACTATATATCGGGTATTTGAGCAATTAACTCAGTTAGTTGTTATTGTTTACTTGTTTTGTATTCACATTTTGATTAAAACATTTGTTCGTTTGTACTTTTAATGATTTTTTGATTGATTTATGATTGAATAATAATAATTTTTTTTTAATGTGATGTTTAATATTTGCTATGAATGTTAAATAATATTGTTAATTTTTTTTATTTTGCAATTATTTTTTTGTTTTGTTCGAAGAGTTCTATGATCTTTTTAGATATTCTCTATCTGTTTAACGGAGTGATTATTGTGATAATCGTCTTGGCGCCGAGTTATTAAGATCTTTTGTGTTATTTTCTATGATTTGTTTGTTGGAAGAATTTTTAATTTTTTTTTAGTACTATGGTAAAATTATTTTGTCTTGTAGAATGAATATAAATAAGGTTTGAACTTTTATTATATAGAATTTCTTCTATCTTAAATTTACCAAATTGAAATATTCAGCAATGATAATTATTCATGTATTCAGGATTAATTGTTTTCGTTGTCAAGGCCGTTTACAATATATAAAAAATTTTCTTGTTGAATAATTTCGAAGCGCTAATTAACCAGAAATCACCATCCATGATTTTTGCACATTTATAATTTATTTGTTAACTATGATCATTTTGTCCGTCTTATATAGACTTAACTTATCTACGACTAGTAACCTAATTGTAAAAGCTTCAAAACTTTTATAATTCAACATGCAACCCATGTAGTACACTGATAGAAGTAATTCATTTCAGTAAGAAAAACTTTTTTAAACCAAGAATTTCTGACTGATATAGGCAAGATAATATACCGTTTGTTTTGGACAGCTTTGCCAATAGAGAATCAATGTTAAATATTATTTACTATATAACTACACAATGCTTCATAAAGAAATAAAAATAGTGGGAGTACTCTGTAGTTAGTAGTGTGCGTGTGTGTGTATATGTAATGAATAATAATATTATAAATTAAATGGGCATCACTAAATCCCCACTATTAAATGACATCAAACCAATATCATAACACAAGCAGCCCAGATATAATATTTTATTTATTTATTTAACATTGATTCCCTATTAGAAATGCATTTGAAAACAGACTGTATATTTGGTATAAGAAAATAAGTATCTCGACATCTATAGTTTTGACTTGAGAAAATTATCTTAACTAAAGAGAAACTCTTGACTCAAGAATCACGAAATTATTAAACTGAAATGATGATTTCTTTGGACCAAGATGCAAAAATTTCGGACCAAAATAAACATTTATTTAATCCAAACAAATGAAACGTTTTAAAAAAAGTAATGATATACTTCATTTAAATATATTTCAATTAAATATATTTCATTAATGTGAATATTTTTGGGTGAAACATAGTTTTATACTTCAAGGTTAACAATAAAAACGTATTAAAATCATAGCATTACCAGTTTAGTCACTAAGATTCCACATATCGTTTCCAATATCGGTTTTTTACGTTGGTAACACTTTTTCAGTACTGAAATTCTCTGGTCTACTTTCTGGATATTTTAGATAGATAGATAGATTGTAGAGGCTGCCCTGGACGGGCTACACTTCGACCATAAGGTCAATTATGATGCCTAAGGATGTGAGGATGTGAGTGAAGTGGAAGGAATTTGTGAGTAGACCAGGAATTGGTAGGATGTGCGGCTGCAGCCGACTTTGATAGGAGCTCTGCCGATACTCATCTGGAGTTCGTGAAGGAAACTGCAAAAAATCTTCTCAAGCATAACCGGTTACTTCGTACTTGTCCATACACCGACAGTTTAGTCAATTAGCCCTTTTTTTTCTAATAATTGACAAACAGCCGATGTCGGGATTCGGACCCATAACCTCCAGTTTCCAAATATACATACTGCGCAGACATAACGCCTTAGACCGCTCGGCTACTTGGACTGAATATTTTAAGTTAGTAAATAAAAATGTAATTGAAGATTTCTTGGGGTTAAGAATTTCTGTATATTTTAAATTCAATTGAGAGGTTTAGAAAGAATACGATATGAATATAAAATCTTTTCAAACCAATACTAGAAAGTGTTTCTAACGAAAATGCATTGAAATTCTCCGTATGACATATACGAGCAGATTATAGTTATTTTTATATGTTAGTAAAATTTTTGTAGCTTTCTGTTATACATGCATACCTAATACATATACACACATACCTATGTACTACAGCGTCAATTTATTCAGAATTCGGACAAATGTTTCGAATAAAAGTTGTTAGTATCGTTATAATGAACAACTTTTATCCGAAGCATTTTTTCGAAAACCAAATAAATAAGGCGCAAAATATAATATTAGAAAATTTTCAAATGACATCTCGAATTTTGACGTTGTATGTACAGCAAATATACACAATCTACTTTTGTCAATTCGATAACAAACTTTGACATATGATAGTTGATTCATGTCTTATAAACTTTGGACTGAATGTATGAATTTGGGAAACCTCAACAAATGTGTATCCGAAAAGCAATGAGATACATTTGATATTTTGGTGGTTGATGCGTTGGAAAACATTATGATGCTTTTGATATTCTACTTATGTCATTACTCGCATTTTCTAGCCCCACTTCTATATTTTAAAAAAAACTTTCAAAGCTGGAAAAAAGTACCTACTAATCATTGCGATATTTGGTGGTAAATTTTGTACAATAAATAAATAATTTTCATAGCCAACTTTATTTTTTATTATTGAAAATATCCACAAGTCGGAAAAATTTGATTTTTATGGCAAAATTTATTAATTATTGAAAATGCTAATAAAGTGAGAAAAATTAAAAATAGATAAATTTTACAAATTATTATTTCAAATACTGGAAAAGTGAAATCAATTTCATTTTCATGGTCAACTTTATGAATTATTTTTACATAAACGGACAAAGTGAAACAAATTTCAATTTCATGGGAAATTTTATTAATTATTATTGAAAACATTGGCAAAATGAAAAGAACGTTATAATAGATCCATATTTAGTCTTTTACAACCCAAACTTTTACTAATTTAGTTCTTGATCCTTGAATTTTAAGTAATGCCAAGGCGCGTGTATAATTATATCCCCATTTTCACCCTAACAGGCATTGATTTTTGAAAAAAACCTTCTTGGGGATAAAATAGTTCTATTGTCCAAATTTTATGTTTCTAGGTTCCATAGAGAATTGGTCGATGCAAGAGCTACCTTTGTTTTAAACCAGGGTACATCCATGCTTTAAGGCTATTACTGTTGTAGATATGGCTCTCATATACATGCTTTTCTTGAATATCCACAAAATTTTGGGGAAATGTAGACATTCATATCAATAGGTAGGTCACAGTACTCTATCAATGTGAATTTCTATTAAGGTTACGAAGATATAAGCATGAAAGAACAAGCGTATACTCTAATAATTGAATTATATTAATTAATATCGACATGCAAAAATTTACTGATCCACCAGATATCGATACCTGAAACTTTGGACTATATAACCAGTGTGCCATCAGTTACACCATGGACGATATTGCTGTATGAAAAAATTTTTTCATTATCATTATTTATAGTTTTTCTTTGAAGTCAAGATTAACTTATTATTCCCACAATTTTGGTGTATTCTTAAGGATGTACGAGCACTAGAGCTTCAAAAAGATTAAGGCTTGATTTTGTTTGCATGTAGTTGAAGTGCATATAAATCAATTATAAAAGTTTCAGAGGGGGTTACGGGGGTCTTGAATTAATTATTTAATGTTAAAGTTCGAATTTTAATGCATTTTGATAATTTTCACTTGGAATAAAATAATACTAATAAGAAAAAGTACGCAAGAAAAAATAGAAATATTAATAAAGAGATTGATCCTAAAAAATTCCGGTATGTCAAGTCTAAATAAAAAATATTTAGTAGACATTCAGTTTTTTCCTTAAATATCTTTTTTTTAGGCCCATCATACCGAAAATAATGAATTTTCTCCATTTAACTTACGACAAAAAATAATAAACTTTATTGTGGACTTTTATGAATATCCTATATAAGATTTTGAAGAATTTTATAAATATACCAATGTCAATTTCTATTACGGTTACGAAGACATAACTATGCATGAACAAGCGTATATTATATATACTAATATGTCATTGAAATTTATTAATTAATATTGATATGAAAAAATTAATGTTTGCTAAACACGCAGTTCTTACATTTACAGCTCTACACACATAACAACACTAACAACATCCCTTCAGATTTCTATAAATTTCAATTCAAACTATTAGAATTATTGATTTTTTATTACATACATAACAAATAGTAGTAGGTACTACTTACTATATATCTCGACTATACATATATTAAAGCATAATACCACCGCTCTTGGTGATATAATAACAACGCCTTTTATTATACACATATATATCCTGTATTATCCTGTATGTACCTTTTAAGGATCTTATTTCAGTTAATAATAAATACCTTTAACACATTATTTTTAGGATTACAGCACACACACATACAAAAAATAGTTTTTATACACAAAAATCGGAGTATAAAAGAGACTAACTAAAAATAAGCAGATGAATTTTTGAGGGAGATAAAGAGGATGCTTACTGGTGATGATGATGTTCGTCGATATTATGAGTATACTCTTTTCATAAACCATCGAGTCGCAACATACATATACATATCGATATGTAATGTGATAAACTGATTTTTGTGTGAAATAGTTTAACCTATCGATATGTATGCACAAATGATTAAGGACGTTCCAGTACTGTGTTTATATAATCAGGACAAAAAACCGGTTTGATTTTATTATAGGACAAATATATATACAACACATAGACAAATACACTGTTCACTTATACAAAATAATATTATTTTGAAGAAAAATAATAATTTTATACTTTTATATTTCGAAAACAAAACGGTAACACACGATTTTTTTTTAAATTTATATAATAAATATTTAGCTCTCCTAGTTTTTTTTTTAAATTCTGTCGAGTATTTTTTCTAATACAACAGATAATACTTGGGCGGGGATGAAGTTTTACATGCTTCTAATGAGAGAGAGTGAGAGAGAATGATAACTTTGATATTAATTATCTCGCGTTCTAAACGGTCAAAAATTCTGAAACTTCGGGATTTATTAGAAAACGTTACTTTTAGCCTGTGAAAAAAATGAGCAAAATCTGTCGAAAAGTGGTGGTTTGCTAGAACATCCTTAAGAGTTGATACTATGGGCTACAGAAATCGTATCCTTTTTTCAAAATTGTGACTTATTTATTCGGTTTTTGGGAAAATGTTTCGATTAAAAGTTGTTAGTGCATTTATAATGAAGAACTTTTATACGAAACCGAACGAATAAGTCACAAAATGACTATATAATTTTGAAAAAAGGACACGACTTTTGTCGCCCATAGTACATGTAAAATACATTTACAAGGGGATGTACACGCATGTTTTATTGTCAGAGAAGATATATTTTTAGGTTTGTGTATTCAATAAATTAATATATTTTTATAGACAATCGATTTTTGTCACAATATATTTATTAAGTTTTAGGAGCCCGTATCTATAATTGAATGAATCTCAGTATGTATCTGCATCTAAGTATTTATTTAAATATAATAGGTTTTCATTATTTGAAAAAAGTTTTGAGAACAGGACTCAGGCATGATGTGAGAACATATCCTAAGCCGGCAATACCCGGGCTTCAAAAAATGATGATTTTTTCTAAATTTTGACATTTTTGATGTTTTTTTTTAAAACGTCCATTTTTTTACATTTTAAATTTATTGACAAATAATTTATTTCCAAAATTTTGTTAATACATGTATTTCTATAGAAACTATAAACTAGCCATTAGAAAACGTTATTTTCATGTACAATGTTAAATTTCCATTTAAAACACGAATGCCATCACATAACCGATCCTTAACAAAAAACGTCACATTGTATAATCTTAAATTTCATTTCACTCCCCATATCAAATCTTGTATAGTAGTATATGTTTTTACAGTAAAATGTAAAAATAACAACTAACTGAGTTTGTTGATTAATTACCCGATATACATTGCGTTCATTATCAAAAGCAGATGTATAAAAAATACAAAGTAGTGTGTAAAGGTACGGTATGGCAACTTTATGAACAAAAGTTTCATACAAAAGTTGCTTATTCTAAAAAAAGGAACAACTTGTTACCACAAAGGTTGTTAGTATGAATAAATTTTGTCCGAATTGTTATTTCGAGAACCGAATTAATAAGGCACAAATAAATTAAAAACAACTTTGAAAAATAACTCTGAAATTTGCCCAGAATAGAATCGATAATAGTCATTCAATTCTCTTATGCACACATCATTTCAAAACGACTGGACCGACCAATTATTCACATAAATGGTATCGATCACGTATTGTATAAGCTTGATTCACAAATTCACACATATGTACACTCATATACACTAAATGGTCATCTTAACGGCGGCTAGAATAGGCGTGATTTTTGATTACCATTTACAATAGTAAACGAATGACAATTTCATAGTCCTCAGAATCGTAAAATTTAGGTGTTATTATGAAATTATCATGAAGATATACTATTTGAATGTCGATTATTAAAAATATGATCATTTCTAAATTGTATGGTTCTGAATGCATTAATATTCTCATTCGTTTACCGTTGGTGACCATTTAATATATATGAGGGTATACTTGAACATGATTTTGTTATTTTTGATAATATATAATTTTATATATTTATTAAAAATATTAATTTTTATTATTATTAATATATTTTGTTCATACAAAAATATATACATACATACGCATATTATTTAAAAATAATGCATAATAATCATAGTAATAATATTACACCCTTGTTATTACTTAGGTATAAATCTGTTAATATGAACATCTGTCCGTTATGAACAAAAACAAACTTCAAATATTAATCTATTTAAAAATTTTTCTGCATGTGAGTTGTGATTATTTACAATTTAGATTAATTGTTATATATTTTCTGAATTTTTGTATAAATTTATGTATTATTTAAATTATTATTTTTGTTGTTGTTTGTGTATATAACACCATAAACCTAAATTATATATAGTCAATAGTGTATAGCATTTTGTGGTCAATATATTTCTTGTTTTGTTCAAATTGTTTGGGAAAGATTTTATAGTCTCAAAGCATATGAACGTTTGAATAAATTATTGACGATTATATTTTTGATACAATTATTATAGATTTAGGGTATTAAAATCATTATTGTTTAGTATACCCCGTATAACTAAGGTCCTTCGCATATAATGAAACTATTTGTATATATCTGATGTTCAATGAATCTTGTTCTTTCACGATGGTTTATCCGAGTGGTTTATTCCGAGTGGTCGTACATGTAAAGGCGCTCTGCTGGGAACTAAGAGGTTGCTGGTTCAATTCACAACGTTGGCAGTTTATAGATTAAATAATTTAAAAAATAATAATCGGGTGGTTAATTCACTAAACTGTTTGCGTATAGACAAGAACGAAAGTAACCAGCTATGCTTGTGAGGTTAATCTGCAGTTTTCTTTCACAAACTCCAGATGAGTATCAGCATAGTTTTCACAAATTTCTTGTCCTTTAGGGGTCGGTAAAAAAGGGCTAGGGGGGCGTACTTGCCACTACTACTGCTTTCGCGATTATTAACTGCCCTGTATATGTCTATTCCAGCCAAAACTCTTACTTTCACTATACGGAAAATACTGAAAAATCGTTCTAAATTGAGCAAACTCCAACTTTATGTTAACGGTTCGTTATTTCGAAATCTCCCACTGTATAAAATACCAAAAACCTGCAAAATCCGTCCACAAGAAATTGAGAAATTTCGTGATTGAGTAAACATTCTGTGTAATCGAAAATTGAATGAACTTTTGTATAAATAATGGCCCCTTACTTATTTTTGGATTCATCCAATGTACATTTGTTCATTAATTAATGTGAATCTATGTTCAACCCAATAATATTAAATGCTGTGTTCGAGAAATATGTCAATTTGAGAAATATTTGAATAAAAGACCAGAATTTCCCAATACTTGTTTTGCAGAGTATTGAATAATCCAATTGCATATCCAGAAATTCCATTGATTAATATAATACCAATCTACTCCAAGTATTCCTTTTTGTAGTTTAGTCTATTTTTCATAGCCTCGCAATTTCTACTGTTCGGGAGTTATTATGCCACTCATGCCAAAGTTTAATGAATGGAATCTAAACAGCATAAGGAAATTGTGACAGTTATTTACAAAAAAACTTAACACTGATTTTAAGCATGAATTTAATCATCTTGATTTTTTCAACAATTTCAGGTTATTAATACCTACATCAAGTCCAATCATAATATATCAAGTTAGCTAAGTTTATATATTAGCTAAATGTATTCACTTGTTTGATAGTTAGATCATCTTGTACCTCCACAAACTTATCTTAAAAATGTAAGTCTTGAGCTCCGCTTTAAAAATTGATTGTCAATTATATTTAATTGTTATATATCTCACTATATTTTGACATAGTATCTCAGAAATGATACTCAGTTTGTTTTCACGAGATAAAAGGTGTTTCAGGTTTCCCATGGATAACTGTAGTATGGATATGCTATCTACATCTTCGAAACTGTTTGTGCAAGGCAGAAAAAAGTCTTCTAGTATTGAATAAAATTTCGACTATAACTTCAACGTATTCGAATTCAATCAATAGCACTACGAGTTAACTTCACTAGGATTTGTCAATAAACCTGCCATTTTAGGGAATCATCTGTCCGAACTGGATATATGCGTCATGATATTATTACCAATGTATGGTTGAATACCTCAAACGTTTGTTATGTTTGAAGCCAACATGAGTGAAAACGTTGCTCATTGTATCTTAGGCTCAATTGTAACTGTACAAATTCTTCAAGATTAACATACTCGACGGCATAGTTAAATCCTGTGTCCGAACTAGAGATATTCGTCATGATTCTGATAAATATCTCAAACGTTTGTTGTGTTTGGAGCAAAAACGAGGCCCATTGTTTCTTAGGCTCAAGGTAGCTGTACTAATTCCTTCAAGATTAACATACTCGACAACATGCTTAACACACAGTGTTCAGTTATTGACTGATTTCCATCATCGCATACTCCAAGAGTTGAACCATCACTGCTTGCTTGCTTGTTGGTACTGACTACTCCACCGTGGTGGCTATCTCCGCATACATACATACTTACACACATACACATATAACCAGTCACTTCTCCAGCAGCATCAAGCTGTACAAGAAGAAGAAGTAGAAGAAGATAAAGCAGCCAGCCAGAGTCTCGTAGAAGAGAGTGGAAGAATATATTATAAAATATAACAAAAACTAATTCAAACCAAGCATAACACTTACTATATCCTATCTTTGTTTTATTCAGATTCGCGGAATCGCGTATACAGTTGCGATACAACTCAACTCACACACAATACACTCTCAATGTATGTACCTATACTCTATTCTATCTCAACGATATACAACCAACACATACATTATACATTTATGTAGTATATGTACAAAGCAAACTCTTGTAGGCGTGGTTTTGCGAATTTGCATACTAGCAGGTGACAAAGTAGTATCAAGGAGGAGCATATATGAGCCAATCATACAGCTTTCAAGTCATTTTGCATTCTAAAAACTGTATATTTTCTCAACATCGAATGTATATTTGTATTTTCTGGTACATATATATATATATATGTATGTGATGTATGTATATATTTTAAATACATATACATATATACACAGAATCGAATCTTCGAGTCGACAATGATTCTCTCCGCTAACATACATACATACATACATACATACATACATACATACATACATGCACACACACACACCATCAGAAAAACATACATAGAATATTACTTTTTCTTGTTAGATACAGAAAAGAAATAAGATTATTTACTTTGTACAAAAATTTTTATCCATATTGTCTGATTATTATTAATATAACGATCATTTAATTTTTAATGATTTTTTTTTCTCGTTGCTTCTCTTCATTTGATGAAAACCTGAAGTAAGGTGGAGGATGAGAATGAGGTGTTTTATCATCATGCATACATTGAATATTTTGAGGGGAAATTTTGAATGTCAATGTTCACGAATGCGCTTAATAACGTTTATATAGTTAGATGTTTTTTATTTCTTTATATATAGATGAACTTTTGTGTGTATGTGTGTTTTTTCTTTAAATTATATTTTAGAATATGCTTTTAGAAGGAGAAAATTATATGAAGCTTTTAGCGTAGTGACGTAGCTCAAATAGATTACATACTCAACCCCTAGAGAAGTTAAAAAAATAATTTAGTACTTTGAAGTTGACTTCTGACATTGTATTATTCGATTTCTGTTAGATTTAATGCGTTCCTCTATGAGTAATTTATAACCCGAGGTGACGTCAAATCTTTGTTCTTAAAACCATTTTAGCCAAAGCTGACTACTACCCTCTCTTGAAGTAACCGATAAAGGTGAGTTCACAATCAGTGTTAGGAATCAGTGCCTGATAATAATCTTAGGTCTATATACTAGATGCGTATGGTATTTCATATACAAGCCTTTGATGTCAATGAATATTTTCAATGCAATAGTACTTAAATGTCAATTTAAGTAAATGCTAGTCACTTCCGTTAGTATAATTTAATTCATACTGATGATGACTTTGTAGTCAAAATATGTATGTATAAAATACAAATAGTTGTTCTAGTAATTGGGTCCAAATTTGAAATTTAATTTGATGTAGAACGTTTCAAATCTTAAGATAAAATCAAATATTCGTATAAAAAATTTGTAACTATTGATGTTTGTTTCTTAGAACTATGGCATTTGGTGGCAATAATTAGAAACAGAGTAGCCAGACTCAACTGTGATAGTCACATATGCGTTACTAGAAATATATAACTAATTGTAGTGAAATATATAACTAATTGTTGAAATGTAGCCTGTTTAAAGCCGCCATTTTGTTTGAAATATTTGTTAATTGATCCCAATATTCAAAGTTGTGTAACTGAAATATTACAACAAAATTAATGAATAACTTTTTTTTCCAACAACTAATAACACGCGTAAGTAAAATGTCATTGGCACCTTATACAACACAAAATTAAATAAAACATCATTCTCAAACCACCATAGGTCATTCTCAAGGGTATGATACCATCTACATTAATCGAATCGTAGTGATGAGTATGATGATGTACTGAAATGGAATTTACACAATATTCAACACGTCAATAAAATATCAGTTAGAAGTGATTTAATGAGAAATCAGTTTTTTTTGAAATAGAATTTTTTCCTATACTAATAATCGCGTATTGAAAACACATTATTGAAATTAATTTAATTTATTCTTGTAAAATATCTATATATATATATATATATATATATATATATATATATATATATATATATATATATATATATATATATATATATATATATATATATGTATGTATATGTACATAGGATATTCTGTAAATCGAAATCAAATCAATAATTTTATTATAGATTAAAATATTCTATAAGCAATATTTTTCCAATTCAATAAAACCACAAAATTCAATTTATTTATTAAATAATTATTATTTGAAATTATTTCCCACTTCTAATAAAACACATAACATAATCTTTACAAAAAATAAAAAAAATAAAATTAATAAATTTCTCTATTAAAAATATTGTATACAATTTGAATAATTTTTACTTCTATATATACATACACCACTGTGTACATGAGGTCCGTCCGTCTACTTGGAAATCAGCAAAATACAAGGGCAGAGTCCTGTCTTTTTGTAACTTGAGAACCTGCTACCATATATGTTGTAGTGTATACATAATTAAAAGTTGAACTCTTTACCCAATGATTTCCTATACCATACAATACTAGAAAATTACTAGAACATTTATATGAACAAGTAAAATTAAATGTGAAATAATATGAAACATAATAAGAATTTCCCGTTACTTCCATCAAATTTATATGTAAAATGATAATAAAGATTATTAAAATAATAAAAGAGAACTTTTTTGAAATTACATTTCAAATTTTGCCCCAATTCCTAGAACATTTATTTGTATTTTATAAATACGTATTTCGACTACAAGGTAGTCATCATGACATGTATTAGCTAATCGTAACTATCTCTGGGATACAGGGCCAAATTTCATTTCGATCGGGATAAAATTGTGACATGCAGAGCGCACACAGGTATTATATGTGTATATACTATCAATATGTCTATATATACTAGCTGAATTTCCGGTGTTGTCCACTTTGGGAGTCAATGGTGTCTACTGAACTATTAAACTTTGTTAATTTTTCCCAGCACTGGCATTATCAGTATTAAAATTATATTTTCCTTCCCAGAACCTCCACCGAAATATAGAATTTGTTAATAAAGTGCTACCTATATATATATATATATATATATATATATATATTTATATATATAATATATTTATATATATATATTTATATATATATATAATTATATATATATATATATATATATATATATATATATATATATATATATATATATATATATTTATATATAAATAAAATTGGCCATTTTCGATGTCTATAAAGTGGCGCATAAGTAACGTTATGATTTAATTAGTGAATAAATTTTTGAGGAAAACCCCGAAACTTCTACCAGACGACGTTATCAGCAGTTGGTGATATCTAAACGGTCTTTGCAAAGAATTTTACATACGTTACACCTTTTCCCATATAAGATTCAATTGGTTCACGAGTTAAAACCAAATGATGCACAAATACGCATTCATTAAATAAATCATAACGTTACTTATGTTACGCCTTTTATTAGGTAGAATCGATGGAAATTTGAAGAAATTATATCGAAATCGTTTTATTGGAACAACCTCAGAGCTACATTTTCTTCGAAAATTTCCTGCTTTACCTTTGTAGTATTACTACATTGTTTTCATTGTTTCTGTACACGGAGATAGTGTGAGTATCGTACACCAGAATTAAAAAAAAAATTAAAATAGATACACAATTCATTGAACCATATAATAAAATTATATTATTGATCTCTTTCATAAGTTACAAAAAAAAAAAAATTGTATTTTTAAAATATGATGGTATTATTTATTTGATTTAATTTTTAAATTAAATTCCCACAATTTTGGAATTTACTGAAAAATAAATGCTGGTCTATTTTAAATGACAATTTTTTTTGTTTTGTTTTGTTTAAAATTTCTCCATAGCACACATAAATCAATAGATTTGCTGTGCGTTGTTCTTCATACATACAGGGGGGTTGGATATTTTGGTTCTGTTTATTGAATTTTATTTAAATTTTTGTACAAAAAAAATGTTTAATAGTCTTTTTAATATATTTAAAATTTTTTTTAATAGAGGGGAATTTTTAAATAAAAATCATTTATCAGATGAACGCTGACTGTCAATATTTTTATATAATATTTATTAATAATTTACATAAATCATAATATTTTTAAAAAAAAAAAAAACATTAAAATAGGGGTGGTTTTATAAGATTTTATTACGAATTTACGTTAAAGATTTCTTCACATCTGAGTATCAATGAGGTAAATTAAATTTGAAGATCCAGTTTTTTTTTAGTGTTGAATATCTATAATTTGAATTTTGTTAGGTAGTATCTATAGATCAGTGATTCTCAACCACTGTGCCGTGGCCCTTTTGTGTGCCGCCAAATTTTAGAAATGTATATAGTAAAGTATTAACCAACATAAAAACGAAAAAAAAGATCGAGACTGTTAAATGTAAAAGACGATATGAGAGTAGCATTGTCATTTTTACGACCAAATATAAATTAAATTAAGTATTCTTATTATTAACTTGTAATGAATCCCTTAATAAACGTACTGTTGTTTTTGTAGTACATAATATTTTATTTTACATTCAAAATGATTATCATAAACTATTTTACACAGTGTATTATAGGTAAGTCAACAATTTTTAAACTTATCTTTTTCGTTGCGTGCCGTCCATTTTTGACATTGTTAAAGTGTGCCGCGACAAAAAAAAAGGTTGAGAATCACTGATAAAGATTTAAGAATATTTTTATAAAATCTATGACGGATTCTAATTATTTTGTATGAATTATTTATTTATCGGAAGTGAGTTAAATATTCAAATATCCTGTATATGTTAGATTGGATAGGCAGCTCCGGACGGGACACACCACAAGAACTTAGACCACAAGGATTCATTATGATACCCATACATTAAAGACACGGAAATTATATGCAGACTAAGAATTGATAGGTTGTGCGACTGCAGCTGACTTTGTTAGGAACATGCCGATATTCAGCAGGAGTTCGTGAAAGGGAAACTGTAGAAAACATTAAAAAAAAAAACATTAAAAACATTAAACTGCAGAAAACGTTTGACAGTTGAATCAATTAACCTCAATAAATTTTTGTGTGTTAAATTCAATTGACATACTTCCAGCGTTTGTAATCCCGACTTTGTAACGAGCTGAAATCAGTTATTGCTTCGTTCCCACTAAGCGGGAAAGGTGAGTATAATTCTTCAAAACCGTAAAAGATGAAATAAAAGTTTGAATACAAAAATGTTTTAAGAACAACCTTTTTGTTAAAAATTTGTTTTCATTAACTCAAAAGATTTGCTCTAATTCAACTCAAATATATGTAATTATTGTAGATTACAGATGCATGTGTTTACTAAATATGCATTCAATATTTTGGTATTTATATATATATATATATATATATATATATATATATATATATATATATATATATATATATATATATATATATGTTTTCATTTCAAAGGGAAATATGTTTTATTATGAATTGTTTGGAGAAAAGTAAAGGAAACAGCGAAATAATTATGATAATTATGTTGTGAGGTCCAGAAAAATATCAGTTCAAAATTCAGAACCATTCCAAAGTGTTAGCTGTTTTCTAACGGCCACGTTTCTGACAACTAGTTTATAGTTTCTATAGAAATATCTGCATTAACAAAATTTTGGAAATAAATTATTTGTCAATAAATTTAAAATATAAAAAAAATTGACGTTTTGAACTGTTTTGAACTAAAAAAATTTTGTGAAGACCCTGCAACTGACTTTTTCAGATAGTTTATAACAAATGGTTCACGTGTTAATAATGAACTAAGTATAATTTAAACAATTAACTCTTAATAATTTACATTAATTGTTACATTTTCACTTGTGAAATTCTTAACAATTTGTGGTATTTCCCTCTCATATATTTTAAGAAACATCATTATATAGTTTCAATTCTTAATCCAATCCATGTTTTGATTTGAAAACGGATTCAAAATTTGAATCGAATAAAAATACAGAAACTACAAGAAAGATGTTTTTTTTTCTTTTTTTTTTTTTTTTTTTTAAATAATAGCCACAATCTATAGAAACATATAATAAAAGTCGCATTGTCAACTAAAAAAGGACAATATTTATATGTTTTGAAGATGCGAAAACAACTTCTATGAATAAAAATACACCTTCTATAATAATAACTACTGCATGTATCTTTATAGTATTATTATTATTATTATTTTTGTATATTTGGCTATCTTTTCGAAAAACATTTGTGTGCTTACAAAATCTCAGTCGTAAGTTATAGTTAGTTAAGCGTTATAGTTTTTTGAAAGTTGATCCGACTAACTGATCTTTCTTGATATATATTCACTTCGTATTTATTATAATAATAGTGTCCTTATAGTGGTTGGTCGGCACTTTCTGGCTACTGAATATATCTGTGTGTACCTGCATATAATAAGGTATACACTGTAGTGGAGCCCATCTATGCCCGGCCTGGCTTGGCTTGGCTTGGCTTGACTTGGCTTGGCCTGTATATCAGTATTATTTATTTGTTATTAAAATATAACAATAGATTTAACTTGTATATATGTAGTTTAATAACTGTCTCTTTAATGATAAATTATCAATTTTTGTGTATAACGGTTTTCTGACATTTCTTCAAATCGGTATTTTTTTAAACGAAATCAGTTTTGTTTGCATATTTGTTTATTTTGATTTTATGAAAATTATGAAACAAAACTATTACTCAGCCCAATAGGGAATATGCATGAAAATTTTTTTTCACATTTATTTTCAGAATATGAAAATACTGTTAATACTGTAATAATATTTAAAAACGAAATTAAAATCCGACAAATATCCGGACTAACATATCAAGAGGGCTATCACCCTCTTTGTCTAATTGGGAATTTCAATCATTCATATCTCGCTTATTTTTAAAGTTATTTAAAAAGTAATTTTACTTTGATATTTGTCAAGTAAACATGCTTCAATTCAAGTGAAAAAAAAATTATTCCCTATTGACACCCAAATAAGTATGAGTTATACTTGAGTAGTAATTCGATATCAAGGGCTATTACACATTTAGTATTTGAAAGAATTCAAAATATAAATTCGTTGATTGAATTGACAACACAGGTAACGACATCTATCCGAACACAATCCTAATAAAATTCAATAATATTTTAATTTAAACCAAAATCCTTTCTAAAATATATAATATATTTATATATATATATATAATCAAAAAACAAAAACAAAAATTTTCAGACATTATAATTTAAAATAAAAAAAAACACACACACACAAACTTCTTCTCTGGCATTGTTTATGATTCGTACACCTGGATGAGAAACATAGTTTTAGAATTATACTACAAAAATTTGCATTACAATACATGATTTGATTATATGTATAAAAATAAAATCGTCCTGTTTAAATCATGTTTGACAATCAATTCATTTTATATATAAAAATTACTATGGTCTGGTATTGTCTGTTTGTCTGCATATATTTATTATAACAGGGTTTAATAATATGTTAGAAGAATTGATAGACGGACATTATTAACTAACTGGTCAGTATACTACTAACTACTAGCTATCGTCACAGTTAAGTTCTATTATGTATTGTGATGAAATATAAA
Source organism: Nineta flava (assembly GCA_963920215.1). Lineage (NCBI taxonomy): Eukaryota > Metazoa > Arthropoda > Insecta > Neuroptera > Chrysopidae > Nineta > Nineta flava. Next base: position 103,920,694 of record OY986042.1, read on the forward strand.
ACTAAGGGATTTCTTATGTTCAAATATAATCAAATGGATATAATTATCGTGTATGTCCTCTGTTCTATATCCTCTGTACGATATCCTTTAGTCAATGTGTGGCCAACAATATTGAAAAATTGCACCTCAGGAACATTTCCACCGTTTTATAAATAGATAAAAACATTTTATGAGGAACTATTTTGGCAACTTGAGGTTTTAATTAACATTTTTCTACTTTTTATCGTATAATTTGTCGCTTACAAATTTTTGAATATAAATATTTCTCACATTTTATACAATTCTTTAAATCCATTCTCGGAGCTTACACAGGAATGGTGTATGAATGAAGGATTAAAAGTAAACCACACTGCTTTCATTTATACTAAAAAAAAACTGGATAAACTGAAACCACCTATCTTCTGCGGCGAAAAATTCAGATCACAAGGGAAACTTAATTCGTAGGAGTAGTATTAGACTCCAAACTTACATGATACCCTCATCTGGGATACATAACAATACGAAAAAATCTTCTTTCATGCTCTGCAAGAGAACATGTGAAAAAATATGGGGCCTTAAACCCGAAATGTTCCACTGGCTGTACACAACAGAAGTTAGGCCTATCATAACATATGCTGCTCTAGTGTGGTGGTCAAAAGTTAATCAAATAACACCATGCACAAAGATACCAGGGATATTTTATTAGGGCTGACTCCAGTAATCCTTGAAATAATCGTCTAAGCAAGGTCCAGCGTCTATAGACTATCTTGCACTAATAACTTGATTATAAAAAGTAATCAGATTACAACAATAGTGGGAACATTTTCATATGCCGTTTTTGAAATGGGCACCGATGTATTTTCAACAATTAACTCCTTCTCAAAACCATTCACAGTATTCTGTGATAGGAACATGCAGACAGAATGAGAACCTTCCAATCCCAAGAGTGCAATCGATTGGTAATCAGCTCCAAAACTGGGGAAAGAACAGGGGTGGGAATTTGCAGTGAAAGATTAAATGCATTAGCTTGTCTTGGCGAAATATGCCACCAAGTTTTAGGCAGAAGTTAACGCCATACCGTCCCCGAGAACCTACTTAAGGGTTACAAAAACCAAAACGAAAACATTATCTCGGACAGTCTAGCTGCTTTAAAAGCAATGCTTGCCACTGAAATCACCTACGAGGAACTACAATAGCTTCGAAGAAAACAAAAATCAGATATTTTAGCAAAGAAGTAAGTCGGAAACCCCTTCCAGAGGCTCAGAACCGAATAAATACAGTTTGGGAATGCATCTTGTAAGACTCGTTATATCTTTTTACTCTCGAGTTATTGTGTTGATACGCAGGCGAACACACAAACAAAATCCAGAAATGGATGAATTTCATTCCAATCGTTAAAAACTTATTTACAGGATATAAAACTGCTATACATATTTACAGAGTATAAACTTTGTGAATGGTATGATGTCTCCTTTGATTTTTCAACGTGTTTCAACCGGTAAATTCTATACTATATAAATGGTCCTGATTTTATTTTATAATTATATTTATCCTCAGTTATATTCCTCTTGTTAGTTGTCCTCATTTTCATAAAATGTGATCTCTTTTGTTCTGTTTTAATCATTTTTATTTGAATCAATGAATGGATGGATACAACATGATGCTTGCTTCGGTTGCATGGTATATGAAGTATATAAATAGTCTTTATACTTAATTTTTAAACGTGAGAATTTATAATTATTCTGTGAAATTTATTGAAAATAAAATAAGGGTGCTCGTTGTTTTGTTATTATCTTTTATTTTTACAAAAGGGTGGTCAAAAATAATCTTTCTCAAGAATATTAATTATGGTACGTAATAAAATATCAACATTGACATTTTTGTACGTTATTATTTTTTTTTTTTGGACAAAGGAAAATATAACAAATTTAAATCGGTTGGAATGGTTATTTATATCGTAGAGAGAAGATCATTAAATTTTATTTTAATGGAAATTAAAGTAATTCAAATTATGAATAATCAGAGATAAATGTGGGTCCTCATAAACATAAAAATTATACAGAACATAACATAAACAAAAAATTATTCAGAACATCAAAAATGGATTCCAATCCAACAGATCCCCAATAAACAACCTATGTTTTAAATGCTTTTATAAAAACAAATAGTCAGTTTTTGCTATATTCGTTGCTTTGTCCTTCGGCATGAAATAGAGGTTTACAATTTTGAATCTAAACTCAATCAATGGTTAAGTTACGTAAATTTATTACGTAATGGTTAAGTTAAATAAATATATAGAGTCTTTGTCCGATAGAACTTTCTAAGTTTGTGGTAGCGTCTGGCACTCATCGCCAAAATATGCAGTAAATGAGATCCCTTCAGGATCAGTTTTAAGTACTTTCTTTTCCTGAAAGCATTTGTGTAGATGATTTAGTCGTATAATCATCGGTCTCAATTAAATTAATTTAAAAATAATAACGTAGCGGTTAATTGACTAAATCCAATCCAAGTGGACAAAGGCGTTATGTCTGTAGTTTTCTATCACGAACTCCAGATGAAGATCGGCATAGTTCCGATCATGGTCGCCTGCAGCCGCATATCCTAGCAATTCCTAGTCTATACACAAAAATTCCTTCCACAACACTCACATCCTCACATCCTTAGGTATCACAATGGACCTTATGGGCGAAGTGTAGCCCATCTAGGGTAGCCTCTACAATCTATCTATCTATCCAATAGAGAATATGCATGACAATTTTTTTTCACTTGAATTGAAGCATGTTTACTTGACAAATATCAAGGTAAAATCACTTTTTAAATAACTTTAAAAATAAGCGAGATATGAATGATTGAAATTCCCGATTAGACAAAGAGGGTGATAGCCCTCTTGATATGTTATGTGACGTCATATTACACTTTCACCATTTAAAATACACGTAAAACTCCGTTTTTAGTATTTTTGCAAGAAAGAGACAGATAATAATCTTTAAAAGCTTATAGCTTCCTTGATATTTGTCGGATTTTAATTTCGTTTTTAAATATTATTACAGTATTAACAGTATTTTCATATTCTGAAAATAAATGTGAAAAAAAATTTTCATGCATATTCCCTATTGACTAAACTGACGGCGTATGGACAAGAACGGAAATAACCGGCTATGCTTGTGAAGGTTATGAGCAGTTTTCTATCACGAACTCCAGATGAATATCAGCATAGCCTATCAAAATCAGCTGCAATCTCCACAATCTACCAATTCCTGGTAGACCCACCCATACCCGTAATGTATATATCTGAATGGACCCTACACGTGTCCTACTAGGAACAGCCGCTACAACCTAACATAACCTAACGATTACTATTTAAAATTCTTTTTGAAACTAGCTACTTTGAAGGATTTCAAATTACTTACTTTGAATTACCTATTCTTTGCGTATTTTGGTTTATGAGGTTCAACCCATTACACCAAACGGTCAAATACTGGCTGTAACATTCTATAAAAAGAATCTCGATCTATTTATAAGCTGCGTTCTAGATATACTACATAGGTGCTGCAGATTTCTAGTTAACATTTAGATCCAATATTTCCTTCTTTTTTGTGGACTTTTTTTGTGGAAAGAGGCTCATTAACTAGTCTCTCGTCGTTAGACGGCATAACGGAAGTGATTTCAATGAATTTCTTTGTTGATGCGCTCGTATTCTCGTAGCTATTTATCATAAAATATGATTATGAATGGCGCGCAATTATTTCATTGCATATATTTTTGCATTCAGGTAACATTAAAATGAATTGGCCAAACAAAATACTTGACAATGAACTTCTCTCTATATTCAGACGATACCTACCAACACAGTAGTAAATAACAAAAATTATATACCGATTACAAAAAACCTAATCAACTGTCAAAATAATTAATGCTTTTTATATTTTTATCAAACGTTCTGATCTCCGACATAATGATCTTATACCTACCAACATAATATATTTAAAAAAAAAAAAACTAATTTTTAAAATTAAATTTTGTTTTAATAGAATGTCACCCATATGAATAGAATTAATAACATCAAGATTAGAAGTAACAAAAAATATATATAATATTATATACATATATATATATACATATATATATATATATATATATATATATATATATATATATATATATATATATATATATATATATATATATATATAATACCCACCTACGCGTTAATTACATTTAAATGTATATAGAAGAAATTTGAGATTAAAACAAACAATAAAACTTGAACAACATAAGTAAAAAAAAATCTTATTGTGTTTGTTTCTAACCTTAAAAAAATAATTTTGTTTATATAAATGCATAAATCAATTTTAAAATATTTTTAAATTTGATTGGGTAAGTCACTTAGGTCAATAACATAACACAGTTTTAAACCATTATATTTCCTTGTCAATATTATAATAAATAAGTTTTAAAAACTCAAATCCGACTACGAAAACAGCACGAAACGTTTTTGAAGAGTTTTCTTGTAAATATTTCTCGTAGTCGAAGGCCAGGAAGTGTTACAGTTTTGCTTTATTCATCGCAGTTGGGCCTGTGACTACGAGAATAATTTATAAGGCTTTTCTAACTTTTTTCGTAGTCGGGTTATAGTTTTATTAAATTATTTATTTACGACTCTTTAGTATATAATTAAGACTCTGTGAATTAAAATCTCTGTGAATTAAATTTCATACCAACTTGATATATTTGTGAAATTGTTTTTTGTTGTTTAGCAAGTCATATCCGTCATGTTTGATTTAATATGACGTCACATAGCCTACGAAACGTGGAACTCTTAGACGAAGCTAATGAAATCTCATTTTTCCAAATATGATTCAAGAGGTATTAAGTTAAGAGGTCCTTTATAAATTTTGTTAAAGACTTTTTTTGTGTTAAAATATTTAAGGAGTAAATTTGATACCGTCTAATTTAAATAACTTTTGGCCTTAAGGAAGTTTCTTTTTGAACGAAACATTTTCTCTCTTTTAAAACCCTGTTTAACTGCAGCTTATTGCAATGTTATGAAAAACGATTCTCTGCCGTATATCTCGAGAGCTATTAATCCTGCGTGATCTGGTGTCAAGCCTTTTATGTGTAGAATTAGCCAAGACACAATGGTCTTTGTTAACGTTTAACCAATGGTTTACGAGATATTTGAGAATAACTGATTTTCGGGACCTTTGAGCTTCGATAAGTTTCTTTAAACCCGTGATTTTGTAATGAACTTTTTGCCATGTTTTCATAGTGCTAAAACGATGATAATCTCATTGGAAAATCTTCACGTTTAATTTGTCAAATGTAAAAGTACTATTTGACTGGGTCATTATAAAACAAAATATTATAAACTACAATCTTAAATAAATTATAAAAGCCTATGTTCATCTATCAAAGTGCATATTACAATAATTCTCTATTGTCCTCTTATACATTTAAATAAATGACAGTCGGCTAGGCCGGCCCTCTTAATGTACCTACATTTATTTTTTTTAATGAATTATCATATTAAAAAAATCGTTTTGAATTGCCACTAAATATTTTTTATATACAGTTGACACCATACCAAAAAACCATTAAGTACATACAAAAAAAGGTCTTCTGGTTATACCTACTTCGGTATACCTTAGCCACCATCATCCATGCTGCTTGATTATTTGACAAAGGTTTTCTTTTATTTAATGCATCATGCATGTGCATTCAAAAATATCGTTAAGCTGATGACTTAAAAAAAAAAACCACTGATATATCATTTATTAATAACGATATTGTTTTTAACTAATGATCCGCGTTTTTAGTTGAGACATTTTTTTGAATGATCAATCGTACGTACATTATGGTTGGTGGTCGATTTGATTCTTTTGTATATTTGTCAAGTCGAGATAAAAAAACATTATGCGTTATTAATGAGTATAGGTTCGTCGTATTGAATTAATGTCGGTGATGTTGCTCAAAATTGTCCATATATATATATATCTAATCATCATTCTAATTTACAATGGATACGTTTTATATCATTGTGTTTTTAGGGCACTGTATGAGTATCCGATCTCAGGAACGTTATTACTGAAGTATGATTTTAAAATGCACACTTTTGTTGGTTGTTGATAACACACTAAAAGAAAAAAATATTATAATAGAATATTATAAACAATAAACAGTTAATTATAAAAATGTGTTAGTCTAAGCGGGTACCGTAAAAAACAGTGCCCGCCCACCTAGTTAGGGGATCGCAAGTTTCCCTGTGAGAACCTGCACCGACAGAAGTTGTCCCATCTACAAATATTTTATCGCGTAAGAATTTTTATACCCGATATATAATATATACCAGGGTGTATACAGTTTAGCCCCGAGTTTGTATCGGTTGGAAATATTGATCGTAGAAACAAAATATTGGCATAGGTGTTCATAAAATGACCTAATAAAATGACCTGTCCGTCCGTCCGTTCATTTGTAGATACGGTAATCAAAAACGAAAAGAGATAACGAGCTGAAATTTTGTATATGTGTTTCCTAGAGCCAAAATGTAACGTCAAGTTTGAATGGGCAAAATCGAACCATTTTTGGGCAGAATGGGCTTAACTACCTATCCCGTCTATCTAAACCCTAAGAGAAAAAAAAAAATTTAAAGACAAAAACTGTTTCTTTTTTTAAAAAAATAAACAACTTTTATTTGAAACTGCTTTTCATAAATTCCGTATATACCGGTTAATTGAACAATTAACTCAGTTAGTTGTTATTTTCACTCGTTTTCTATAATAATTAAGAAAAGCACATCAATACTTATTTTCATAATATTTTATTTCCAACTTTAGTATGAAACTTTTTTTTATTATCTCTTATAGTTTCTTAACTTTATATATTTCTTTTCTCAGAAAATGTATGAGATATGACAAATAGTTTCATACAGTTTTTCAAACATACGTTTTGTTTGTCGTAAATACTATAGAAAAAAAGTTATGCGCAACCCCATGTCGGGCCAGCTTTTCGCAGGGCACCCTGGACAATACTATATGTACTATATGTACTATTTTTTCGGAAAGTTTCATCTCCTAGCTCACTGGGCACCCTTTTTAAAGGTCGCCGCTCCTACAGTTTGTTGAAGTTTCTTTAAGAAGGCTATGATGATTTCTTTGAGACGACTATGGTTTAATATCGTGAAATTTGTGTTTTCATTAAAATTATTAACAATATTGACCAGTTATTTTAAATAATAACCAGAATATGTATAACAACCGTAGCATACACATTGATATATATATATATATACCTACCTTTTGTATTAATTTTATAAATTTATTTTATTTTATTTTTCAAAATATACATAATAAAAAAATGTTATGAGGGGGTTAATCTCATGATTTAATGTGATTTTGTTTCATTTTATATTTAAAAATATAAATTCTTTAACGACTAAACAATTCGCGTTATATCTTTTATTATAACTTATTAGTAATGGTTTGATTTAAACATTGAAAAACGTACACAGATACACTTAGGTATACATATAGATTCACTCAGGTAAATTGAAGGATGGAGGAGCTGGAAATACACACAATTATACGTTTAAAGAGCTACTTTACCTACCACTCATGCGTGTTTGGTTTATATACAATTTATTCAAATTTAAAGTGCTAATCGTTTATGGAGACATTGCAGCGGTTTTCGTGAATTAGTCGTAATTCGGCCAATATGCGTCATAACACCGTTTTAACTTGCCACTGAAAATTTAGCTGAGATTTCTATACATTGTCAATGATCCCGGTGACACGGCATTTACGTTGTTTCTTGCAATGAAAATAAGTTTTACATCTGTTTTATATATATTATATATATATATATATATATATATATATATATATATATATATATATATATATATATATATATATAAATATAAATATATATACATATACATATATTTGGTACAGTATTTCAAAATTTCAAACTAATTTACGTCATTCTTTTCAGGAAATTCATTGAAGGTTGTAAAATTCATTGAAGTAAGTAACCATGGTGACACATTATTGCAATATTTTATCCTGGGTATTGTTTTTAAATTGCAAATATTTCTGTATTTAGTAGAGTTGCAGAAAATATTGTCTGGTAATGAATTGTACAATTGATTTAATAAAATTTTATTAAGATAGAAATCCAATATAATATGTTTCTCCCTCCTTTTGAGGCCTTCTTGCCGCTTGTTCGATTTTGCCCATTAACGAACTTGACTTAAATATTGGTAATGGTCATTTTCGACTTTAACTAGGTATGTTCGATGAACATTTGAAGAAATTTTTTAGAAATTCTTTCATCAGTGCAAAACCAATTGGTACATTTTCTACGAAAACTCCTTAAAACCAATGCGTATGTTTAAATTGACTAAATTAATTTGGATGAAAAATGTGTGAACATGGGTTTCGATATTTCTGCTCCTCATCAGGTTAGGGGCCCTGGGCTCATGCCTTACGTTCTCTTATGTTAAATACAGTACTGCAGCCGATTGGAACGATGTCACCATAAACTGTTTCTATTGTATAGACTACAAGAATAAATAAAATTAATTAGTGTTGTATTGTATATAACATTGTAAAATATAAATATATTTATCCTAAGTTATGAGCCATCTAACAAGTAGGTATCTACTCTGTATAGGTAGACGCAAACAAAGTCACTAAGTCACTTTATATATATATATATATATATATATATATATATATATATATATATATATATATATATATATATATATATATATATATAGATGTATATTTTATATAAGAATTTCTATAGATATGTATAAAATATATATATTTTTTAAGCATAAACAGTTGTTGTTATAGCTTTTATACTGATTTCACGTTTTTATCATATTATATTTGAATTTACAATAAATAATTGCTATTTTCAATGTATAGTGTGATTATTGAAAATTTCTCAATAAATCTTCATTTTATTGAGAAAAAAAATACATTTATTACGTTAAAGTTAGTTACTTAAGGGCGTTCCAGCACTGTTATATGACTCAGTGCTCCCAGCACTTTTGACAGCTCGGACATTCGGACTAGTCGATAAGGACGTTCCAGCACTGTGTTATGCAATCAGGACAAAAAACTGGTGTGATTTTATTATGACACAAATACATAAACACACATATACAACACATAGAAAAATACACTGTTCACATATACAAAATAATGTTAATTTGAAGAAAAAATAAATTTTAAACTTTTATATTTCGAAAACAAAACGGTAACACCCGATTTTTTATTAAAATTTATATAATAAATATTTATCTTCACTCTCCTAGTTTTTTTTTTAAATTTTGTTGAGTATTTTTTCTAATACAACAGATAATAGTTTGGCGGGCATGCAGTTTTACTTGCTTCTAATGAGAGAGAGTGAGAGAGAATGATAACTTGCTATTAATTATCTCGCGTTCTAAACGGTCAAAAATTCTGAAACTTGGGGATTTACTAGAAAACTTTATTTTTAGCCTGTGAAAAAAAAATGTGCAAAATCTGTGGAAAAGTGGTACTATGCTGGAACATCCTTAAGCAATATTTGTTTATATTTTATAAATACGTATTTCGACTACAATGTAGTCATCATCGAATAAATACGTATTTAAAATATACAAACAAATGTTCTAGGAATTGGGGCAAAATTTGAAATGTAATTTCAAAAAACCTAGAGTTCTCTTTGATTATTTTAATAATCTTTACCAGATCCAAGTACACACAACCCCTTCACAAGCGCGGCTACTTGGCTGGTAGGACATTTTATAAACACCAATATCAAAGTTATTACAACTCGGAAGTAAACTTAATACTTACCCTCGTATATATTATATACTTGGTATAATTATGAAACACACTGTAATAAAGTCACATTACATCCTATAAAACACATTAACTGTGTACCCATGTTATAAAAGAATTTTAATAAAGTCTAAATAATAATAAATTTAATAAATTGTTATTAAAAATAATGTCCTTATATCATAAATATATCCCTAATTGATATTATCCAATTTTTTACTTTTACATTTTTTTTTTCGCGATATATATTTAGAATTTTACACCCCCATGAACTTAGCACAGCACTTTTAGCAGTCTCCTCAAAACCCATCCAACAAGTTTGTTGGTAGTTTGTTGGACATTGTTGGAACATTTTTAAAATTTGTTGGACCTCATTTCAAAAGTTATAAAAGTTTTTCCAAATGCTCTGCTAGGTTCACACTAACGGAGCAATGTTTGAAAACTAACCAAAAAATTATCCAAAAATGTTCCTTAGGACGTGTTGGACATTGTTGGAACAATTTTAAAATTTTTGGACCTTATTTCAAAAGTTACAAAGCTTTTAAAATGTTCTGCTAGGTTTACGCTAGCAGAGCAATATTTGAAAACTGACCCAAAAAAGTATCCAAAAATGATTCTTAGTACTTGTCGGACACTATTGGATCATTTTAAAAATTTTTTGGACCTTATTTCAAAAGTTATAAAGCTTTTAAAATTCCTGCTAGGGTCGTGGTAGCAGAATGATTTTGTTAGCATAATAGGTTTTATATTGTCGATACTTTTTATAACTGTTGAAATGAGGTCCAACAAATTTTAATGTTCCAACAATGTCCAACACACGACCAACAAATTTGTTGGATGGGTTTGGGAGGCAACTGCTAAAAGTGCTCTGCTAAGTTCACGGTGGTGAATTTTACAATATTATAAACATACGTTGTACTATAATCCAAACAAGTTGATGTCAGTTTTTAAAATTATATAATTGATTTGTGCCTTATTGATTGGGTTTTCGAATAAATGCTTCGAATACAAGTTTTTCATTATAAATATAGTATCAACTTTTATTCGAATTTTTTTTTCGTAAACCGAAAGAATAAAGCACGTAAATCAATTATAAAATTTAAAAAATAACATCCACTTTTGCAACCAATTGTACCTACCATGTTAAATCTAGCATATTTTTTCTGTAGGTGTATCGTATTTGATACGCTCGGTAATTTCAAAAGAAATCATTCTTTTTCCATATATTTTAATTGGAAATTATATTTTATATAAATTATATAAATATGTATATATATATATATACATATATATATATATATATATATATATATATATATATTTATATATATATACATATATATATATATATATATATATATATATATATATATATATATATATATATATATATATATATTATTGCCCACTTGTTTGTCTTTATAAACTTCTGTTTAATGAGTACAAATAATGTCAAATTCTTATCGCATTATTTGTATTCATAATTGAAATTTATCTTGTTTTCTTGAATGGCCTCTGGAAATTTAATGTTTTGTCCTTGTTTAGTTTCATATTCCATGTATTCAATTAAAATTTCAAATTTGCCCCATTACCTAGATCATTTTTTGTATTCTAAATACGTATTTCGATAACAAAGTAGTCATCATCAGAATAAATTAGCTAGTCGTAATTTACTCTTTCACGTTGAAAGTGTCACCAAATTAGCAAAAAATAACATATCCTGAGACAATATCAGAGTAATTTTAATAAGAGTGATGTTGTTAATAAGAGTAAATTGAATGAAAGTCATTTTAACAAAATTATTTATTATATTTTAATTTATTTTGTTTAATTTTTAATTTTTAATTTATTTTTATTTTTGTCTATTGATTTCGATTTTCTATCTATTTCTAATTGTCAAAGAGTAAATTATGACTAGCTAATTTATGCTGATGATGACTCCTTTTTAGTCGAAATACGTATTTAAAATACAAAAACTTATCTAGATATTGGGCGAATTTGAAATTTTATTTCAAAAACCTAGAGTTCTAGATAATTATTATTAATTCATAGTTTTTCCACAATTTCTGGTCAAACATCTGTAATTATTATACCCGGTATATAAATACCAGAATATATTTAGTTTAGTTCCGATTTTGCTACGGCTGTCTGTCTGTCTGTGAAAACGATAATTCAAAAATGACAAGTGACAGCGAGCAGAAATTTTGTATGCATGTTCTAGAGCTAGAAAGTAAGAGTAAAATCGAACCATGTTTTTGGCAAAATAGGCAAAACTGTTTATCTCTGAAATCGTAAAAATTAACAACTTTTATTGGAGACTTTTTGTCATAAATTCAAAATAAACCGATAATTTAAGCAATTTACTCAGTTAGTTGTTATTTTCACTTGTTTATTAATATGTGTAATCCCAAAAAATCCAATAAAATCTTAAGGCTACAAGTTCCAACATAAAATCTCAAGTAACGTGAAGTATAATAGGACTCTGTACAGGATGCAACAGTACTGGATGCAAAAGCAGAGGGTTATCAGATTCATTATCGGACATTATCCTCAGCGGATGCATCTGCACACAATGGGACTCCATATCGAGTCCATTGTGTGCAGATTGTGAGACGAGGAGGAAGAAACATTCAGCCACATTATCTATGACTACGAACCTCTGAGTTGCAGCAGATACAAGATATTCGGTGCATCTCACCTCGAATATATGAACCTTCAGGAAGACCTGATAAGCAAGCTCCTGGCTATTACCAACATATGGGAGAAGCGAATCTCGTCAGACTAAATTAGAAGGGGGACCACAATGGACCATCAGGTTGAAGTGCAGTACTTTTTAGACCCCAAGATATATCTATCTATCTATCTATCTACAACACTAAAGCTGTACACAATAAACTCAATTAAATTTTGACACAAAATTAATTTCCTTTTTTGCTATTATTATGAATAAAATATTTTTATTAAATAGAGAAAAAAAAATTAGAGCTTTTATTGTAATTAACAACCTTTTTTCTATCCATAAATAATATATATATATATATATATATATATATATATATATATATATATATATATATATAAATTGAATGCATTATATTTTCCCTGATTCAATACAATCATGAACAATTAGTTAAATTAGCGGATATGACGTCATACATGTGAATATATAGTAAATAAATTGATCAATAATTATTATTGTTATAAATTTGTATACATTTTTATTTTATTTTAATAGAAAAAAAAAGAGTCTATTTTATTTATATAGTTTTTATGTATTGAAAGTGTCTGGCACGTAAAAAAGTCACATGCTAGCGGGATTTTAATTTTTACGTTACGTTTTTGATGTAACAGCATCTATAGCGGGAGAAGATTTTACATGGGAAATTTCATAGGAAATTTCAGATTATAAAATGTCACATTTTTAATAACGATCGGTTATATGACAGTCGGCAATCATCGGCAATCATCGGCAACCATTCGTGTTTTCCAACCAATCATATTGGTTACAATAAACACAACATTAACGTATATATTGATGATATACATGATGATGTCTGAGATTGTATTTTGGATTACATTATCGCTCAAACTAATAATCTTAAAAGTTTATTGAGAGCAATTTTTGTTACAACCGTGATTTTCTTAAAATCTTTCATTTAATTTCACTTTCTTCTTGTTTGTGAGGGAAAAATCGTATAATGACCATTGAATTTGTTCTAATTGAGCTATAACTTTGAAATTTTTCCCCGTTGCAATACAATATATTGTATCTAATTCTTAGATTTTTTTTAACAGTCACCTTTATTCGAAAATATTTCTTGAAATAAAAATTTGGTGGAAGTGTTGATAAATATAGGCGAGTAGTTGGGAAATTAAAGTGAGTTTACTATAATAAAAAATTTTTTTACCCGAGTCCCCAATATGTGACTATAAACGAAAGCTTGGTGACTTGGTAACTGAAAAATATTATTTTCTACTTTTTAGTTCATAAAATAATACCTTGTTTAGAAAAAAAAATGTATATCTATTTTTCCCGGCAATGTTATTGATGATTGTCCCGTTGTTTGTTTTTAATATTTCATTTAAATGCATAAGCAACATAATAAGTGCGCTTCTTGTGGTTCGACTTCGACATCATCAACTTCAAAATGATCCAAAAGTAAAATATTTATCGTAGTTTTTGAGCTTTCTTACAATAGATGTTTTACCGCCTCTTTATATAAGGTAACTTTGCTATTAAAGCTATTAATTCAAATATCAACGGTTGCAATTTTACAACAAGTACAGTTCAAATCATCGAAACAAAACAACTGTGTCTCCCGAAGTTCCCATCCTACAGTTGAGAGAATAGCTCAAAAATTGATAATATTTTAAATTTTGTTTTCGACAACGTATAGACTTCACGTAAGAGTTATAAAATATTATAGTTAGCGCATTAATAGACATCACATTTTTTATTATATATAGTGTAACGATGGAGACATTTGTAAATGCATGCAGTTGAACTGAGGGGTATGGTTGGGTGATAATTGACTAGCTATTTAAATATTAGTTGGAAGCAATTATTGTTGGATTTGACCATATATTATTTATATAATGATAATCAATGATTATATTGTATTGTGTGTATGATAATTTGAATATAAGGTGATACAAAAAATTGATGACATAATCGTTTTTTTATCTTTAATCCAAGAACTTAAGAACAAGAGTTAAGAACAAAAGTGGCCAAATTTCCATCTTTGGTCAAATAAGAATGTTCAAAAATTTGTTTAATATTTTAACTTTCTTATAATTTTCAAAGTTGACAATCTTTTGCTTAAATGGGATGTTAATATTGAATCAGTACATTCCTTTGTAGCAGTTAAGAGAATAACCAAAGACCAAATTTCCATCTTTGTTCAAATAAGAATGTTCAAAAATTTGTTTAATATTTTAACTTTCCAATAATTTTCGGTTAAAGTTGACATTCTTTTACTAAAATGGGTTGTTAATATTGAATGAGGATATTCCCTTATAGCGGATAAGGGAATATCATAGATATATAAAATAATCAAAGATAAAGGTATAGGTAAATTGTATTGATGCGATCAACCATAGTTTTAATTATCGAATATCAGGCATCTGAAAGTATCCGAATTATATGATATTCGATATGAGAAGCCTACAAATATCCAATATTGAGAGTCTTGAAGCTATTTCATATGAATAATCTCAGCATAACCTGTATAAGACTTCTTCTAGTTCATAATGTCTCGTATTTAATAGTAATCGCTAGATTCAGTAAAATATTAAGGAAAATCATTATTCTACTACCATAACATCTCATGTAACTCAAAGACAGAGTGTTGGTCTAGATCGTGGATTTGATTCCCATCCTACATGTGTATGATTTTTCATGCCAAGCATTTGAAGTCAAAGAATGAAAATGATTTTTTTAAGTGGGAAATTACACTCTGCAGTACGCGATAGGACTTAACATAACCTAAACATACCAATCTGAGAAGCATAC
Organism: Nineta flava; assembly: GCA_963920215.1. NCBI lineage: Eukaryota > Metazoa > Arthropoda > Insecta > Neuroptera > Chrysopidae > Nineta > Nineta flava. The sequence goes on from OY986042.1 coordinate 103,936,021, forward strand.
TTAAGTTAATGTATCCCCATGTCCATATGTTTGACTGGAGTTAAAAATTGCTACTTTATCTGGATTAAGATAATTATGTCTTGATTAAAAACAAAATTTCAATTCAAACATGTAAACTATTCTGCGAAAACTAGTAAAAGATATTTGACAACTTGCTATCGATTTTCTACGTCGATGTTTGGGTTTTATTTGATATAAGTTTCACTATTGAAAGCTATTGAAATTAATTCTACTTCAGTTCAAATAAACTAAAAAGCTTTTTTAGTTAAGAGAGCTTTTTGTGAATTGATGTTACTTAAAAATTATTCATTAATCCAAGTGGACTTTGATGAGATTGCGTAACAAAATGTGACACCTTGTGTATTAAAAAAAAAGTGCATAGACAAAAAAATGCCTACTGTGGTGAATCTGATGAGAAAATAAAAATAATTCAATGAAATAATAATTCGAGAGTTGTTGTTCCATCAATTTTAAATAACAAATAAAAAAAAATATATCGACAACGACATTGATGGAAAATTGAGTTTAATGTTGCTTTTTTTTTTATTTAATACAATAATTGTTTGCAATTAGAGGTATATACTATCTATAAACATAATTAAAGCTACATTGTTAGTTTAAAAAAATTACTTTTAATTGAGCTATATTATAAGCTTATATATTTGCATTTCATACATCTATATATAGACAATTTCTTCTCAGAATAATATGTATGGAAGGTTGAACGTCACCAGCTGGTGAAGTTCATTTAACGGGCCAAAACTACTCCTAAAAGTCTTCATTTTTATCCCTTTATATATAACATACACATTCCATAAGAGTTAAGTTCTAGGTTTGAAAGTATTGATCATAGAAAAAATGAAGCTTGTATACGTATTTACGCAAGTTAGAAGAAGAATAGAGAAATTTCTTAGGTACCTGAACCTGAAAAATTATAACCATACTAAAACAAAATAGATGTTTGTGATTTTCATGGAAGATTCGCAATCGTTCTTGCTGTTTTCTAGAAATTTTCATATAGATTATCAGAAATTCTTTTCTACCATATTAATATTTAAACAAATGACATACCAATTGTTTACCTGTTAACAACGTTCATTTGCTACGCTAGAATCAAATGAGTACTATCTATAATACAATTTATTTAGGATTTTAAAAAAAATTGTTAAGTATATCAATAATCTTAATATATATATCCTTGTATATATTATGTATACTGGGTATACGATTTATAACCGTTTTATATTTATCCTAAATATTTTCAAAGTATTTTTTGTAGAATATCAGTAAATGTAAATTAGAAATTGATTTGATTTAATTTGACAGATCTGACAATAAACTATGTTTTGCTATGATATTCACAATGTATATATGTATATGTATGCGTATATTTTTTTACTGTTTTACTGTGCGCTGTCACACAGTAATTGTTTCCAAAATATGATGGCATAAAGAAACCTAACAATTATATAATCTATATATTTCAAAGAATATTTATAAACACTATTTATTATGGTGTCTACTTTAATAATATCAGTTATTATAATTTTAAGTACAAAAAAATTATGTTCTCCATAAGACTAGAAATTACTAGAATAGCCTCTTTGAAATGATCGTCAACAGGGTTTTAAATTTGTGAGGGAGGATAACTACATAATTGAGCTATTCAATTCACAAAACAACAAAATTTTCCTACTATCAAACCTCATATATGTTCTTAACTCTTGTTAACATAGCTGTTTATAGACGTCATGTGAGTGTGTTACACCTGACTATTTTTTTTTTTCAAATTCTTTTTAGCCATGCAATCAAACAAGCAAAGTAAGTATCAAACAACCAAATGAAATGGCAAATAATTATATTTAATATAACTAATTATTAATAATTTTATTATAATTATAAATTTTTGTATTTATGCATAGAATAAACAATAATTATGCGAAAAATTCATTATATAAGCACATGGTAAATAAATATATATATAAAGAACGTATAACCATATAATAATAATATATTTAAAATTATCAATTAATTTGAAATTATAAAAACAAATAATTATTAAATATAAACAATTAAATTATGCACGATATCTGTTCCTCAATAAATTACTTACAAAGTACAAATAATTTTATAAGGCCTTGGAAAAATCTACAGATACTCTATTAAAAACAAAATTATTCACTTCGGAAAATACTTAACATGGAAGGAAGTCTCTCTGCCTCTTATAAATATGATGAATTTGATATATCATTATCATATAGTTCTTGAAGAAGGACCTGTGCATTTTTATTATCAAATATTTGGAAAGCGAAATATAATTCGGGTACATGGAAAGGGTGGTTAATGTCCTTCTTAAGGAGCTTTTGTTTGAATGAAAATTAGTTTTCTAGGTTAGGATTAATTTAGAAATTCGTTCTCTTTTCGTTTTTGAGTTATCGTGTCCACGGACAGGCGGACAGATAGACGGACATGCGGGAATGAATCTGCAATGTACTCTGTAATGTAATCTGTAATTTGGTTACCACGGTAACTACTATCAAATTCACATTCATTTTTGGAACTTTCTCTCCATGCAAACTAATTAGATCATTTTATGCGATCAATATTTTCAACCATTGCAAGGTCGGTACTAAACTTATAATACTAAGTTTTATAATATTTGCAAATATTTTGATAATTTAACAGTGACATTGTACAATATACGAAATTTATAAGCACATATTTAAGTTTATCGGAGAAAATTAAATTTATTTTCTTAAGGTTAATCGGACACATGTATAGGTAAAATCGGCAATGTATAGAAAAAAATCTGAATGTTATTAATTGCTATCTCATACGTGTAAAATAAATTTTTTTTTTTAAATCTGACGAAGTCATTAAAAATTGGACTTTCAACATGGTGTGAATAGCAAATGTTGAATGAACGCATACATTTTCGATAATGTTGCTCCACCTTCTATAGATTTAAAAGTAAAAAACTTCTTAGTTTATAAATTGTACATTAAGTTAAAATTTAAAAAAAAAATAGTCTGACAAAGAGTTTTGTACATATCTGAATTAAAAGATAAAAAAACAAAAACAATATTTTTGAATTGTCAAAATACGATTATTTATTATTTTTAGTAATTAAATAATTACATAAATCCGATAAATACTAGTGATGCTAGATGCTATCTAAATTTAAATAATTAATTTACAGAATAAAATTTTTAATTTCTGTTAAAACGACTGTTTCTGTTTATTATGAAATGTACGGTCAACCTTAATACAATTGGAATGAAATACGGGAAAAATCATTTAAGTACTAATATCCGTGTAAGTACGTCGATATGAAGCTTTTTATATGAGGTTTACCGATATATGCAGACAGTGTAAAGCTTTCTATAATCAGTTTGTTTGGTATGTTGTTTACACTAAAACATGTCGAGATATTATTAGCTGGTAGAGGTAGTCTCTCAATCCTCGTCAGTCACACATACCTAACTAAACGTGTAGTACGATACGTATTATATATTTGTTGTAGTAATAAACACGTTTTATATTTCGTGTTAATGATCAGATTTTGATTTGCCATCATCGCAAACGTATGGTTGTAGTACTAAAACTAAACTATATTATATTATATACTCTCTTAATATGGTGACGTAATACGTAATGTTGTTGTTGTTGTTGTTGTTATTGTTGTTAGTTATATTTATATTATTTGGTTGGTATTATAAGTAACTAACACGCTAACTTTGTTATGCTTTAATCTGGTTATATTTTCTATAAAGTGAATTTATTTATTAACATAATATCAAATATACAAAATGTATCCTTTCTAATCGTGTTATGTAATTGTTGTTCGAACTTTGTAACGGCTGTCTGTCTGTAAACACGATAGCTAAAAAACGAATAGAGATAACGATCTGAAATTTTGTATGTGTATTCTAGAGCTAAAAAGTAAGATCAAGTTCGTAAAGGCAAAACATAATAGGCAAAATTAAATCATGTATCCCTCTGCCAGGGGGAGGGAGATACATATGTTTGAAAACGTAACAGATTTTCAGAACAAAAAATCTTCCTTTTTAAAAAATAAACATCTTTTGTTTGAAACTTTTTTTCAAAAACTCAATTGATTTCTCATAATTTGTGTTCCAACATTACCGTGACACGGAAAAATGTCCATCTTTGACACCCAAATAGATTAATAATAATATTTTAAGAAAAAGCCGGTTACTTCGTTCTTGTCCATACGCCGACAGTTTAGTCAATTAACCGCCTTTTTTTTTATTATTGACAAACTGCCGATGTCGGGATTTTAACCCATAACCTCCCAGTTTCCAAGTACTGCATACTGCACAGACATAACGCCTTAGACCGCTCGGCTACTTGGACTGATTTGTAGTTCCTTTAAACAGTTTTGTAGAATTTGGATATAAAATTAAGAGTCATTACATCTAAAGCCTGCTGTTTTGCCGAGGAGTTTTGTTTATCTACAGGATTACATGATTTTCCTAATAAAAATTCAAACTGATATACAATATAAAGCTGATAGCTTCTATTCATGGAATCAAATTTTTATTTTCAATACAAAATAATGTAGAATGACCTTAAAGTTCCACGTTATCAAGTGACTTTTCAGACGGTTACACAACATATTTTTCTTTTAATGAACTTGAAGTATGCTTCATATTTTATATGGTTGAAAATAACTAATTTTTTTTTAATCAAAATGCATCTAAACAAAATAATTGAAATTTGAAAGTAGTTTACAAATAAAATGATTTATTATACAATTTTCATTGATTTAATGATACGCTTTTCACTCAAACTGATTACAATATTGCGATTACATAAAATAATCGATTGTTTATAACTCATACGCAATTAGTTATGAGTGAATGATTGATAATAATGGGGGGGGGGGATTTGATGCACTTCGATCATGTAAGATCTATTGTGCTCCTCCATCTGGTTCCAAACGAGTAGTGTCCTTAGAGCACCTCACCCAGCTATGTTTCCTTCAGGAAGTACAAGATCTGGATTTGTAGGGATTGTAGCTCCCCAGTACGTATCTGGTAGACTCCCTGACATTTTATTATTTTGTGTATGAGGACGTCACAGTCTATTAGGACGTGTTCTGGAGTTTCCTTCATTTCTCCACAAAACCTGCAGTTACCCTCATTTTCTCAACCCTAAGTCGTCCTCTGAGCCTAGAAGCCCCAGTCTTTTTTTGCTTAGGCCACTGCAGGTTTGTAGGTATCTTTTGTGGTTGTAGGTCTCGAGAAGATTATTGGCCTACCTGAGCCCGGAAAGGTTCATCCGGAGTGTGGCTCCCTTGGCGTCCTCTTCCTTTCTGATGTCTTCTCGATAGAAGTGAAATCCCAGTCTGCAGAATGGCTCCGGCTTGTAAGGTATGTCGATATTTCCTTCTTTGCCAGACCAACCACTATCTTATTCCCCTCTATTCTCACATATCCTGGGACCCAGTGGAGGGTAAGGCAGAGTTAAGAAGGAAATATAATTTTCACAAATAAATTATTATTGTTTTGTTAATTAACAGAAAATTTATTGCCACTGTATATATATATATATATACATATATAGAAAAACCACTTTTCTTCTTCGTTATTTCACCTGATGTAGGAGCCCACATTCACCAGCCGCATACAGGTTTGTTCGTATACCGAAAGAAAATTGAGTATATGTGTAAGTAGTACATTCATTTTGCGCGTCTGTTTTTCATCTTCTACAATAATTTTCTTTTTTTCATTTTATTTCCTCTGGTAAATAAGCAGCCACAAACAAGCAACAACACCACCATTTTACCAAATAAGTACTTGAAAGTAGGTAACATTAGTTAGTTAACTAAGTAATAGCATAACTTCTTATATAATCTTGTATATGGTATAGCTCTTACGAGCTCGTTCGATGATTAGCTCTTAATTGCTAATACTATACGTATATAGGTACTGCATTTTTTCATTCGTTTTTATTTTGAATGTTTATAAAAACTGTCTTATTAAGGTTTTTGTGAAGAAAATTCAATTTATGACAGGTTCTTCAAAATTCGACAGCTTATTATTTCAATAATAAAGAATATCCTGTGAAAATTGGAAGTTGATCCTGTTTTTAGTTTTCGAGTAAAAACATGTTAAAGTTCCGATTTTTAAGACATTTTTACATAGGTTAAATGGACTCGTCGGTAAAAACATGAATACAAAAATCTATATCGCGACAACCAGATATGCCAGTGTTATGAAAAACTGTCATAATAATTATCAAAGTCTTATAAATACCTGAACCAAATTTCAAATAAATCCTGTTTTTGGTTTCTGAGATAATTAAATTTGTAGATCGAAAAATGTTCTAAATCTGGTTTTATTTTTAGTTTTATCTAGTTTTACTTTTAGTTATATTTATTTTTATCTAGTTTTATCACCATGCAACTTTTTTGAAATACATAAAAACATATTAAAACTCTTCGAGAAAATGAAATTTAGGATTTAAGTTTTAAACAATTTTTTTTTAACAAATATATATGTTTTTTAAAAAAATTAAATTATTTCAAACAATTTAATTGCAAAATTTTTACTTATTTAGAGTTGGCAATGGATGAGATATCAATGCATTTATTATAGAACTAACTCACCACCCTTACTTACCCCTTCCAGTTTCACAACAACCTTAACAGACTTTTTACTTAAAGATTTGTCAGAAATTTCATTACTGACATTACTGACTTGACAGCCTCATAAAAATAATCTTCTAAGTCTTTTTGGAAGTGTTGAGACACTGTTACGATTGACAATTGACGATTCCCGATACAATAGTAAGTAATATTATTTTTTTAAATGTATTAAACATATTATTTCTGCATGTCAATTTGAATTGATTACCCTTAGATAATTATACGATATACATAACCTTAACAATAATAATGATAATAGGTTAAAGTAATTATCGTTATTTACAACGATTATATTCTTGGTATAGAAATAATAATATTAACAATAACTAATCGTCCACCATATTTATTTTCCATATCTAGTATACAGTTTTAGTATAATTCTAGTATAATTGTTTTTTCGTTTCTAAATAATTATTATGAACTTTTCTATTATTTATTTTTTTTATTCAATAAATGAATTAGTTTTCGAAAGAAAAAAATAGGTAAGGTACGTAGATTTACCATATTTATTAGTGGGTGAGTAAGTGAGTCAGGAAATATCTAAAGTAAATAAATTGATTTTCAAAAAATAATTATGTTATTATTTTATTAATATTTAGAGTACTAGAAGGACTATTTGACTTGGTCACAGTTACTGTATATATGTATGTTCGGGTCAAATCTTGCAAGCTGAATTAGAACCACTTCCTCTTATCCTACGAAGTTGAATTTTTACATGTTGGTTCAGTTCCGATGACAATGCATTTTTATGGTAAGCATGACAAGAATCGACAAGAGGAAAGAGGGGTTTAGAGGCAGGGGGAAACACAATATTTGGTATATTTCTCTTAATATTGAAGTAATCGAAAAACACATAAGAAGTAAAGTTGTAGAAAATTAATTTTACTATAAAAAGCATGTTTTTTTTGTCATATTATATATTAGTCACTGTTTTTTTTTGAGATATTATATATCAAGAACTTATTGGTCCAGCGTAAATTTTGAAATTTTGTAAGGGACCTTTGTGCAAAATTAACTGAGGAGTAACTTTTGTACTGGCTTTTGTACTGACTATTAACGTAAATAAAGTTTATTCAAGAAAAACTAATGTTCACAACTTTTGACCCTAAACAAATTTATTTTAATCTTACTTAGCATTTGTAATCCTGCGGGTCGATATTATTATAAACATCTGTTTAACTTTATTAGTCCATTAAACAGTTTGTAATATAAAACTAAAAGTTACTTAATGTATTCGAAAAGTATTCAATTTTATTTGATAGTAAATATATTAAAACATTATAAAAACAAAACCGGTAATTATTCAAAAAAAAAATCGAACTGAATAATTAATAAATACTCCATAATTATTGTTCGCCGTACCCTGGGTAGATATTTATTTATTATTCCATTACAATACAAAAAGAACCAAACTCAATACTAAATGACAAAAGAAAACAAACAAAAATTAAACAAATAATAATAATAATAATGAAGGTTCTTTTATTTTTAAATGTATAAAATAAATAACTTTTATCAATAATTATATTTTCTTCAATAAATGGAGGTTCATATCTTAATTACAATACTTCACTTTGACAAACAATATATATGAGCAGTGAAAATCGTTTATAAGGATGAAACTTAGTGTACTGCAGTGTTTAGAGTATATCTACTGTATAGGTCCTGGTATATATAAGTCCAAATGTATAAGTCCTTGCTAGATAGATAGATAGATTGTAGCGGCTACCCTGGGCGGGCTACACTTCGGCCATAGGGTCTATTGTGATATCTAAGGATGCGAGGATGTGAGTGGAGAGGACGGATTTTTTGTGTGTAGACTAGGAATTGGTAGAATTCCTATCGACTCAAATTCCAACCGACTCTGAGAGGAACTATGCCGTTATTCATCTGGAGTTCGTAAAGGAAACTGCAGAAAATCTTCACAAGCATAGCCGGTTTTTTCGTTCATGTCCATATGACAGTTTAGTCAATTAACTGCCTCTTTTTTTTTTTTAATAATTGACAAACTGTCGACGTCGGGATTCGAACCCATAACCTTCCGTTCCAAGTAGACATAACGCCGTAGACCGCTCGACCACTTGGACGGTTAAGTCGTTGCTAATTCCCAAACAAGTATCTTATGTAAGACATTGACCTACAAGATAAATTTACATAAACGACGAAGTAACCATAGCGATTTATACTAATTCGTCTTTGCGAAAGAGAAGAGAGAGTTCGACTTTATTAGTTTTTGCCTCTGAATTCCGTCGAGCCGAAGCTAAGGTACGTTATTATGTCTCCCTAGGGATATTCTAGGAGGTGGAAAGGCGTATAATCCGCTCCGTTACAGTCTGTATAGATCCCACTGTCCTCTAACCTCATGAAAGATAGATGCCTTTTAAGCCTGCAGTGTTCCATAAGCACCCCAATCAGAAGGTTTATCTCTTTCCGGTTTTTTGCCAATAAGCCAGATTTGACCTTGCGGCTTTAAATAGCTGTGTTATACTGGTGTCGTTGTGTGAGCCCAGCTTAAGTTAAAGACAGAGTTTGACGGTACTTTGATATCGCTGTAAACGGATTTGACTGTATAACATTTAAAATTTAAATAAAATTGTCACATACCCAGTCAAATTATTATTTAAGGTGAAAAGTCATTTATTATTAATTGATATAACAAAAACATTATAATTAATTATTAATTTTATTGTGTTTGTATATTCATTATTGAGGGTACTGATTAGTTTTTGTATTTTTAATAAGGCATCATGAATAAACATTAAATAATGGATTAAGGATGTACGAGCACGGAAGCTTCAAAAACATTAAGGCTTGATTTTTTGTTTACATATTGTTGAAATTTACTCAAAATCTCAGCTGTTTTTTTAAATATTTTTTTTAGGCCCGTCATACCGGAATTTTATTGGATCAATCTCTTTGTTAATATTTCTATTTTCTATTGCGTAGTATTTTTTTATTCGTCTCTTTTATTCCCAGTTAAAATTATCAAAATATGTCAAAATATGGGATTCTCCATAAGAGCAATGCATTAAAACTCGAACTTTAATATTAAATAATTAATTGAAGACCCCCGTAACCCACCGTCCTGAAACTTTTATAATCGATTTATATGACTGCTAGTTCATTAGTTTTTGTACAGATATTTTCTGTCATAATAAAATAATTTTGTTAACTGCATTAATACTCTCAAAAAAAACTAACATGCAAAATCTGTACTGTGAATATTTTATAAACGTCAGCTAAAAAAGATCTAATTGAATGTTTTGAATGCTGAATTTAATTCCATTTTTTGACATCAAATGCTTGATATGATAAATCATACAAATCTAAGCTGGATCAAACCTACAACCTCTGGTAAACTGTCCCGGAGCTTCGAGGTGCTATTTTTTCAATTATTTCTGTAAACTTCAATTTTCAATCGTCAATCTATTCATTGTTAGTATGATTACCTTTCGGTTATATTATTCCAACGGAAGTGACTAGCGTTAACTTGATTTGACATTTAAGCAATATGTCGGAACATGTGTAAAAATATTTTGCCATCAATATTTTGATATGAAAAATCTTGCACATCTTGGCTGGGGATTGAACCCAAGACCTCTCACATTCACATTCTAGACCAGAGCTTTGCTTACTGAGGTACCCACATGCTTGATATGAACATTGGTAACATTCTTTGACATGCTTGATACGAAAAATTGTACAAACATTTGCCTCTGACATTCTAGACCAGGGCTCTGCAATTAGTACTTAATTTAATTTAGTTGAATGTGGAACTTAATTTATATAAAATCAGAATAGTTCACTTGTGAACTCCAGTGCAGCGCTCAAGAATATAATAACTAATTCTGATTAAGACTTGTAAATTACCACTCACAATACTTTTTCGTGTAAATTTGTAACGAATAAATAAGCTGGTAGACCGGGGTGGATATAAACCAGTAGGGTTGACTGAATAATACAAGAAGATAGACTTGTGGTTTTACGTTGCGTAAATGAAGGGTTAGTAAAATAATTCAATGTTATCGTCTTGTATTTAATTAATTGCTTCTAATAAAACTTTCTTATAACTGTCATCGGTATAGAAAACAAAATACAGTGAGAGCTGCTTACAACGACATTGCTTTGCACGTTAGAATACGTAATATTATAACGTATTGAACAATCGAAGTTACTCAAAATAACGACACAACATATTGTTTCACCCTACTACCTACCTAATTTGTATGACCAATATTTAAATATGTGGTAATAGAACTAATCCAAGTAGCAAAAAAAAGTACATGGACTCGAAAATTCTTTGTTTTCGAGATATAGTGCTGAGAAATAGTGACAAAAAAGACCCTTTTATTGTAAAACTTGGATCTGGCAATGCTTTGCGTACGAATACGGGTTTTCCAAAATGATACATGCATTTTCTACTTTTACTTTTATTAACTAATGTTGATACTAAAAATGATGCAAATTTCGATGTCTGTCATATAATTTCATCTGTCATAATGACAGATATATTTCTTTTTGTCCTGGTTTTCACTACTTCTTTAATATTTGCTGTAACGAATATTACAGATCTATAATAATAAAAATATAAAAATGGCACGATAGAGCGAAAAGATTTTTGACCTTTTGATTAACCTGAATAAAATATTTCGTTAGTTATGTGTTAAAAACTTTCTTCCATATTTATTGAATAAACATGTATAGAATGATTAAAAAAGTAAAAAATTTTGTGTGTATATTAACAATGTGGAGAGACATATTATTTATCGTTAGTTAATTACAAATAGTCGATAGGTTATTGCCGCTATATACCACCAACAACACTATATAACCACCCTAAAACAACACTATATAAATATTATTAAGGGTGGTTAACAGTAAAATACACATATAGATATGGGTTACCTTATAACATATACAAGGGATGATTTATATATATATATATATATATATATATATATATAAATGAATTACATAAGGTCCATTGTGATGCCTAAGGATGTGAGGATGTGAGTGGAGTGGAAGGAACTTTTATGTATAGACTAGGAATTGGTAGGATATGCAGCTGCAACTGACTATGATAGGAACTATGCCGATATTCATCTGGAGTTTGTGGAAGGAAACTGCAGAAAACCTTCTCAAGCATAGCCGATTACTTTGTTCTTGTCCATATGCCGACAGTTTAGTAAATTAACCGCTCCTTTTTTTTCTTATTAATTGACAAACAGCCGATGTTGAGATGCGAACCCTTAGCCTCCCAGTTTCCAAGTAGGCATACTGCGCTTGGCTACTTGGACTGGTGAATTTACATTACTTACTCCACACAATATATTAAAATCCACCTTTTCCCCCTTTGACATGTCTTTATCCAATTTATAGCCTGGGAAAAACCAACTAGTTTTTGGATATAATTTTCAAGGCAAATATGAATTATATAAGGAACTATTAACAAAATGTTAACCTTACAACGGCAGCGTATCTAAAGTGAGAACGATAGAAATGACAACTTTTGTTGAAACGTTTTGCATAAAAAAAATCTGCTTATGAAGCACACATTTGTCCTGAAGAATATTACATGATACGTGAAATTCTATTATCCGTTTCATTAATGGTAGTAATTATCTGATAAAACTAAAATTATGCTTAATTTTGAATCATCCTAAACATTCATGAGTTTGTAAACTTAATGAAACAAATAAAAGTGTATACATATATGAGGAATAGAAAATCTCATTCCCTCCAATCTACCCACCCCCACCCCCACACATACATGTAACAGCAAGCATATTCATTGTATAGTAATAATAATATACACGGATATATATTGTGCATGTCTGGAATAATTTCCCCAAGACCACTAATTTATGTTTTAATCAGGTTCGAGTCACGCAAATGTAATTAGTTTTTTATAATTCTAAGCGTTAGAAGTTCTACACACACACACTCATACACACACATATATACACCACCATGATTGTGGTTTTTTTTAGGTAGACCTAACGTTTGTTTGCTGAGTTGTGTTTTTTGTTTGTTATTTAAAAGTAATAATCTTTGATTAATTAACATTTATTTTTTCATATAAGTTGAAGTAAATATACAAGCAGGACATTTTTTAATGTGTCCTTATAATAATAATAATAATAATAATTCGCTTTGTAATTATTATTCAGTTTGGTACATTAAAAAAAATGACTAATTATACCTTGATTAAACTTTGATTATTAAAATAATGGTAATTAACTGCTATGGAAAATTCTTCGAAATCAAACTTTTGTGTTTATTCTGATTTTTTCACTCAGATAAAGTCATAATTATCCAGCATGTCCACGTGGAATTGAATGTATTTAGTGTACGTTACTTAATTGGTCCTGTAAGTTAATTTCTATAGGCACACATGACATGTTCAGCGAGAATGTATTTTTTATGACGTTCCAGCAATGTCTTATATAATCAGGACAAAAAACCGGTTTGATTTTATTATAGCACAAATACATAAACACACATATACAACACATAGACAAAAACACTAATCATACATACAAAATAATGTTATTTTGAAGAAAAATAATAGTTTTAAACTTTTATATTTCGAAAAAAAAATAGTAACACAAGCTTTTTTATATTTTTTTAAAATTTATATAATAAATATTTAGCTTTACTCTCCTAGTTTTTTTTTCAAATTATGTCGATTATTTTTTCTAATACTTTTTTCTAAGGCATGAAGTTTTACATGCTTCTAATGAGAGAGAGTGAGAGAGAATGATAACTTTCATATTAGTTATCTCGCGTTCTAAACAGTCAAAAATTCTGAAACTTCGGGATTTATTAGAAAACGTTATTTTAAGCCTGTGAAAAAAAATGAGCAACATCTGTCGAAAAGTGGTGGTATTCTGGAACATCCTTAAGTATCACCAATGTATAGAAATGTTCCTATAGTCCAGTTTTGGTAATAAAGATAGCTAGTTTGATTGTGTATATCCTTCAATAGATGTAAAAATAGTTCACGCCATTTTAGTGGATAAAAAGTTAGGGTTCCTGAATAAATCCTTTTCATATAACATTCTAGAAAAAAATTGTGTAAAATTGTTGTATTTGAAAATTTCCATTCGTATAATCCTGAAGAAATAATACAAAAATTATTAAAAGAGAACTCGTTACCTCAACTCCTAGATAAATATATTGGTATTTTATAAATACGCATTTCGACTACAAAGTAGTCATCATCAGTATGAATTAGCTAATCATAAATGTCTCCGTGATATGGAATTGAAGATTTGCTACTCGTTGCGAATTTGGTGCGTGTCTCACAAAGATTTTTAAAAAGTTTTGTGTTTTATATGGTCGGATTGACAGGTCCAACTAAGGATTAACAAGGTTAACTGACAAATTAAGTGTGTGATGGGTCAATCAACTGCGTCGATTAGCACTAATCAGTGTTGACCATATGGTCTTGTTTGGACCAATAGCGTTATAATAATTATATCAGCTGCTTTTGATTTTGAATTTCTGTGGAGTACTGGCTTCAAATAGTTTAAAAATCGGTATTTTAAAATCATCCTGTGTACTTAAATAAACAAAAACTATAATAAATTCAAAAGTAATCAATAATAAGAGCACAAATCACATATCTCCAACTAATTATATGTTAAAAACATAACAATAAAATAGCCTTAACCTCAAATAAAGGAACTTTTACATAATTTATTATTAACCACTAATAAATATACACTAATTAGAATTTCTAAAAGTAATTTTCATTCGAAAAATAATCTATATTATAATATATGTACCGGGGGTTTCAAATAGCATGTGGCATCTTTATAGCACAACTCGAAAGAGAATACATTCATTATAGCAGCCGCAGATCTTACCAAGTCCTAGTCCATACATAAAAATTCCTTCCACTCTACTCACATCCTCATATCCTTAGGCATCACAATGGACCTTAAGCTCGAAGTGTAGCCCGTCCAGGGTAGCCTCTAAAATCTATCTATCTAACGAAGTTAAAACTTTAAGTGTTGTTTTCTGAGCTTTTTACTGATTTATTTGCAAATTGCCAAGCATAATGTAATACACCTGGTATAAACTTTTATATGTATAATATTATACATAGTACTATGGACAGCGAAAGTTGATGTCACTTTTTTAAATTTTATAATTGTATTGCGCCTTATTGATTCGGTTTTCGAAAGAATGTTTCGAATAAAAGTTGTTCATTAGAAATATAGTAACAACTTTTATTCGAAAATTATTTTCGATAACCGAATGAATAAGGGCACAAATTAACTATAAAATTTAAAAAAAGAACATCAACTTTAGTGGCCAAAGGTACATGAGAGTTGCGTATATAATTAATTTCAGTATTGGTTGGTATAATTACCGTTACTAGTGATTGATACATTTTCATTTTCAATTAACCTGTTGTCATTGTGCGTATTCATATTCTTTTGGAGAAAATCAATAAATACTTTCGGTATAACAAATGCTGACGTTATATTTTTAAAAGTCTCAAAATTTATACTGAAGCAAGTGAAAATTTGTTCACTTTCTATAAGAAAGACTAAACAAGTTTTCTGGAAGTATTTTGATCAGTAAAAATCAATGTGTTCAGTTTTTGCTTCCGCAAAATATTGGGCACAACTATAATCAACTTTTGTACATGTTTTTTTTTGGCCTATTGTGCTTGCATGTACTAATAAGTTTGAAGCTATTGATGGGAAATTTGTTACTATAATTAACATAGGCAACTTTGTACTCAAAACTTGTTGCTTATTAATGCCGAGGCTATAGAGTCTCGCCGAGTTTACTCGAATACAAAATCCACAACATTGTGGGACATATAATGAACTACAATGTATTCTCGCTAACATTTCTTAATTGCCTTGATTTGTAACCTAAAAACCTCGTTAACAAGTACATATTTAAAGAATTGGAATGTTGCATGAAAATTTTTTTTTCACTTTTATTGAAGCATGTTTACTTTACAAATATCAAGGTAAAATTACTTTTTAAATAACTTTAAAAATAAGCGAGATATGAATGATTGAAATTCCCGATTAGACAAAGAGGGTGATAGCCCTCTTGATATGTTATGTGACGTAATTACACTTTCACCATTTAAAATACAAGTAAAACTCCGTTTTTAGAATTTTTGCAAGAAAGAGACACATAAAAATCTTTAAAAACTTATAGCTTCCTTGATATTTGTCGGATTTTAATTTCGTTTTTAAATATTATTACAGTATTAACAGTATTTTCATATTCTGAAAATAAATGTGAAAAAAAATTTCATGCATATTCCCTATTGTTGTGAAATTTCACGGGACCAAATTAATTCTTAAACACAAACATAAAAATTCCCGCATCTTTTTTTTTTAATACAAAATCAGTATGTTTAATTTAAAATAATTTTTATTTATAAAATAAATTTTCACCCATCTCTCTACGAGATACCAGGTACTAAAACACACTTAAAAGTGCATAACCATAAAATGACGTCACAGGATAACTCAGGGCTAAGATAAATATCTATATATGTGTGTGTATGTAAGTGTATACACAGGATAGATAAATGTGTGACGTCACGTACACCACAATTATGTTAGGAGTTACAAATGGACATAGATATCTATTAGTTGACATAAATGAAAGAAAAGTATATATATATATATATATATATATATATATATATATATATATATATATATATATATATATATACCGTGTGTGTTGGAAAAGCTATTCCAATAGAGAATCAATGTAAAATATTATTTATTACTGGGTGGTCATGTGGTTCCTGTGTGAAGTCAGTCAGTACACATTTAATGAGAGTGGGTTAAATATGTTCATTGAATTCTTAACTTTAGTATGTGCATCACAAAATCCCCACTCTTAAATGACAAACAAACAACCAAACGCATATATATATACCTATACACAATCCAGATGTTTGTACGTATGTGTATTGTATTGGTGGACTGTATAGTTTTATAGTTAATATTTTATTTATTTATTAAACATTTATTCTCTATTAGAATGCTTTTGAAAACGGTATATATATATATATATATATATATATATATATATATATATATATATATATTGTCCTCTACAGTTATAAACACCTAAGTATGTCAGTCCTGCTGCTGCAGTGTCTGTTAGTCTGTTGGTCACTGTTTTTCGATGAGTCGCCAAACGAAACGGCGATAAATATAGAGACAAGGACTTGGTGTCGGTGGATTGTTGTCGGCCGCGTTCATCGTAAAGTGTATATCATTGATATAGATGATGTAGACGAAGAACTTAAATCCGAAAATTGTAGGAAAAGTGTGTGTGTTCATGTTCAAGTATGTGTATGTATGGCTGTGTGTGTGTGTGTATGTATGTGTCTGTATGGTATTTATAAGGAAAACACAAATGTTTAGTAGCAACAAACTACTACTATTAGTAGACGCATGGAGAGGAGAGAGGGTGTGTAAAAAGGAAATGTTTTTCGTGTCTTTTTTCTCTGTACAAACTAAAAGTTTTTTTTTGGTGGTTTATATGTGATGTCCTAATAAATACCATTGCTTTAGATTTATGTACCAATAGGTATAGGTACTGCAAAAAGTTTTCAATCTGATTTTCATTTTCTTTGATTGATTTGGATATTTGAAATACAATAAGTGAGTCGTTCGTTTAAAGGTTTAATTTAATAATACATGAAGTTCATTTGGTTTTAGAAAGTTTGTTATCTTATTAAAATGTTTTTTAAAAGAAATTTTTAGTCTAAACGATGCTTCCGGTTTTAGTACAAACTATCACAGATGCGAAATTTTGCATCACTATAATAAATATAATAAATATTTAAATACCAAAAACTGCTTTTTTAACATTCGACTTCGAGAATGTTTGTATTAGAAAACTTGATACAGATGTTTAATCTCCAGGCATTGATATTAACCCTCACATGTTAAGAAAATTGGCATCAAGACAGTGAAAGAACCTTTACATTCCACTACCATAACATCTCAGGTAGCTCAGAGGCAGAGCGTTGATCTAAAATGCCGGAGGTCATGGGTTCGTTTTCCATCCTAGATGTGTAATTTTCATATCAAATATTCGATGTCAAAGAATATTATCCATGTTCAGACAGTAATTACTTAAATGTCAAATTAAGTAAACGCTACGTCAATTCCGTTGGTAAAATATAACCGAAAGTTAACATATCCATGCATAACAATGAATAAATAGACGCTTGTTTAAAAACTAATAAAAAAAATTATTTTTCCAACAAAAGCAAAAAACCAGCTTTTTACAGTAAAAAAAAAAAAATGTAAATTCGCTTTAGGTGGAAATTAAACCCTCATATTCCTCTCAAAGAAATCTTTAACACAAAATCGTCTCATGCTTTAACAATGTTTAATTAATTTTAAAATGGGACTAAAACCAAATGTTTAAAGGCTTAAAAATCAATTTAATTTGAATACCAACGCTTCCAGTTCCAACATACGTATTTCTTGATAGTGCCATATTATTTATTATATTGCCATCAGATTAGCATATGCTTACAAATTAAAATCGATACGACTATTAGAAGTATCTGAAAAGTGAGATTGTTAGATTAGTCAAAAAGTGATCAGGCTAAAATATTTTTAATTCCGTTCTAGAAGATTATTTATACCAGTTTTTGAATGTAGTGAAAAATAGTATTTTAACAATTAATCATTTATTCACTCTTGCCGTAACATATACAACCAAAGAAATATGATCCGATTGTTTTCGAATCCAAGAACGAATTTATAATTTATGCGTATCAGTTTATTAACTACAACTTTAAACTCCAATTCCGTAAGTGGAAAATTCTATGGAAAAACAATTTACTAATACTTTTCAATGAATATTACTGTCGCCTCTGTATTTGTTATGACATTTTTATTGATTTAATGTTGATAGTTAATTAATTAAATTTCAATTAAAAAATTGAGGACAACGATCCTAATCACTGATAATTGTCTTTTAATTAAATTATATATATATATATATATTATAATTATTTTGTTTATTAGTTTCATAATGTTTATTTTATTGTTTCACATTGACAATAGTGTTATCATTTCTACGAGTACAATAATTATTTCCGTATTATTACTTGAGTTTAAATCAGTCAGTATCAAATGATTCTGGAACATTATTTTGTAGGAAAAAAAACTTTAACCTTGAAGGTGGCATTAACCTTTACAGTGGCTTTTTAACTACTTCAACTATACTCGATAACGTAATAAAATAATTGATAATGCAAAAAAAAATAATTGGGATTGAATATGTTCAAATCTTATGACAAAAGAAAATCTACACAAATATTATAAATTCGAAAGTATCTCTGCCTGTCTATTACGTTTCCACGGCTAATTTTGGTGAAATTTGATATGGAGTGACCTTGAGCCTAGGGTGTGTTACTTTTCATAAAAGTGAAAATTCTGTGGGTTATTATATTAGTTATTTCATGTTTCTTACGATTTAGAGTGTAATAGTTATATATATTAGACCGGTAGTGTAAGTGTTATTATTGTTTCTACAGAAATGTCTGTATTGGCAAAACTTTGGAAATAATATATTTGCCAAAAAAATTCAGAAAATAAAAAAATTGTCGTTACATAAACTTTGAAAAATTTAATTATTTGACAAAAATTAATATCATGTCAGTCTAAAACATAGAAAGATGTATATAATAAGACAAATATATATCAAGACATCTTCATTTATACGAATTTTTTCTATAAGTGATCTATAAAGGAATATATGTAGGAATGGGTAAAATCTACGCAAATTCCCGCAATTTATATATAATATTTATATAAATAGCGCTGTTAATATTTATTACACAATCGAGTAGTTATTTCCAGAATGCATTCCCACTTGGCGTTTGATTTTTAAGCGTAAATTTATTAAACCGTGTTCCGGCTTTCTACATGCTTTCAATTTCTCATTTTTAATATTGTTATTCAAAACATTGGTAGCTATTTCTGTAGGATATTTTAAAACGAAGATAATACAAAGGCTGAACAACCCCCCGGGAAAAAAAAGAACGTTTCCAACAAAAAGGAAATTATTTGTAAAATCGTTTCTTCCATTTTTAATATTGTTTGGTCGTCCATACATTGGCCGGCAATCAAAGGTGATATTATCAGTTTTGCTGTCACCCAAACCAAAAACAGTTAGTTGATTTTGTTTAATTTCTTCTTGCGTCCTCTCTTATTGATAGCAATGGCATTTTACAGCAAAGCCAATTAAATTTTTATCGTATATATTTTAATATTTTAATTTTAATTTCTAGAATAGGTTTTAAACAATCGAATCAATACTCCTAGCCTAGTCAAAACTCCTTGTCAAAACTACGTTTTTGGTCAATGAATATAAACTTTCTATGATCGAATTACAACGAATTCAGTATTTATACCCAGTATATGTAAATATACAAGGTACATTTAGGTTAGTCTCGACTTTGTAACGCTTGAAAATATTAATCCTTGACAAAAATGTTCACAAAGATATTTATAAAAAGGCCTAATTCGGCCATATCCGCAAGTCCGTCCGTCTGTGAACACGATAACTCAAGAACGAAAAGAGATACCGAGCTGAAAATTTTTGTTTGTGTTCTACAGCGAAAAGGTAAGGCCAAGTTCGTTAATTGGCAAAATTGGAACGTGTTTCCCCCTGTCAGGGGGAAAAATTTATGTCTTTGAAACCATAAGAGGTAGAAAAAAAATTTGTAAACAAAAAATCTTCTTCTCTTTAAAATAAACAACTTTTGTAAGAAAATTTTTATCATAATCTTAGTAGTTTTTTCATAATTTGTGGTCAAAGTTCCTCGGAAATCGAAAAATGTGCCCATTTTTAAAGTCATGAGATATTTTTTTTAAATTGTGACTCAACAAACATTTACAAATAATTCATATTTTATAAACATTGAATAGGCAGAAATATTAACAATTCAAACATTGATATACAATTCAATATATACTGGGTATTCAAACAATTAACTCAGTTAGTTGTTACATTACTTGTTATATATATAATTTTAACAGATGTACAGCTGGTTTAATACAACAAGTGAACTTTTCTTCCTCTCTCCATGTATAGATTTGGTCAATGGTCATAGTCGTAACATGGTCTCAGTAGTATATCATATACAAGATATATCAGAAAGTGTGAAAAAGTTCCCAAGAGTGTACAACAAAACAACTTATACATGGTACTCTGGAAGGTATATAACCAATATATATATTCGATATGGATTTCTTCAATATCTTCCGTCCCTTTGTGTAACAATCGGACATTCAATCTGTCATGTATTTTATTTGTACAAATAGTTTCAAGTATTCATTTCATAAATACACTTTATATACAAAATAAAAATTTTTTTCTTCTTTGATTATAACCTAAGGAAATGGATGATATGCAAACCTGGCCTCCAGAATGCATAGGCATACCAGAGCAGTTTAAAGGTTTTTTAGTTCTTTAACCAACAGAATAAAAGAGGTCATCAGAAGGTCATGTTCATCAATTTAACGATTTTTTGTTTTAGTTGTAGCATTCTTATAGCAGATAAAAAGTACTCGTATGGTCAAATTTCGTTGTTTTGGCCACTAACTACTTAAAACTGGACAGATAACTTTTGAGATGATTTCCTTTTAAAATTGAAACCGAATCCAACAAACTTGGATTAGCTTGGAATTATGTATCATAATGTGTCATTATAAAATTTTTAAAAACTATACTATTTCCAAACAATGACTTGCAGAAGTTCCTAAATAAAATTATAATCATAATTCTACTCCTAAATAGAATTATAATTCTCCTAAGTAGAATTATATTTATCTATTGTTAGTATGGTTGCCTTATTGTTATATTATACCAACGTAAGTGACTAGTGTTTACCTAATTTGACATTTTATTAAATTTGTGTTGTTTATTATTCATCTAACTAATAAACATACAATTTAAAAGATTCTCGCAGCTCTAAAAATATAATTTGCCATATATTAAACCAATCCTTCTCATGACACATCTGCTGATAGTTTGTACATACACACACAACAGTTATAAAATTGAATGAGATGATATATTTGACGATAATCAATAATAAGAAGCTATGTAATTTTCCGAAAAATTTCATTATAAAGTACACATTATACACGTTACACACATTATAAGAACAAATTTTTGAAACACTGTTGCAAAAACATCCGAGGCCTAATCATTGCTATGATTAAAAAAAAACGAATAATTAGAGGGTCGTTAAATAATTTTATCCTTCATCCGCCATTTCAAATGTAAATATTGATAGAAAATCCCACACACATAAAAATAGTATTTTCCGTAAAATTAATTTTCTACAATTTTCTTTTGTACATACATACATACATACATACATACGTATCTTGATGTAATTTGTACGATTAAACAACATTTATTTTGTATCTACAGTTATATGGCGCTGTGTCGTCGTGTACTCTACCTATCTACTATACAGCATCTTTCAGGAAATATTTCTATCTTCCATGAGAAAATTCCTCAAGGAAAATTTGTGTTTTTAATTTTGTTTTTTAGTACGCTTGCGTCTATTTATCCATTGTTAGTATGGTTGGCATGGCGGAAGTTTTGGTCCCTTACTTATGTCAGGCATTCCGTTAGTTTTCAAAATTAAAATCCTCAATGCATGCGTCTTACCTGTCCTAACGTACGGTACTCAAACATTGACATTAACCTAAAAACATTACTAAAAAATAAGATCATGTCAAGAAGCTATCGAGAAATTAACAGCTCAAAGAGATTTGAGCTGCATCTCTTGGATTCGTGAGAGAACAAGAGTATGTAAATGTCATTATAAAAAAATTAGAGTGGAATTGGGCTGGTCATATTGCTAGGATGACAGATGATCGTTGGACGGTTCGTAGCACTGTATGGTCTCCATACAGCAACAAACACCGTAGAGGTCACCCACTTAAAAGATTGAGAGACGAAATTGTACGGTTTGCAGGATATCAATGGATGATATTGGCGAATGATAGACCTAAATGGAAATCTCTTGGAGACGCCTTATTGAGATATTTTATAGGTTCATTTATATTATATTATTACTATTATTAATATGATTGCATATCGGTTATATTATACCAATGGAAGTGAATAGCGTTTACTTAATTCGACATTTTATTAATATGTCTGAACATTGATAACATTGGATGACATCAAGTGCTTCATATGAAAAATCATACACTTCTAGCTACTTCTAGCTCTCACTATTGTCGATGTCAATGGACTATTAATTTGTTTATGTACTATTTACATATTTTTAATTTTTTTTGTAAGCTAGGGTCTATTTATTTATTGTTGGCATGGTTTCCTTTTGATTATATTATACCAACGGAAGTGACTAGTGTTTACCTAATTTGACATTTTAGTAAAATTTTTGTTGTTTATCATATATCTAACTAATAAACATACAATTTAAAAGATTCTCTCAGCTCTAAAAATATAATTTGCCATATATTAAACCAATCATCCTTCCCATGACAAATCTGCTGATAGTTTGTACATACACACACAACAGTTATAAAATTGAATGAGATGATATATTTGACGATAATAAATAATAAGAAGCTATGTATTGTATATTAATATACACATAGTGTTTTATTAAGTATCTTAGCTGCAAAACGGACAAAAGTCAGGCTGTATATTTGCTCTATGTTAATGTATGCGATGTACTAAACTAGTAACTATGTATAACTCTCTGTTAAATTGTGATGCGAAAATGTTATAAATATTTAATTAAACATATCATCCAATAACATACCTATCGAATGTTTGTTATATTAATTTTGTGTTGGTAATCGAATAATCCAAAAAGAACAGCCAAACAGTTTACCAGTAATCAAATCTGGAAATTTAATGAAACAATTAGTATTTGTGGTACGGAATACATGAAAATATTGTGAAAGGGTGGAATTTTATACCTCTATCTACACACACACACACACACACTTTCACACACACATACACTCCTACAATCATATCTTACATTTTATCTACCTTTTACACCTCACAAATAAATACACTCATCACTTGAGAAATGGTATGGTTTGTGTACAAGTAATATATATTTGTACGTATGTATGTAAAGAGCAAGCTCCTTACATCTACTTGTAACATACACATACATACATAGCTCAAGAAGAGCTAAAAGTAAAGTCGATAAAGTCGCACTTCATTTACTGTATACTGTTTGCCTAATTTGTCACTGTTCGTGACGATTTCTTGATGACAAAATAAACCTTTTGGGACGTTTATATTACCTTGTGTATTTATATACATCTATCTATAACTGTATACACATGTATATATCTATTTTAATATACAGTGTGTCAATTATTATATGTGGAATTTATATATATTATTACATTTGCGTGATGTATTATACAACAAAGATTCGAGCAAAATTCAAAATACTCTGTCAAATTGTTGTTGAGTTTCTTTTCTGATTTCTTTATCTGCATCAGAATATGCTGAGGATACTGAAAGATGAAAAATGAATGTTACGAGACGAATATCAGACAGGAACCTGAACTCTGTTAAAAATTTGTATCTGCTTGATTAAAAGAAAAATCACATTCGAAACCGAGTAAAAAATTAGACATCAAGATAAACAATTTACGTTTTAAATTGCAATGGTTCTGGAAAAGAAACTGCAGCCATGCTTTACTTTATTTTTAGCCGCATTTTATTTTATTTTTCAATGGCCCTTTTTCAAATTTATGACGTTTTACTTCTTTAGGTGCATTATGAGAATCCGATCAGAGTGTATTTTCGGCATTTAACGAATCACTGATATAAAATTCGACTCATCAAGCACTCGTTCGATCAATGTTAAACAGTTTTCTATCCTCCACTATTGTACAGTTCTTGGGAGACATTTAATTAAAAATATGTGTCATACAGTAGAAATACTTAATTTATAAATACATACATTATAAGATTAAGCAAAACAGACAGAGTGTCACATAAGCTGTGTGACTACACTCTGCACTGGACACTTATTTTGTTTGTATGTGATATGATTTTTGGCTATTCAAAGACAAGACAATATTAAACATTATAGAAGGATGTATGATCGTTATTATTTCGGTCAATAGCTACACCGCCAGCTCTTACATTATAACATTCAAATTTGATTTTACAGTTGAAATTAGGTACAGGAATGTATTCATCATTATTGCTACATATTTCTGTTAGAAGAAGAATATTAGAATTACGAGTCACATTATCAATGATATCATTTTTATGCGCTCGTAAACTTTGTATATTTAATGTACATATTGTTAATTGACCTAGGAGCCATTATTAGTTCCAAATAGTGGACGCTGTAGTATTACGCACAGATAAAAAACATTCTCCTATCAATAATTTACGAAATCTTTTTACAAATTATAATAAAGTAATTAAATTCCATTTACATTTGAAATAATAAAATATAATAATCAAAATCTATTATAGTATTTTTTTTCTGATAAAATAAAATAATATAATATATAATGACTCTGTCAACAAATAACAACAATTTTTAATAAATATAATTAAAATATTGGAATAAAAACAGAAAAATGGAAAAAACTATATTTAATAATAACTTACATATTATATATTTTCTAAGTTGTATGTCGTTTATATATATATATATATATATATATATATATATATACAGAATGGGTCAGGAGGAACGGACCAATCTTTAGGAGTGCATTATATACGTGAAAATAATACAAAAAACTTATATATTCTCATGCGATTTTCATTTTTTTTTTTCATAAATTTTAAACAACTATCATAATGCTATGACACATAATCAGAACAACAAAGTTATCCATTGTTTTGTGATTCGCGTACATAGCATACTAATTACAAGTTTTAAATCACCAATATTGAATACTGTAGAACACAAGATAACATTTTTTAACTACGCTATAACTTGCAAACATATGAAAATCAGATACGAGGTTTTTTGCGTTAATCTCACGTGTACAATAAACTCCTGACGTTTGATCCGTTCCTCTCGACTCATCCTGTATATACATCTATTTTATATATTTTTTTAATAATAACTTGTATATGTTTAACCAAGTGAAAATATTTTAAATAAAAGAAAGAACAAAATCGTAATAGAAATATATAAATAAATAAAATATATAATATTATATTATAATTGTTATTAAATATTATTTATATGTTTTATTTTGAATAAAAATAGAACAATTGTAATATCTACTTATAATAATATGTACTGGTAAACGATTAGGTATCTAATATAAAAGTGCAAAAGATTTCAAAAAGTTGAATGTACTTGGAACTGGGAGGTTATGGGTTCGAATCCCGACATCGGCAGTTGAAAAGTATTTAAAAAAAGGGGGCGGTTAATTGACTAAAGTGTCGGCGTATGAACCTGAACGAAATAACCGGCTATGCTTGTGAAGGTTTTCTGCAGTTTTCTTCACGAACTCCAGCGAAACATATTTGCAAAAATGGACCAATTAGGTCATTTAACGAACACCTATACCATACATTTTTCCTGCGATCAATATATTGAACCGTTACAAAAACGAAACTAAACTTAATTTACCCTTGTATATATTATATACCGGGTATAAAAATAGATTCTTTGTCGTAAAATAATAAAAAATAATGTAAAATAATAATTAGCAAATCACTTAGCAAGTTTCACCAGCAACAAGAAGCAACATTTATCACAAATAGGGACGACATCGCACTTTTCTAATGTTAACTAAAGTATCTTCCTCGTTAAGAGTTTGAATCTTTGCATAATTTCCTTTTTAAATTTACTCTGATGGCTATTTAGTGAAATTAGTTGTACATGAATAAATTATTTTATATACATTGTGTGTAAAATGTTTGTCCCCTTTTCACTTCTGATGATTTACAAAACAATTGAAATGAGTAGTAAAGTATATATGTATTTGGACATTACAACATCTGCTAATCAAATCGTAATCATATTTCGTCGTAGAATATATTAATATACATTTATTTAGTAATATGCGTGAAATAAAATATTTTAGGGGTTGCTTCTTTTGTGAATATTCAATTTGTTAAATACATTCGACTTTCAATTATTTTTGCTTTTTGTATTATTTATTATGGTAATCACTTTTTAGTAGTAAATTGTAATAATTATCATTGCAATCAGGACAGGGCTTCTTGATTCACATTATAATTATTGCGTATTTCTTATTCAACAGGATTCATTCTTTATAATATTTTTAGTTAAATATTTCTAGAAAAATTATTATAACAAAATTTTCTGTAACCGTTATTCATCTAGTTATAAAACTCAAATTATGGCAGTTTCTCAGGACACAATACATCACCTTTTCTGAATAAAATAATCTATATTACTTACGCATATAGTCTCAAAAGTTCGTCAATTTAGCCAATAATTTACTACAGCCTACAATTTACTATTTATATTGGTCATATTTTAAAACTATGTACAAATGATGTCAAAAATCGAGCTAAAATTTTGAAAATTCTATAATTGATTTGTAATTGATTTTCGAAAAATTGCTTCGGATAAAAGTTGTTCAATATTACCCTACCAACAAATTTATTCGAAAGATTTTTCCGAAATTCGAATAAGTAAGGCACAAATCAATTGTAAAATTTTTAAATTTTATCTCAACTTTTGGCACAGCAAAAAAAGTGGCGCACAAAAAAAAATTCATTTAAATTATTTTCTTTGGAATATTTTTTGCATAAAAACATTTTTATAAATTTGTACTTGTTTTTTTATCTGGGCGTAAAAACTGCATACGATTACCTTATAATTAACGAAAAATAAATAAATTTACAAAAAGACAAACTTGCTGTGGTACTTTGGCTGACCTTCGGGGCGTAAATTCTTTTCAGGTTAAGTCTTTTTCTAACAGATTTTACATTAGTAGCAATATTAAGATCCATACGAAGCCTTTGGGCAGCCTTTGGTTTGACGCAATAGAAAAACGATTCCGAAGGGTGTACATTAAAATAAAACGATCGAAATTCAGATTTTTATATGGCCCTAGAGTTTCAGTGAAATAAAATAGAACATATCTGGAATGAACCTGTCCGACGTATAGGAAGATGAATTAACCCTCCTGTTAGCTCACAAGAGGCCATAATAGCTTTAGTCCAGGAATGGCAGGTAATCATCCAATATATTGCAGCGAAAAGTATTCTCAGACGGTTTAAGAAAGTTATTAGAGCAAGAGGAGGTAATATACACTGTTAAAAGTTGATTTCCTCCTAAAAAGCTTGAAATACATTTGAAGTACATTTTTCTAAATCTAAAAATTATGCAAATTAATTATATGCCTTTTTTATGCAATTTCACGCCCAGGCAAACAAAAACACCTACGAATTTATAAAAATATAGTTGATATGCAAAAAAATTCCAAAGAAAATAATTTAAATAATTTTTTCTAAATTCGCCTCTTTTTTTTGCTGTACACTGTAGTATATAGTACACTCCCGTTCATAAAAATTGAACCATTTAAAACATTGTAAGTTTCATTGAATGTAATATACATATATTTAGTAATATATATGCATAGAATGTGATATTCTGGTGGTTCAACTTTTTATGAACGCGTGTGTCCATACATATACATAGGTATATTAGATGGAGTTATGTAATTAATTGTATTGTTTCATTGTATGTCAGTAAAGAAGAAAGTTCTTCTAATTTCGTTTCATTTCATAGTACCTACCAACAATAATGTAATATCCCAGTGGTAAATAATATAAAATTGCAATATCCCTTGAATGCAATCAGTCTTACTTGCCACTGACTAATGAAGAACTTGATTAGTTAGTGAGTTGTCTGTGGGTTGTGGGTTGTGGGCTGTGTGGGGTGGTTGGTATTCGTGTCGTCTTCGTCTACAAAACAATATTAAATGCTTCAATGTAATGAAGATGTCTATCTTTATTCATTTTTTCTTATTTTCGTTCCATACAGTCAGTATTCGTTCGCTTACAGTATAGCAACCATTTTAAACCAAACTTAATATAAATTTTTACAGAATCCATTAAAATGTGAAATTTTACATAATTAGAGCTGGAATTAAAAACAAAAGTTTTTTTCCGTTACCAATTTTGAGTTAATTAACTGACTTTTTAAATCCATAAACACATTACTTATGAATTAAATATTGATATGAAAAAATTAACTATCGACCAGGTATCAAACTGTCGGCCAGGGATGTTGCCAGTATTCGCAACCGCGGAACTTCCGAATTAATTTTAGCAACTGTATCCGCAATAATCAATGCTTTTTGCGGATACGGATGTTGTTAGTTTTTTTTAGCAATTATGTTTAGCGTCATTGCTCTTTATTAAATATACTACACCAAATTTTAAATTTTCATACTTAAATCGATGGTTATAATATAAAGACAAATATTTAGGCTATTCCAGAAGTAAATTATACAAGCGGCAACGTTCCCTATTCACCTGACTGGTGAATAGGGAATATGCATGAAAATTTTTTTTCACATTTATTTTCAGAATATGAAAATACTGTTAATACTGTAATCCGACAAATATCAAGGAAGCTATAAGCTTTTAAAGATTATTATCTGTCTCTTTCGTGCAAAAATACTAAAGACGGAGTTTTACGTGTATTTTAAATGGTGAAAGTGTAATATGACGTCACATAACATATCAAGAGGGCTATCACCCTCTTTGTCTAATCGGGAATTTCGATCATTCATATCTCGCTTATTTTTCAAGTTATTTAAAAAGTAATTTTACCTTGATATTTGTCAAGTAACCATGCTTCAATTCAAGTGAAAAAAAATTTTCATGCCTATTCCCTATTGTGCCTTGTGCTGACTGCTATACCGCCCGCACAGATGAGCAATGTATGATAGTGTGGGTTACAGTTATGTCAGATTTACTGCACTAATACAACTACAACTGTTTTTTATTTAAAAAGTTATCTTTGCTCTCTTTCTAAGATATCGCGTTCTCACCTATGCCGATAGAAATACCGTAAGTGAATTTCTGCGTGTACATAGCAAAGTAACTTCAGTTATATCAACTACATTTATTGCGATTGCATCAAAACGTTCTTGTGTAAAAACGGGCTAATGAAAAGACTGATGAAATATAATACACATGAAATATAATACACCTATATCTCCTCAGACATTAAAACTTGTATATAGAGGTAAAAATAAAATAAGTGAATTGGACATAGAGGACTCGGAGAGCACCATTGAATGTATGGACATGTTTTGAAACCGTTTCAGACCCTTTGTCGTGATGCATGAGAACCATCATTTAATTTTTATTCAATTTATTAAGGGCTACCTACCAAACAATAATAGTTTATAATTTTTAATTGTATATTTTTAAAACTGACAGTTAAAAAGAGTTACATTAATCCTTATTTATTAATATAAGAATATAAAATAATGAATGAACAAATAGATAGACGGACAGACGTACAGACTGAAGAATGAATAATATTGTGTATACAGTGAATTGAAAGCGGTAGTGATATAGTTATTTCTAAAGCAAACCACATTCACTAAAAACTATATTACTTACCTCTATTAGCTTTATTTTTATATTAGCGAAAGTGTTGCAAAAAATAAATAAACTACTGTGTAAAATAAAAAATATCGTTGTATACTCACATGCTAACGAGTTAATAATTCTAGTTCTAACACCTTAGTAACACTCGGGGATATTAATCCAGAGGATCAGGGTTCGATACCTAGCGGATGAGTTTATTTTTAAATTAAAAATTCAATGACATGTTTTCCTATGTAGTATACGCTAGTTCTTTCATACTATATCTTCGTAAACTTATTGAAATCTAACATTACTATTGTATTCTGACGCCTAAGTATACAAAAATAATATGAATAATAATAAGTTGAAGTTGACAACAGAATAATGCTGCCAATGATATGAGAAGATTGATTCATACGTCAGAATCATCTTTGGTGTAGCGGTAAGCATACTGGTCTAGAAATTCAGAGATTCTAGGTTCGATTCCTGGTGGATAACTTAATTTTTTTATATCAATATTTAATTTAAAAAATTGTGCGTGTCAGCTCCAACGCGTGGTGGAGCTTACTCTTGTAAGTTATTTACTATATTACGAATATATATTACTATGTTACGAAAAGTTATTTAGTTTTGAAATATTCTGCTTAATCCGTAAATAGGATATATTCGAAAAATCAGCACTGTAGCTTTTTTCGTTCAAAAGTTATTTCGAGGTCAAATCGAGTCTAATATTTCCTGTAGTAATAGCACTGTAAGCACGAAGGCCAAAAACTCCTTAAATTTGGCCTGTCTAACTACCGTGCTGTGGATACAACGATATATAACGATTCATAGTGTGCTAGTATAGTTTATAGTTTCTATGGAAATGACAATCAAAATTGACATTTCAAAAATGAAACAAAATTTTAATAAAATAATTTTACAGTTATTTTTTAGAAGCTAACATTTAATATACAATTAAAAATATTATTTAAATTTTTATAAAAAGTTCATTTAATTTTTCCTAAATTAATGACGAAAAAGGAAAATTTATAATGTAAAATTAATTTGAATAGATATGTAAAACATCATAAATTCAAATTGAATATCATAAAGAAGTACACTTCAAAAATATTGAAATAAATATTGAAATTTTCCAATTTAACGCCGTTTTTCACACTTTTGAGGTTGATATTAGAAAAAACCTTTCTTAAAATATCTACATAAATCAAAAAATAAATTTTAATCAGAATTAATAACTAACAAATGTATAACACAACCTGTTAGTTTCAGCGTTTGACCATGTTTTCTGCGTGAAATACTAAAAAGCATAACTCCATCGGAGTTATGATATAACGGAAATAATTATATGAACGCTATCATGTGACCAGACCCGTCAAATAATAATAAAAAATAAAAGAAACTGGTCATCTTTTGTTTATGACCCTCGCGTATTTATTTTATAGTAGTTTATTCTTTTGTTTTGATCAAAAACTGGACGGACGACTGAACGAACATCTGTGTATATGTGTTTACATGTATTTGTCTTAAAATATATAAACGAACATGGAACTGTGTACTCTTATTTGGAACAAAAAACTATGTGATTATTCCATAGACATATTTAATTATTTTTATATTCAAAAATAATAAGATTCATATACTGATCGTTGACCAGTTCAAGAGGCCGAGCGATCAAAATTTGTATATACATTCATAATTTACCTAAGCGAAACAGACAATAGTCTATCTGTCGCATAAGCAGTGTGACTACACCCGGTAGTGGACAATAATTTTGTTTGTGTGTGATATAATTTTTTTAGATATTGAAAGACATGACAATATTATGGATTATAAAGAAAGATTAGCTCGTACATTAGAACATTTCAATTTGACTATACAGTTGAAATTAGATACGGGAATGTCTTCATCAATATTATTTCATGTTTCTGATATAATAAGAATATTAGAATTAGGAGCCACTATATTAAATAAAGATTATTAAAATAATCAAAGAGAACTCTAGGTTTTTTTGAAATTATATTTCAAATTTTGCCCCTATTCCTAGAACATTTGTTTGTATTTTATAAATACGTATTTCGACTACATTGTAATCATCATCAGTATGAATTAGCTAATCGTAACTATCTCTGGGATATGGATTCAGAGATATGCACCAAATTAGCAACGCAACAAATTAGCAACAAGCAACATATCTCTGAATCCATATCCCAGAGATAGTTACGATTAGCTTATTCATACTGATGATGACTACATTGTATTCGAAATACGTATTTATAAAATACAAACAAATGTTTCAGAAATAGGGGCAAAATTAGAAATATAATTACTATATTAAATGTATATGTTGTTACATTAAATGTATACGATGGATTCAGGTTTATAATTTTTGATTCTAATATAAACAATGGATCGAAGTGTCTCTGGTTCTATCATTTCTCTATTGTAGCTTTTCACTACTATAGCATTTTATGTCTTAATAGTAATGTTGACCTTATTTAATAATATTTTATTAAATAATTTAAAAGAAGTACAACGAAATATATTATACTATTACTTTATTGGTAAAGAAGACCACCTTTCAGAGTAGACCAAAGTCTATGGTACTTTATGCCTACTGATTACTTATCATTTTTTAGATTCTAAATTATAGTTCATTAGTCTTCAGCTAGAGATTATTGAATTAGTAAGTCTATAGTATCTTTTAAAATCCATAGAAAACCAAAGAAATTCATTATTATTAATATTTATTTTTAAGGTAGTTCCAACACTGTCTTATATCATCAGGACAAAAAACCTATTTGATTTTATTATAGAACAAATACATATACACACATATACAACACATACATATATTCACTATTCATATATACCAGTAAATGTAACTTTTATATTTCGAAAACAAAACGGCAAATTGCGATTTTTTTTAAACCCGATTTAATAAATATTTATTTTTACTATCCTAGTTTTTTTTTTTAATTCTGTCGAGTATTTTTTTTAATACAACAGATAATAGTTGAGAGAATGATTACTTTGCTATTAATAATCTCATGTTCTAAACGGTCAAAAATTCGGGATTTATTAGATAACGTTATTTTTAGCATGCGAAAAAAAAATGTGCAAAATCTGTCGAAAAGTGATTTCATGCTGGAACATCCTTAAGAAGATACACAAATGAAATAAAATGTAATGCAAGAATGAATTTACGAAAAAATTGTAACTGTTTTTTTTTTTAATATTATTATTATATTATAAAATATTTAGATATTATTTATCATCTATTTAATACTTGTTGTTTAATAAATAAAACACACTCTTGAATTTAAAATACGATAAATTAAAAAATAATTCCAAATATCCATAAGAAATTAAATAATAAAAAAAGCCTCTTCTTCTTGTTCTTCTATTGTTTAAGTCAAAAGACAAAAACAGTAAAAAGAATTAAAAAAAATAAAAGAAATAAATAGGTTTAACGTATTCTAATTACATTTACATGGGAATCACAAATAATTTACTATTTATTTCACATGAAATTAGTTGGTTTTTTATTATTATATTATTTTTTTAATTGAATATTATAATATTGATGACATTTATTATTTTATAATAATTGTAATTAAATTACAATTATTTAGCAATTTATTATTTGTGTATAAATAGTTTTTTTTTAATATTATTATTTTATATTTAAAATTTATTTCCATGCAAATTATTTTCAAATACAAAGGTTTAGAGTACGATGATAGTGAGAGATAATTATTTAATAATTTGGTTCGTTTCAGTTTCAATTAGTAAAAACTTGAAAAAAATATTCATTCAGAAAATAAAATAGCTGATATTGGGGTTATTGACTGCGAAATTGTTTATAGTATTATGAATGACTATTGATATTATTTTTTCGAAGGCACCTACTAAGGTCGTTCGATCGAAACAATCATGTTTATTAGAAAAAAAAACGAGTGTTTGAATAATTTATTATTGAAAATAAGGTCAACATAACTATCAAGACACAAAAGTTTAATTAAATAATATAGTAGTGAAAAACTACAGTAGCAAACTGATATATTGCGTCATTTCTTCCGTTAAAATTAGAGTTAAAAAGACGGGTATTAAATCCATTATTTACATTAGAATCAGCGTTTGTGAAATATATCAACACCAGGCCAGGTTTATCAATATAAACATTAAATATATAAAGCTTATAAAGCCCATCAAAATGATGTCATTGATAGAGTGGCACGTAATTCTAATATTCTTCTTTTATCAGAAACATGGAGTAATAATGATGAAGACACTCCTGTACCAAATTTCAGTTCTATTGTTAAATGTTCTATTATTAGAACGGACAGCATAGCTGTTTATCCAAATAATAACAATCATTCTTCTATCTATAATATATAATATTGTAATAATATTGTCTTTTCTGCCAATAGCAAAAAATTATATCACATACAAACAAAATTATTGTCCACTGTGGAGTAAAGACCCATTTCTTATGTGATAGACAGACACTCGTCTGCTTTGTTTAGGCATATAATGTATGCATATATCAATAATATTACATTGATCGAGCAAGTGTTATATAAGTCGAGTGTTATATCATAGATTCGTGATAGGAATCTCGACTTCCGACAATATATTTCAGATATATCAGAAATCTTAAATTTAATTTCGTCTCAATATAATCGTTACTCGCGGAAACACTAAAAATCTCATCATACAGATATCAAGGTTTAAAATTATAAATTTCTGTATTTTATACAAAATAATAATTATAATATTTGTAAAAGTCTGTTTATTAGTATAATCATTAGTTTGTTCGAGCATCACGAAAAAACTACCGCACCAATTTCGATGAAACTTATTTTTGTTTATAGTCTTATGATAAGACTTAAAAGCTGTTATGTATTTTGCTACAAGAGATAGAATTCGAAAATATTCTGAAATAGAAATTTGGTGGAAGTATAGATAAATATTTGAGATAATGGAAGCGCGGTGGTGACGATAAATATTTGAAGTAGTGGAAGCGCTGGGAAATAACATTGTCATTTGTAGTTTTAAAATGACGGAAGTCAGAAATATAACAGTAAAACGCGAGCGAAGCCATAAGCTAGTACAAAATGAAACTGTTCCTAAAAAAATGTCACTAAACAATTTATTACAAAAAAAAAAAAACAAAATTCATTTAGTTCAAAATAAAATAAATATATTAAAATTAATAGATAATAATGCAAAAAAAAAAAATTGTTATTATTTATTTATGGTAGGAAAAAAAAAGGAAATAGATTGCGTGTAGAAAATAGTTTTCTGCAATCAAATTAAAATTTTATATTTTATAAAGTTAAATTATTATTAATTATTTGTATTAATATATTTATATTATGATTATTATAATTTGTGTGTATATGCTTATGCTATGTTTTAAATATTATTTTTTGAACGAAAAAATCGTTATGGGAATGAAATTTTAATAATAAAAAAGTATAATACTTACCTACTTTGTGGTTTAGCGTTTATTGTAGCAGTTCCTTAAACTATTCATCAAGGCGTGCAATAAATGACTATACAAAGATATCGGTGGGTTAGAGGGATTATTGTGTTTGTATCACACACGACTTCCATTAAAAAAATTCAATATATAGCTTGTATACGTACGATCGAATGTTTTCTTTGGAGCTGTTTAGAGAGGTACTTGATAGAGGTACATGAAACTTTATTGTGATTATTTATCACTGACTAATTATCTGTGTTTATATAAAAGGAGGAACTTAATCACAAAAAAGTTCGATCTAATTTCTTTTGTAGCATCTAGAGGACGCATCCATGTATTCAAAAAATAATATTTTGGGGTGGTAGTTACGATAATAATAAGGGGTGCGATACCAGCCAAGTAGCCGCGCTTGTAAAGGCGTTGTGTGTATTTTGAACTGGGAGATTATTGGTTTGAATCCCGACATCGGCAGTTTGTCAATTATTAAAAAAAAAGAGGCGGTTAATTGACTAAACTGTCGGCGTGTGGACAAGAACGAAGTAACCGTCTATGCTTGTGAAGGTTTTCTGTAGTTTCCTCCACGAACTCCAGATGAGTATCGGTGTAGTTCCTTGTCCTCCACTCACATCCTCACATCCTTAGGCATCAAAATTTACCGTATGGTCGAAGTGTGTCCCGTCCAAGGCAGCCTTTACAGTCTATCTACCTATCTACGTGTGCGATGCCGTCCATTTACACCATCTCCTTATGGGGTGTAGAAATTCCCTGTATTTTCTCTAAGTTTGCTAGATTTGCTTATAAGAGATATCGACTTGAAAATTTGAAAATACAACCAATTTCGTAGGTTAAATACAAAAAACCCGAATTAGAAGAAGTAAAAACACAAAACGTGAATATCTGTCTTAATATTAGAAAAATGGAAAAAAATTTCTAATATTTAGAGAGATATGCCCAATTTTATTCTTCCCCTTTCCTTCAAACCCTTCATTCAAATGCCAAAAACACTTATAAAAACATATATAAAATTTCATTCCGATCGGATTAAAACTATGATAATTATAACATGAATGATTAAGAATGTTATTTCAAAGATAATAATTTTTTAAGTTTGTCAAATATTTCAAATTGTGATATTTTCTTAATATAAAAGCAAAAAATTCATTTTTCATAGTAAAAAAGCAGTAGTTTTGAAATTTTACTTCTTTTATATTCTGACTAATATAAGTACTGCTTTTTTTACACTTTATTACCGGTTGTGATTATAGTTTGTTCAATTTATATAATTTCTTACTGTTAA
This sequence comes from Nineta flava, assembly GCA_963920215.1. Lineage (NCBI taxonomy): Eukaryota > Metazoa > Arthropoda > Insecta > Neuroptera > Chrysopidae > Nineta > Nineta flava. Next base: position 103,973,092 of record OY986042.1, read on the forward strand.
CGTTAATATTCCCTTTATGATCATAATTTTGTTTGCACACTTTGTAAACTTTAACATATTTACATATTTCTAACCTCACTTATTTTAATTTTGCCTTACTGAGTTTTACCTTTGACAAAATAATACATATAAATAATAAAAATAATAAAAAGTAGTAACGCATGTTTTACATAGTATAAAGGCAGTATATCACATGTTACTGCTTTTCGATTTACAATAATTAAAGATAGATGATCTCTTATTTTAGGCACTTTGATTAATTGTGATCTAAAATCATCCTTAAATGACTTTTCATGCCGTCATGTAACATATTATTAGCCGTTCAACATTATTATTTAATAGTACAGAATATAAAAAACATAGATTTCAGTTTCCTCTGTTTTCATTTTTTACAATTTACTGCCTTTTACCTAAGCACGGCAGAATATCCTTATAGAGGATTTAGACTAATTAGTTAACATACATTGCCACAATCGTATTACTTCAACACAAAGCCTGATTAAAAATATTAATTGACAATGAATGATCTGAATATATCACACGACTTCCATGCAATAATTAAATATTCGTATAGAAAGAATCTTTATGTTTTAACAAAACTTTCAACACAACGGTTAAATGAAAATAAAAAAAAAACTTTCAAACAATTAGAATAAATATTATTCTTTTTAATTTATATTAAAATAATTTTATAATCAGAAAAGAATGTAACCTTGTTGAAATGTGAAGAAAAAAAATTTATTTTTGTACAAACAAGATCACGGCATGCTCGTTCGCTCTCATTCTAATGTTATTAATTAATTACATTTTATATTTAAAAATATAGCGCACAGACGAAAAAATAAAATAAAAAACATATATTATAATAATAATTCACGAGAAAATAATTATAAAAAACACATTTTTCGTGTGCCAATTTTAATTTTTTTATTTTAGTATTCCGCACCAAATTATTTCTGAACTGAAAATTAAACATTATATTATATCAATTTAATTGGCAGGTATCAAATTTTGAAATATTAAGAAACGTTACATCAAAATTTGTGTCAAAACGAAGAAGTTTTCCGCACACGAAAATATGATATTATCCTTTGCATTTTTCATAAAAAATGCACTAAAACTTAGTTGATCGTTTAGTAGGTCTACCCATATTTAGACAAATAAAATCAGTTATAGAACTTCTAAGTCACTTCTAAAAAGCAAAATTTTTTAAATATATGTGTACAATTATTGTTACTTTTGGAGGCGGTGTCAGCATAGAGAAATTCACATAACTTTTGGACACCGCCTCCAAAAATAACAATTATTGTACATATATATTTAAAAATTTTTGCTTAGGTGAACTAAAATTGGCACAAGAATATGCAATTATTTTTTTACTTTTTAGTGCATCTTTTGTTATAGAATATTTGATTTTAGAAGTCGGGTTTCCATTTTGTCAAAATAGGTTTAATTTCTCGCTTTTTAGTGACTTTGAAGTTCTATAACTGATTTTATTTGTCTAAATATGGGTAGACCTACTAAACGACCAACTAATTTTTAGTGCATTTTTTATAACACTTTTTTTTTACCCTTTTTTTTTTATAATTTTTAGTGCATTTTTTATAACAGGTTTTCAGTTTTTTTACAAGCATTTTGTTTTTTTTTGTAAAAATTTTTTTTTTTGGGGTCGGTTTTTTTTTGTAAAGTAAGTTTTTTTGTAAGTCGGTTTTAAAAAAAATTTAATTTTCCCATTATAAATGAGTATACCCTTTCAAAAAAAAAAAAATTTGGCAGAAATCGGTTATCACATATAAAATGAGAATTTTCCTCGATTTCCCGGAGATCCCCTCATCAGAATGCGATTTGGTGACAATGGGACCAATCGGAAATCAAACCTTTTAAAACAAAAAAAAAAATTCAAAATCGGTTCATAAATGACGGAGATCTGAGGTAACAAACATTAAAAAAAAAAAAAAAATACAGACGAATTGAGAACCATCCTCCGTTTTTGAAGTCGGGTTAAAAACAATGAGGAAGTATATGAAATGTTCAGGGAGTCAATTATAGTATAAATTGTCAAGGTGCGAAGAATAAAGTGGTCGGGTCATGTGCATCGAATATAAAAACAGAGAAATGCAAAGAAAATGCTTACGGAAAGAGACGGAGGAAAGGGGACATAGAGAAGCACAGAGAGAAGATGAATAGAGGCTTCTGTAGGAAGTCTGAGTACAAAATTGGAATGAAGATGCAATGAAAAGGAAAAAGTAAAAAATTATTGTAAAAAAGTTAAAGCAATGAGCCCTTGAAGGGCATGTTGGCATATAATATGTAAAAAAGTCTGACGTCCGTTTAAAATGTTAGCAAAGTATGTAAATATCCTACGAACACTTTAGGTACATGCAGTAGCCATAAAACCTCATGTGGTTCCTTAAATATGAATATATGAGACTTAACTCACTTAATTTATTTTCCTAATTTTAAAAATTATTTTAATTCGAATTAATAGCAAAATTTACTATAAATTATGATTTTCGAAAATTTACTGACGATGATAAAATTCACGAGTCGTTTATAATTAATTTAATAAAACTCTGAGAAAAACATATTACACGTATGGAAAATTTTTGTTGGAATAAATCATATTTGATAATTACTTATGATAATTTTTCTCAGTGAATTGAACATGTATGTTTTTGTACAATTAAAAGTCATAAATTTTCACAAAATGATATGTTAGAAAACAACCAATTGCCATATATCTTTTTTTTTGTGTGACTAAATTGTCATTAATATCCAGTGGTAAAAGTTCATAGAAAATCTCGTGGCTTTTTTCCAAGCTTCGTAAATGTTCAACTAATTTTACTACAATGATCAACATAATTTGGATGTTTAAAGCCACTAATTTCAGATAGATTCCATGATAGCTTGTTTTTATCATTTAAATTTCGATGCGTTTATGATTCCTAAAAAATTATGGATAATTCTTATTACAACATTCTTCATTACCAATGTCATAGTGTGTGACGATATAGAAATGCATGCGCAGTAATCTTCTACGCACCTATGTACAGAATAATTTATTGTATTTAAAAAAGTCAGTATCGCTATGATACTGACTGTGATCTATCGCTACGACATCAATGGGCTTTTCACTTAAAATAAACTTAAAAAAATTATATAAAAACTTTTCACTTAAAAAAATTTTCTTCTAAAGTAATCGTAAAACTAAAAAGCATATTTAAAGCATATTTGATGTATTGTCAATTAAGTCAAATTAAAAGGTTGTAAAGTGTCTAGTTTTCCCTTCAGTGAATTTAATTAATTAATTTTCATTTTGTTCGAACTTATTTTCATCTTTTTGATCATGAATGTCTGTTCTTAGATCTAATAGTATTCAATAAACTCAATTAAGAAGTAACCTAGTTGTGCCGAGTATTTGTGAAAATTTTTTTCCTATTTCTTTGACTTTGAAATTTAAAGCAAAAAAATTGAAACTTGGTATAATACTTCCGGTCGCTCCATTACACAACTATGTATGGAATTATATTTATGGATGTTAAATCTATAAAACGAAAGAAAAGTAGGTTAGGAGAAACTTCAAAACGAGTAACTAAGCCGTTATTTCAATTGGAAAAAAAACTGTAATTTTGCATGTGTTCTTATGGAGATTTGTTTACTTAATAGATTAAATTCATTTCAATTACCATTAAAAAAGCCACGAAGCATTCCAAATTTTCAAATTACATAACTTGAACTCTATAGAAACAATTTTTAACAATTTTATTAACATTCACTAAACGGTTGTTGAAAAAAAAATGTTAAATAGAAATAAAAAAAAACTGTCTTTGTTACTTGTATGTATATGTTATAAAAGGAAAGAGGTAATATCTTTTGTTGATTTAAATTAAAGGTACATTCACTGCCAAAAGTCGGTTAACATTTTTTCATATGATTTGTTATTTCTTATTTAAAGCAACATTACTGGTAAAATTTTCTATTTTATTTTAAATTCAATAGATTTCTAACAAACTACAAAATCTAGAACCATGCACACAAACCATGCTCTGGTCCATGCTTTTAAAACAAATTTTTTGAAATACAATGTACGACATTAATTATCACAATATGCACATGTTTAATGTTTTTTAGAAGAAGAAAAAAAGCAATTAATAATACGTAAAATTTATGTGTAGAAACTAATGTCTTTAAGCATAAATATAATTTTAAAGATTGCTGGCGGCGGCAGTTGTGGGGCAGGCAGGCGGGTGGACAACATATATACACATATACATACAAAAAACATAGGATATTTATTAAAATTGTATATATGAAATGGTGGGGGGTTTAAATTATGTAGTTATTAATAAATATTATTAAAATATTATATGTATAAAAGTTATTTTAACATAAACTTAACTAAGTAAGTAATCATTATTAATAATTAACGCTTCTCTTAAAATAAAATCTATTTTTATAGCTTATTAGTGACTTCAAGTCAGTTAGTTAGTTACTTCGTACTTAAGTTAATGTGTGGGGTTTTAATAACAGCATTCTCTTAGTTAGCTTCTTGTTTTTACACACACAAAAATACTTATGAATGTTTATAAAATATATTTTTATTTATTTTTTTGTTATAATGAATCATCACACATCTCAAGAAGTAATTTTTGCAAGAATGAGGACAATTAAAAATATATATATATATATATATATATATATATATATATATATATATCAGTCCGAATGGTCGAGCTGATAAAAACGCTCAGCTCGGAACTGAGAGATTGCTGTTGACGGAACGACACGGACACAACCTGAAGAATAATCTATGCAATACATCTACCCTACTTCGGGCTAATAGGGGAATATATCTAGTCAGTTTAATAATTTATTAAAATAATATTAAATAACATCAACAATACTATTAAGACAAAAGTTTAATAAAAAGATATAGTAGTGAAAAACTACAATAGAAAAATTATATATTGTATTTTTGTATTGAAAATTAGTCTTATTTGTATTGAAATAATTTTTAAGGTCTCAACACACAATTCTAATTACAAAAAGTTAAAAATTGACATTCGTTCGATTAAACAAGTTTTGAAAATTGACATTTGTCAGAGTATAAAAGAAATCAGTATTGTTGGATTAATATAATCAAAGTTGTAAATTACACATTCTTGAAAAAAATTAAATTAAAATTATTTTCTTTGAAATTAAATAAACATCAGGTTTAATTTTCATAAAGTTTTTGTTTAATTTCATTTTTTTTCTAAAAGTGCGTGTTATCCAATTGGCGATATTTAGTAAAACTTTTACTAATATTTTGTTGTTTTTTTTGTTTTGTGTCGAGTATCGGAATCTGTTGTAGGTTCAACAGCGCTCCTTTTTGATGGTTAAACAGAGCCAAGATACCGCGACAGTATCGAAAACCAATGATTCAGAAGCAGCTTCACTTCTTCCGTTAAAATGAAAGTTTGAAAGACTGGCATTTAATCCATTATTTACGTTAGAAACAGACTTAGTGAAATTGATCAAGACCGGACCAGGTATATCAATAAATACATTTTATGTACAAAGTTTACGAGCCCATAAAAATGATATCCTCGATAATATATGGCTCATTATTCTAATATTCGTCTGTTATCAGAAACAGGGTGTAATACTTATGAAGACATTCCTGTATCTAATTTCAACTGTATAGTCAAATTGAAATGTCAAATGTAAGAGCTTGTGGTGTAGCTATTTACCAAAATTTATATATTGTCTTGTTTTTCAATATCCAAAAATCATATCACACCCAAAAAAAATTATTTACCACTGCAGAATGTAGTAGCACTTCTTATGTGACAGATAGTTTTGTCTCTTTTTCCTTAAGACTATAATGTATGTATATATTAATTTTTCACTATTTACTGTATGACACACATTTTTTACTGAATATCTCCCAAACACTGTGAAATAGAGCAAGATAGAAATCAGTGTTACATCAATCGAGCGTTATATTAGCTCATAACGTGTCAAAAGAAGTAAAACTTCGAAAACAAAAAACTAATTGAATTCAGAAAGTCTATCGAACCATATATAATTTCCCTAACAGAAATATGATGGTAGTTCTTGGAGCTCACAACCAATCTTTCCAAATAAACTCACAATTCTGCAAATTTTTTGATTAGTTTTTATCATAAAATTGAAAATAATTTTTGTCGTTCATTAAAAGTTCATAAATAAAAATACAATTAAGTAAAATTAAAAAAATTAAAATAAATTAATTAATAATAATTGTAGCTCTAATCTAGTGTATAATTTTTGTATTTTTACTTAAAAGCCTTTTTTTGTTTTTCATAATTTTTTTCTTCTGTGTTTAAACACGACATAACGCGTGTTCCGAGTAATTAAAACCAAACACAACACAAAAACTAACTTTTTTTGTGTGTGTGTAAATGTGTGTGTGTGTTTTAAAAAGCTTACTACCATCATGATGCTTGTGACTCGCGAAGGTTTTTCATATAATTAAGCATCGTTTGCTCGATTAGGTCTCGCTCGCGCTACTCTATAGATGTTTATAATTGTTATTATTTATTTAGTTTTTTTTTTACAAGAAACGTTGATTTCGTTTTTAAAATGTGTTGTAAATAAAAAAAAAAAACCAGTAAATTAAAGCAATAAAATATCCATATTTTTGTGTTTTGTTTTATAATTTATAATTTTTCATAACGCATACGCTACGAATTATAATATTTTCGTGTAAATTGAACTTGATTAAAGTTGATTTTCACACGGAACAAATGTATTTTTTAATTTATCTACCTATAGAAAATATCATATTATGCTCTTTGTTTTTAAATTGAATAAAAACTACCTTGCAGCTATGATACCATAATTTTTATTAGGGAACATATAGTGTATACAAGGGTGTATAAAGTTTAGTCCCGACTTTGTTATGGCTGAAAATATTTATCGAAGTAAACATTTTTTTGCGTAGGTGTTCATAAAATTTGATTTGATGAAACGAAAAGAGGTACTGCGCAAAATTTGATGTGTAGTCGATCTAAAAAGTAAGATCAAGTTCATAAATGAGAAAAATCAGAACATCTATCCTCACGCCTGAGGTAGAGGTGGGGGTTTGTTAAATATCCATCTTTGTAAGAGATTTAAAAAAAATTTTAATGCAAAAATGTGCTAAACATTTTTGTTTGAAATTTTACTTAAACTCAGTAAATGCCCGATAACCAGTCCAAGTGGCCGAGCGGTCTAAGGCGTTATGTGCGCGCAGTATGCCCACTTGGAAACTGGCGAGTTATGGGTTCGAATCCCGACATCAGCAGTTAGTCAATTATTAAGGGAAAAAAAGGAAGGCGGTTAATTGACTAAACTGTCGGCGTATGGACAAGAACGAAGTAACCGGCTATGCTTGAGAAGGTTTTCTGCAGTTTCCTTCACGAACTCCAGATGAATATCGGCATTGTTCTTATCGTAGTCGGCTGCAGCGGCATATCCTACCAATTCCTAGTCTATACACAAAAATTTCTTCCACTCCACTCACATCCTCTCATCCTTAGGCATCACAATTTATCTATCTAAATATCGGATATGTAAGCAATAAGCTCTTAGTTCGTTGATATTTTCAGTCGTTTTACCCGGTATATAATATGCATTAGAGTATATTAAATTTAGTGCCAAGTTTGTAACGGTTGAAATTATTGATCGTAGCAAAAATTTTGGTATAGATTTTCATAAAATGACCTACTTAGTCCATTTCCGCAAAGTTGTCCGCTAGTCTGTAAACATGATAACTCAAAAACAAAAAGAGAGAGCGAACTGAAATTTCGTATATGTGTTCTAGAGTTAAAAAATGAGTTCAAGTTCGAATGAATGTGTAAAACTGTTTATTTTTGAAACCGCAACTAGATAGAACAAAAATTTATAGACAAAAAATGTTCTTCTTTATAAAATAAGCAACTTTTGTTTGAAACTTTTCCATAAACTCAGTATATACCGGGTATTTAAGCAATTTACTCAGTGAGTTGTTACTTTCACTTCTTTTTGTTTTAATTTCAATGTGTAGGTATTAAATACTTCTAACGTCTTATTATATTTCAAAATTTGCCCCAATTCCTAGAACATTTGTTTGTATTTTATTAATACGGATTTCGACTACAATGTAGTCATCATCAGTATGAATTAGCTAATCATAACTATCTCTGGGATATGGAGTCTGGGATATGGAGATATATTGCTCGTGTTAATTTGGTGGGACAAAATTTGAAATGTAATTTAAAAAAACCTAGAGTTCTCTTTGATTATTTTCATAAACTTTATTAACGTTTTATTGTTTCGGGGAGGAACCTAATCCTTATAAATGAATATCAGCTTTAAAGTTATAGAAATGATCAGCTCTATTACTAAAAAATTAACATAAGTTACAGAGTGGTTAAATGCATTATTAATTTTGCCTACATTCAAAATAAAAACAACTACATTCTAGAGAGCTATTAAAATATTCAACCAACAATTTTGAAAATTCTATTTTTATCCTGTGTCCAAAATTTTGTTTGTTTTTCAATGAATGGATGGCATTTTATGAATCATACGGTGGTGTGTGGTATATATGAATGAATCAGTTCTATAAGATAAGTAGAACCATATTTTTATTTATTTTTATGTTCAAGTTACTTGAAATTAAGTAACATTGCAGATATATTATAAGGAGATAGAAAGAGTATGTTAATTATTTTATGTCTAAATTATGTGATATTTATTTTGTTTTAAATGCGGTTGCTGAACTCCTGAAAATAATATATTAGGTATGCGTTTTCTAATATTTATAATATACATACAACTACAGTACCTTACTATTTAACAGTGGGAAATATATACATCTGTTTGTAATCCTAAACGAAATTTATTTTAATCATTTTTATAATTACATTTTTGTACTGAAATATTTAATTATTACATTTTGTACTTTAAGCGTTATTTTTAGTTCAAAACAGAAAATCTTAATTATTTTCATATTGTGTCTCGATTTAAAACTTTAAATTTTGTTGTTAAGAAGTCTGTACTACCTTTTCTGGATATTAAGGTGTATTTTACACAAACCCGACAGTTGTATATTAACGACATTTAGCCGATTAATTCACATAGATCCTACTAGCAGCCCGACATGCCCGATGGATCGATTTGACCATCTCTTCCAGAAGAAAACATAGGATACAATAGGTTCATCCAATGTTCATGAAACGAGATGAGTTGGGGGCATAGACAGATAGATAGATTGTAGAGTCTGCCCTGAATACTTCGACATAAGGTCCATTGTGATGCCTAAGGATGTGAGGATGTGAGTGGAGTGGAAGGAATTTTTGTGTATAGACTAAGAAATGGTAGGATATGCGGATGCAGTCGACTATGATAGGAACTATGCTGATATTCATCTGGAATTCTAGGAAACTTCAGAAACCCTTCTCAAGCATAGTCGGTTACTTCGTTCTTGTCCATACGCCGACAGTTTAGTCCTTTAACCGCCTCTATTTTTTTTCTTCTAATAATTGACAAACTGCCGATGTTGGGATTCGAACCCCATAACCTTCCAGCTTCCAAGTAGGCATACTGCGTACGTAGACATAACGCCTCAGACCGTTCGGCCACTTGGACTGGTATGGGGGTATTAAATGTTCTTTTTGAGGAGTTGAAAATATGAAGATAAATTGTTTACCTATTTTCGTCTGAGTGTTGCAAGTTTAGAAGACCTTCTTGCACGAATCGAAAACACTATTCAACGCCAACATCAGTTAATGTATCCCGCCTAAACATGTTGAATTGGAAAAAAGCAAAGCGCAGGCTAGTTTACGAACGTACTGGTCTCGGGTAGATCAGAAAACCATTTCTCAGAGCCTCCACCACCTTTAATGACATTGGATGTGTTTATCTGATGCAAGCGACTGCCACCGTTCAAAAGCGGCTGAGGAGTGCTGCTTGGATTATCGGCTTAAGACACGACGACTTTATTTTACTGTCATTTTGAAACTTGAAGTTTCTTTGAAAATTGTTGGATATTTATATCCAATACAAAACGAAATTAATAATTAGTATCTAGTAAAAGGTATTCAGAGTTGCCGCCATTTTGCTTTCAATTGCTGAAAGCCGCTTGTATCGCTTGTATTATTAATCGTAGAATTGATTAGTTAATAAAATAAAATAAGAATTCCTTAAATATTTTTAATGGATATTAATTCACTTCAATACAAAATTAATTTTTTTGTTATCCATATTAAGACAACATATAGCGTTGAAATATTAACAGGTTTTTAAAAATTTCTGTTAAAGTCGTTTATGCTTGTTTTAATATAAGATAAAACTTTGAGCCTTTGATATTTGACAAATTTAATCATGTAATTATATTTCCCCAAATATTACCGCTTACTTGAGAAAGTTATCAACGATTAAAAATCAAATTTATAACATAGATTCTTATGTGAAAATATAATTGTTTGTATTTAAACTTGAAACAACTAAATTAATAAATTAGACACTGTGATAAACATTGTTTTAAAATATTCTTTGAATTATACAGTTTATTTATTTGAATTATAAAAATTTACGTTGGCTATACAAGTAGCTTGTGAGAATGAGAAATAAAACCTTAAAAAAATCGTTGCCCATATATTAAAAGTTTTAATTAACGTCAAGTATGAAAAAAAAATTGATAATTGAAAATATTAACTTTAGATTATCTAAAATTACATTTTAGCGTTTTGGTTATCATACATATATGCGTCAAAAAATTGTGACGCTGCATATTTTATTACCAAATAACACGAAATATACCTACAAAGTGTTAAATTATTGGCAATATTTTACAAGTAATTTTTATCAGCTACTAAATATCTGTATCAAAGAAAAAGTGGCAATATTTTTTTATATAATTACAATTAAATCATGATTTAATGTTTTGATTACTTTGACAAATGGTGACAGAACACATTCTTTTATAGAAAATTGAATACATCATTTAGAACATAGAATTGACGCCATGATGTATAATTTTTCACTGCGCCCAATTAAGGTAGTGAATAATTAAATAAAATTTTATTGCATTATAATTTTAAATACATTAAAATATAGTATTTTCCATGTACAGTAAAAGTCAAATATAATGTTATGAATGTGGACACAATTTAATTTAATTGTAATATTAGTGGCTTTTGTTTTATTCACTGTATAATTTGCGGACATTAGTAACGAATCAAATTCCTTTGAAAGATGTCATAGCTCTGGCGGTTTACTATATATTCAGACTACCTTGTTGTAAGTGCACATCCAACCCCTTCGGGTGGTCGAGTTGTATAGGTGCTTTGCTCGGAACTAGGTGGTTGCTGATTCGATTCCCAACACTGGCAGTTTGTCAATTTAATTAATTAAAAAAAAAGTTAATAGGGCGGTTAATTGACTAAACTGTCGGCATATGGACAAGAACAAAAGTAACTGGTTATGCTTGTGTAGGTTTTCTGCAGTTTTCTTTCACAAACTCCATGATAATATATCGGAATAGTTCCGATCAAAGTTCCTAGTGTATATACACAATCCGTGTCCTTTACGGATAGGTAAAAAGACCAAGAAAGGTTTAATTGCCAGGCTTCGACCTCCCCTTCGCTACTACAATAAGTGTACATTCACTTACAAATAAATACAGTTGTCTCATTTAATAAAGGAGAACCATTGTCTCATTTAAGCCTGGACACTCGAAAGTTTATGGTTTGAATTCTAGCAAAAGGTTTTTATTTCCTAATTTCCAACATAATGTAGACATTCCACTTAAAATTTAAACTTTTGGGTTCTTATATTTAATGATTTTTTTGATTATTAGCTTAAACCCACGACTTCGTGGTTATAGCTTCGGCTCCCATACTCGATCGGCAACCATTAGAGATTTATAAGAACTAATATTTTTTTCACCTTTTAAATATTATAATTTAAAATTCCGGAAGTCCAGAATACCATATCTGGATGAAATAATTTAATCATATCAATATCTAATTTAAAAATTCAATGAAATGTTTGTAAATATAGTATATGCTAGTTCTTTCCTACAATGTCTTGCGTAACCTTAATGGAAATTGTCATTAGTATTGCATTGTGACGCCTAAGTATACACAAATACTAATATGATGAATAACACAGAGTTTTTATAGATTAAGGTATCTACAAAGCTTACAATATTAACATCTATTTAAACATTGACATTATAAATGTCTCTTACTATATATTTAAAACGTAATTAAAATATATAAACTTGTCTGTTAATCAATAAAATTTTCACCCAAACAAAAAGAGAAAAATGCTCGTTAATTTATTCTCCTACATAATACAGCGTACAATATGGATCTTAGTAAAAATAATATACCGTATGTATTGGAAAGCATTGCTAATAGAGAATCAATGTTAAATATTATTTACTATAATTACTATACAAAATATGCTTAATAAAGAAATAATGGCGGTACTCTTTAGTGTGTCTGCTGTGTATGGCTTGCTGGACTGTTTTTTACTGCATTAACATGTAATGAGAGTGGGTTAAATATGTTCATTGTTGTCTTCTTAAGCTGTGCATTACTTCTAACAATTGAAAATTCTTTTTTAAATATTCCTTATTATTTGTATGTGGAATGTTTGAAAATAAATGATAGTATTCTATTAACGGTATAACATAAAACAACAATCCACACAAATTAAAAGATAAATAAAACCCCAAAAAGAAAAAGAATTCCGATTTCGATTGTAGAAATCTACCCAGGTATTTTCTAGCACTTGAGGAGAATTTTTGAGAGTCTAAAGATCCGTCAATGAAGAATGGTCCTATAATATGGTCACCCAATATTCCAATCCAGACATTCAGTTTCAGTATGTATGTGTATGTATGGTTTTATGGTAAATATTTTATTTATTTATTTAACATTAATTCTCTATTAGAAATGCTTTTGAAAATGGTCTGTATATAGAAGATAAATGCATATACACACATCACGTTTTACTGTTTTACTACGGATGCAACCATATCAGTTTGTTGTTATTACTGCGGCGATGCACTGCTGCGAGTGTGTATGTGTGTAGTCAAGTTGAATTAGCAAGCAACAAAATATGTAAAATTAATTGAATCATGAAAATTTTATTATATTTATTTTAATTTAGAGCAAATATAACATTAAAATATATTACTATTATTATTATTTTATTTTATATTAAGGATGATGCTAACTGAAAATAGATTTTTAATTGACGTAAACAAATTCAGCTTTGCATATGTTTTTCTAAATTAAAATTAAATAATAATAATAAAATTCTTCGGTGTTTTTTTTTTACATGCTTTCTCGTCTTGTTTTAAATGCTACACTAACACCAACACCTTTATTTTAAAATAAATTAAAAGAATTAAAAAATAAAAAACAACTTAAAAACAAAAAACACTATTTGAGTAATTTAGTAATTAAAAAAATATTTTTGTACATGAAACATATGTTTTTATAGACTTACAATTTATTTCGTCTTCTCTGTTGAGATGCTTTTTTAGCGCAACTTAATTATTGAGTTTCTTATTGAGCTCTTATTGATCTCTCATCTTATTGATCTCTAATGATTTTTGATCAGTAAAAATTTACTAATCACAAAACAGAAAATCATTTTGAGTGGTAATGATTTAACTGTTTCTATTGAAAACTGGCCATTTTGGTCATGACGTCTGGTAGCAAAAAAGGAAACCAAATTGCTGTGCAGTATTATTTTCTCTACATGTAAAAGAGAAAATGTCCGAAAACTATGATAAGAAAAGACTTAAGGTAAACTTACTTTACGACTCCCGAAAAACTATCAGAAGTTCAAAACTTCAAGGCGTTCCAACGTTATAACTGTTTCCTGACCGTTCCGAAGTTATAGCCGGCCCAAATCTCTAAGATAGCGTATAGCTTCGAAATAAATACGTACAAACTTTTGGAAATAAAATATTTGTTAATAAATTTAAAATATAAAAAAAATATATATTCAAACTATCCGAATTTATAAAAAAATGATGATTTGACATAAATAAAATCACACATAATGAATTACTCTTTCGGTTGCACACAATAAAGAGCCATGTTTTTTAGCCCTACACTTAGTTATAAAATTTCAACTTCGCCCCAATTTCTAGATCTGTTTTTGTATTATAAATACGTATTTCGACTGCAAAGTAGTCATCATCGGTATACATTAGCTAGTCGTAATTTACTCTTTGACAATTAGAAATATAGATAGAAAATCGATCAATAGACAAAAATAAAAATAAATAAAAAATTAAACAAAATAAATTAAAATATAATAAATTTTATTAAAATTAATCTTGTTAGAATTACTTTCATTCAATTTTCTCTTGTTAACCTCACTCTTATTAAAATTACTCTTATATTGTCTCAGGATATGTTATTCGTTGCTAATTTGGTGACAGTTTCCAAAACCTAGAGTTCTCATTAATTATCATTTGATTGAATACCTGTTCTTAGGTCAATTCTCAATAGCCTTTATATTTACGGATAAAATACCATATAAATTCCTGTAATTTACTGAATCTTAAAAAAAATTGAAAACTGCAGAAGGATTATTTCATTACATACTTTGTATGTCAATGAAATGAATATTTAATAAACAAACAGAAAAAACAAAACAAAAATACCTCTCAAATACTGCACGAATTATTTATGTACATTAATTTTACTTGCGTTGAAAAAATGAAAGTATAAGTAATTTTTCAAGTATACTTTCCAAATAAATTCAATGCTTGGAAAAATCATTGTAACTGGTAGTCATTCTGTTTCGTTTTTAAGTAACATACCGTGTGTTCATTTGAAAAGTCACCACCTAAATATTTTTTTTTTAATAATTCAAACAAAAAGTGCACAGTTTAATAGACATGCACATAGTGAAATAATTATATATTTGACCAATGCATCCATGCGCGCATAGTTCATCTTATCTTTTAAACGGTATATGATAGAGAAAATTTTGAAATACAAAAGATGTTTATCTCATAAAAACAAACAACTTTTGTTCGAAACTTTTCTCCACACATCCCATAGATTTGGTTTAAAAGTAAGAAGTTTACTTTGTTATATATATATGTTGTTATATATATAGATGTTGACAGTTTGTAGATATCACAAAAGACTCTCACATCACATATCCCAGATTCAGTGCATCATGAGGTTTCCCTGTTATATTAGCATTTAGATTCTCTATCCAAATAGGGAATATGCATGAAATTTTTTTTCACTTGAATTGAAGCATGTTTACTTGACAAATATCAAGGTAAAATTACTTCTTAAATAACTTTAAAAATAAGCGAGATATGAATGATTGAAATTCCCGATTAGACAAAGAAGGTGATAGCCCTCTTGATATGTTATGTGACGTCATATTACACTTTCACCATTTAAAATACACATAAAACTCCCTTTTTAGTATTTTTGCAAGAAAGAGACAGATAATAATCTTTAAAAGCTTATAACTTCCTTAATATTTGTCGGATTTTAATTTCGATTTTAAATATTATTACAGTATTAACAGTATTTTCATATTCTGAAAATAAATGTGAAAAAAAATTTATATGCATATTCCCTATTTGTGGCTTTTACATTATCTTCACAATCCACAGTTTTTTCGAAAAAAAGTATGTATATTACCAAGTATGTGCATTATACCTAATCGATTATTTTTATAATTTGAACAAAATAAGTATAGCTTTTTTGGGAATAAATACTCTTCCCCCAAGTAATACAATATACTTTCTCCGTTACCCGAATACCGAGATATCTCTTTAGATTCAATTTATTTGTCAAACATTTAAAAAATAATACAATTTTAATATTTTAAATGCTGTTGCATTTTTAATTTTTTTTATATGAATAATATTTAATAATATTTCTGTTCATCTTCATCAGTGGCTGAGAAATTAAAATATAGTTGATCATCTTCAGTTTGACTTTTTTTTTCTTTTAATAACGCGCACACTTATTAATAATGTTTACGTTTACTTGTTTATAAAACATATACGAGTACAGACTGTGTAAATGACATTCACACACATCTATATACATTCAGGAATATAATTCACTTTTAATATTCATATGGTAGCATTCTATTCATAGTTCACTTAATAAGCCGGAAAATCTGGAAAAGTGGTGGAGCATCACCGATTTTAAAAATTAATGTTTTCCTGGATTCCTTAGACCTTCAGCACTAACCCCTGCATTACCTCAAAAAATGAGAAAATTAGGGTAATTTTCTCTTTTTAAGGTAATTAAACTTTTGTGTGTTAATAATAGTGTTGACCTTATTTTTATATTATTTTAATAAATTATTTTTAAAAGAATTATAACTTCTTACGTGCGTACATCCTACATACTTTTTTTCGTAACTTTTGTAACCAAACTATTTATCATAGACTAATAGACTAAGAATCAACATATGCGTTTTAATTTACTTCTATATTCAATACACACTAGGCGCCACAATAGTTGACTTTTTTAAAAATCTTTAGTTAATTTGGTGCCTTATTGATTCCTTTTTTGGGAAAATATTTCGATTAAAAATGTTAGAACATGTGCAATAAACCAACTTGGATAAGGCACAAATCAATTATAAAATTTTGAGACAGGAACACAAATTTTGTACCCATGCGCATTTTTATGATCTGCAGATTGGAATGTCATGAATATAAATTAAAAAAAATGTAATATTCTATAGTGAAGGAGAACTAACAACACACATTCCATTACACACAAATTAGATTTATATGTTTTTAGTGTGAAATTAAAATAACTAAGAAAATCTGGCACAAGAATACTTAAGAAATTTTTAAATATATTTAAAATACAAAATAATTATTTTACATCAAAATAATAATAATAATAATAATACAGTGAATTGAATAAATGTGTATTCTTTTTTTGTATACTCTTTTACTTATATCTCCCTGTATCTCTCAAATGAACAACATTTTTATAACTTTATTCCATTCTTCAACTGTGAGGTTGTGGAGGCATTGTGCGAAAATTAGTCAACAACATGTACTAATAAATTGACATTAAGATAGTGAGAAATCTGCCTTCCACTACCATAACATCTCAGGTAGCTCACATGCAGAGCATTGAACAACACATTTAAAATCTAAACCGAGAAACATATAATTTCTTACTCTTGATAATTGTTATTTCGGGACTTAAAAACAAATGTAACATCAAACATGTAGAAACAATCAAGTATGATATTCTTTAAAATAGTAATAATAATATCACACATGTGCCTGTAGATTCGTGTCACAAAAATTATTTTTGACGATAATTTGTTACAATAAACTGTATAAAAGCATTATTGTTCGTATGCACTATTGTTATTGAGTGGCTTAGTGTTAGTTGAAACTTTTTTTAATAATTAACTCGTTATTAATTGATTGTTTAATATATAAGTTTTGTCAGCTTAATATAATAATTTATAATCTGTAAGGTAGCCCTCACAACTATTGAAGAAATATTGAATTATTTAGTTTTCCGAATTGAATTTTAAATGTATAATCAAACACACCAAACCAATGGAATACTAAGAATGTTTCGTTTCGGCTCATTTTTGAGATTTAAATAATTTTATTGTTGTTATTCCTGAATCTAAATATGTACCATATTAATCACCCTTAAGAAATTTTACAAGTTATTTTTCTTTCACCCTATATAGTATAGTCCATTGCCTCTTGTATTATATCTTGCAACACCATAGGTAGGTGTTTGTGTATGATGACATAATTTAAATGGCATAGTGTATATGATTAAAATTTGTATTAAAAACATGAATGTATGTATAAAAAGGCATTATATATATATATATATATATATATATATAATAGATATGCTTGAAAATTATTTTAAGAACTATGGAAATGTGTAACTCATTTATATCATTCATTGTATGTATGTATATATATGTTAGTGAGTGTCGTTCGTAGGAGGATGATTATTAACATTTTGGTTTGTGTATGTGATGTTATGTATAATAATATGTAGAAGTAGAGAGATATGAACTATTTATTGAACATGACATATGCGTTAATTATATTACAATGCATTTTTCATGTCATATGTAGATCAATTAATCTTTATTATTTTTTTTCCCCGTAAATAAATTATTATATTTTGACAGATTTTGAAGATTGTTGCGCTATTTGTGGCAAGAAAGTGAATTATTTTTAATTTATATAGAATATTCATTCAATAAAATTTCATATTATATTTTCAAATTAACACTGATTTTTCTATATTAATAATAAAATTTTATGGAAACCATGTTATGTTAGTGTGAAAAAAAAACTATAAACCAAAGAATACGATATTGAATCTTCCAAGAAATAATAGAATATAAAGAATATAAGTATTTACCATTTTAGAACTACAAATAGAAAAAATGCACTTTTTGAAGGAATGATATATTATTATATAGAGAAAGTTTCACAGAGATTTGTAAAATACTTAAAGTTGACCGGACAGTACCCAGAAAATCATAATAAACAGAAACTTTTCTGCTTTTTTAGCAAGAATTACAAAATTTAATCTGTAAATTAATTATTTAAATTTAGATAGCATCTAACATCACTAGTAATCGGATTTATGTAATTATTTAATTACTAAAAATAATAAATAATCGTCTTTTGACTCTATTCAAGTATGGCGGACGAAAATTTTCGTGAATTTTTTTAATTAAGATATTTACAAAACTCTTCGTCAGACTATTTTTATTTTTAATTTTAACGTAATGTACGAGATTTAATTTATAAAAGTAGAAGTTTTTTACTTTTTAATCTATAGAAGGTGGAGCAACATTATCGAAAATGTATGCGTTCATTCAACATTTGCTATTCACAACATGTTAAAATTCCAATTTTTAATGATTAATTACATAAAAACCTTTCGTCAGATTTTTTTTAGCAATTAATAATATGTTAAAAATTCAGATTTTTATTTATACATTGCCGATTTTACCTATACATGTGTCCGATCAACCTTAAATTGATTTTCTACAATAGTTAAACGTTACATTAATAAGGAAATGTTAAAACGACATAGTTGGATTATAAATTTACGAAATATTTTCAACGCGAAGTTGGTTAATGAGCAAAATCAAGCTATGTTTGGGTAAAATGGGCAAAACCGCCTATCTTTGAAACAGTAAGAGATATATCAAAATTTAATAACAAAAAATCTTCTTATTTTCAAAATAAACAACTTTTGTTTGACAAATTTGTCCATGAAATCAGTATATACTGGGTATTCAAACAATTAACTCAGTTAATTGTTACATTACTTGTTTTTTTATAACAACCATCTATTTCGCAGTTGATAAACCAGCAAGTCTACAATGGTATTGGTTGAAAGTTCGAGTCCCAGACAATATTTTAAATGGTTCCAGCTTTTAAAAACTAAATTATGGTACAAGCTTTTAGTGGTATATGTTATTGTTCGAAACACCGTGCATCGTAAATTCATTTTTTTCATTTATAATACAATCTTCGACTTGAAATAATTTGTATACATAATTTTTGAACATATATCAATTTCTATGACATAAATACAATAACAAATTGTAATTGCATGTTAACGTATAAACACATATTTCGTTGCTGCGGATATTTAATCAAATGTTTGAAACAAAAAATTTATAATAACATTCGTAATAAATATATAACAAATCAGTTTATTCCAGGTTATCTACTTAACGATGTTCCAGCATACCACCACTTTTCGCCAGATTTTGCTCATTTTTTTGCACAGGCTAAAAATAACGTTTTCTAATAAATCCCGGAGTTTCGGAATTTTTGACCGTTTAGAACGCGAGATAATTAATATCAAAGTTATCATGCTTTCTCACTCTCTCTCATTAAAAGCATGTAAAACTTCATGCCCTCCCAACTATTATGTATTAGAAAAAATATGCGACATAATTTAAAAAAAAAACTAGGAGAGTAAAGCTAAATATTTATTATATAAATTTTAAAAAAAATCGTTACCGTTTTGTTTTCGAAATATAAAAGTTTAAAATTATTTTTTCTCTTCAAAATAACATTATTTTGTATATGTGAACAGTGTTCTTGTCTATGTGTTGTATATGTGTGTTTATGTATTTGTGCTATAATAAAATCAAACCGGTTATTAATAAAACTCTACTCCCTTAATAAAACTCTACTGACTGTGTGTCACACCACGCACAGCCTAAATCCAGGAGTTTAGAAGCATGCAATTTTGCACAGAAGTTCCTTTAAATAGCGTAAGTGAGCATTAAGGATTTTTGTAAATTCATCCCCTAAGTCGGTTAAATAGAGGATGAAAGTTTGTGTGGTAAATCGTCATTTTTGAAGTTAGTGTCTAGGCTTCTGTTTATAAATAAAACTCAGTTGTATCAGTGATATTGGAAATTCATTCCCTAAAGGCGTAAAATAAAGGACGAGAGTTTGTACAAGCAGTACATCCTTTTTGAAGTAAGAAACGTATAAGTTGGTGTTTAGGCTTCTGTTTATAAATAAAAGTCAGTTGTATCGGTGTTTTAGGAAATTCATCCCCTAAGGGTGTAAAATAAGGAACAAAAGTTTGTATGGGGCATTTTAACATTAAAGAAAATGATGGTTTCGGAGATGTTGCCGATAGGGAATCCCATCGAGCATACAGCTAGCATGAAATTAACCTCCAAAAGTACGTACTTCGGCTATAAATCGGTCTTCAACAGTACGTTTTGATAACAATTAACAAACATATTAAAACATTCAACAATTTTTTATTTAAACTAGCATCTATTTCTATCCATTGTAAGTATGGTTGCTTTTCGGTTATATTATACCAACAGAAGTGACTAGCTTTAACTTATTTTGACTTTTAAGAAATATGTCAAAGAATGGATATAACAAATTATATTTACAAATCATATATTTTACCCTTACCTTTAAACGAATAATGAAAGGATCCAAACTGACAATATACAATTCACTATTCACAAACGATCACTTCAATTCGAAATCAAACACTGAATTCGCAATAAACAAATGATAATGTACACACAGAAGAAAAAAAAACCAAAAGAATTAAAAATCAATAATAACACTTCACCAACGAGAAAAACAAACCATACTTTTTATTATGATTTGTTTATAGTGTCTACAACCACGTGGTTTGTTTACGAAACTTCACTCACTCTAGTCTATTTTGACGTACCAATCATTGCCTTAAAAATAACTAAAAATGTTTTTAATTGAACAAAAAAAAACCCATACGAAATTGTCACGTGAATATTGTCTTTTGTGTCTCATATGTGATATTACTGTTCGAGTACTATTGTTCGAGTAAAAAAACAAAACATTTAAAATAATTTCATACACAATAAAATACACCCTCAACGCGAAGCAGCAGCAGTGAATCCGTACGTATGTATTATGTCTGTGGCTACTGTGTATGTTTTCATAACGTCTCTCATGCAAACGCGTCGTAGTATACTCCGTATACACGTTCATCTATCTATCTATCTAGATACTCTACACTACACACATATGATGATGCATCAGGGCATTTGAGAGAATTTGTGTAAATATATCTCTTCTGTATACTAAACATTTAGTTTGCAATGCTTTGCTTGTAAAACGGGTAACGTTCGCGGCGTTTTATTCACGTTAACGAACTGAAAAGTTTATTTTCACTATAGTTTTTTGTTTTAGTTTGTTCTACGCATGCGTTCCAAACAACATGACTATAGAATGATGATTATGATTATTATTGTTGTTGTGTCAGTCACACAATATATAATAATAATAATAATAATGTTTTCAAGCTTCATCTGGTTTTTTAATATCAACTAGAAAATGAATGTTTACTTATATATATATATGCAGTGAAGATGATACCAAAATCACATTTTTTGTCGTTAATTAACGTTCTAATTTTAGAACTTTCTAATTATTTTAATTTTGTTATATTTAAAATATATATGTAGTTTTTAATGTGTTTGGTTTTAATGACTGTTTTTATTACATTGTCAATGTTTTAAAATTTATTTTTTCGGTTCTGCGTTCCATAACGAATGGAATCTATACTCTACTAATTTGGTCAAGAAGAAAACATTTTGAAATTTTTTACGCTCTTGAATGGCATGATTGGCTTATAAACCATCATTTTGAGATCTGGAAATATTCTATAAAGGATCTATGGCAAAATCTTAATCTTAATCTGTCTGTCTGTCACAGACGTTTATCTCAGAGGTTATTTCATGTAAATAATAAAAATTTGGCGTAGTTTTTGAATGCAGCTACATAAACACGAACATCAGATTTCATGTTCGAACTTTTTAGCTAAGGGCTTAGTTTTGACGGTTCAAAAGAGAAAAAAAAACTAACCTTTTTAGCCACAACAAAAGAGCCGCAATGAACACGACACTGGGCCAGAGACTTGACTTCCCCCCAAAATTTTGTTTCCGCTAGTTTAATATCTAGTGTTCTTCTTTTAAGGGATCCATTCTAGAGGGTCTTTTGTAATGCTGTTTTGTCATCTGAGATATCTGCCCGATTCAACCACACTTTTGTTGTTTGATGGTTACGATCACTGGCGTTTGATAGCATAAGTTTTCCACAAGTTTTCATTAGATGAACGTTTCATAGTTGTCTGTTTATTGTTTGAGGTATAGAATTATCAAAGGTATATAATGCAGGAAAATTATCAGAATTGCGAATTATTTAGTTATAGAGTTAGTTTTGGGGCTTGAAACTCAAAAGACCAACAATAAATAATGGAAAAACTTATCTTTAGAAAGATAATCTAAGTACAATAATTGAAAACCCTAAACGATTATGGTCAAATCACTCGGAGTTAATCTTAAGAATTTACGGTTGATTGTATCAAACCAAATTAATTTTCAGAACAGTTACACTTGTAAAGAAAATTAGTGAATTTGAAAACAAATGTCTGTCCCGATACATAGAGATATTAGTTAATTAACACAAACACGAATCATTTTGTTACGTTTTTTTTTCATCCACTTTTGTACTTTTGCTTGTCTACTTGAAATGAATGAAATATATTTTTAATTAAACACAAATAAATTTTCATTCATTTTCTTCTACATCATTATTGTAGCTAACAAGAAATGAGTCAGTTCAGTTTATTAATTAATTTGTGTGTGTGTTTTTTTTTTCTATTTGTATATATATTTTCGTATTTTTTTTTTTACACAACATATATATTGATAGTTGAGTTCATATAATGTGTATTCAATATACAGGATGTTTATGTACTAGATCTTGAACTGCAATATCCCAGTCGTCTTAGTGCCAAGACACATGTCTCTAGGTTAAATGTCGTAATTACCAACAAACTTTCATGATAAAATATTCATGCAAAATTAATCATTGTTTAAATTATCAAAAATGAATAGCGTATGGAAGGAAGTCTTTAGCTTTCACATCAAGAACACTGGCGGCTATTAAACGACGATAATTTTTAAGAACAATTGTTTTTGTCTTTAAGAAATTTCGTCATCTCGTTGGAAATCAAAAATTTTTTATTCAGACTGCATACAAACATTTATATTTAAAAAATCCTTAAAAAACTTAAATAATATTAATGTTCAAGAAATTTACTAAAATAAATTTATATAAATTTAATCTCATTATATACTATCTATGTGCCCGATGGGATTTACCAGCGGCAAAATCTCGGGAACAATCATACCATTAGTTAAATGTAAAATGACGAAATACTAACATCCACTTTTTTAACTGCCAAAATTTCGCACTTCTCAAAGAAATTTTCGTCCTTTATTTCTCTCCCGATTGACTTTTATTTATGAACAGCAGCCTAAACTAAACACTAACTTCCACGTGACTCGAAATGTTTCTTTTATTATAAATAAAAAAGTAAAATCTTGTGTTTTGCTTCTCTAAAATGATAAAATTGCTTATATAATTCATGATTACTTTCCAAAATGCATTTGAACATACCTTCATCTTTGGTTCAAATAAATCCTTGTTTATTTAACAACAATTTACATAGTTTTATAAAAACTTCTCTGCATTTAAAACTATGTTTAATTTGATTATAAAGAGTCAATTTGTAGTTTCTCCATAAGACCCAATGTTAAAAGAATGATTTTCAATATCGAAAAAAACGAAAAAAAGCATTTGAACTAACATTTTGAAGCATACCAATGAATTCGTATTGACTTTTTTTAAAACATACTTAATTTACAGAAACTTCTCTGTATTTCTTTTTCTCTTTCGAATGTAGCTTATTAAATTAAAACTCTAAAAACCGTTGCAATATATTTTTAACCACCGACGCTAAAAGGAGGTGTTATAAGTTTAAAGCCTATGTGTGTCTGCCTGTCTGTGGCATCGTTAGTCTCAAACTCGTGGACCGATTTGCATGCGATTTTTTATCAGAGAGTAGGATTCCTTGCGGTGGTTCGTAGCTGTTCGATAAAAATATGTTCAGTCGTTCGAAGATTTTCATCTGTTTTCCAAGATGATGTTTTGAATTTTAATTTGGTGGAGGTAACTGGAAGTTCTTTTTTTTGTATTAAGTTTATAAATTTTTTAGGTTTGTTGTTTTTTGAGTTCGATGTTTTTTAAATTGTTAATTTTACTTGTACAGAGGAATACCATTCAATGGCTTCGTTTCACGTAGACTAGTTTTTTTCGGAAAATATACAAGAAGGTCCTCTATCATTATCGACCACCATGTTTTCGTCAATAAATATATATTTAGCCGATACTTACTGATAATAAACACAATGTATAATATTGAATTTAATTAAATTCAGACAACAGTATTATTCAGACAATATAATATTAATAATGATAATTATAGTAATAATTTTTATTTCGCATTTCTCTCAATGTTTATTTCTATTTGCTAGTACTACAACAGTTAGTTAGTTTACTATATAGAGAGAGAGATATGTGCATTATATATTATAAAAGTGGGATAGAATTATTATTATCAGCTAGAACTAGCTACTAGCTAGCTATGTGTTTGTACGTTTTGTAAATATAATTCGATTAATAAATTTGAACGAAAGTAAATAAAAATTATATTCAAAAGACCTATTAACTATTATGAGAAACATATGAAATGAAAAATATATACTTTAGAGAAAACAAAAATGTATCATAAAATATAAATATAATACTTGCCTAGAAATGGAATAGTTACACAATTTGTATACTTCATAAATCTACCACACTATATACATGGAATAGCGAGCGTGAAGAATGATGACAACTATACTTATTTAGTTGTAAAATTCAGAAGCTTTCACTTTGTCTTCATATGAAACGCGTGAAAATATGAAATTAAAATTATAAACATGTTACAAGAATGTTACAATTAACTGAGTTAATTGTATAAAAACCATGCAAATACTGAGTGTTTATCAGTTTGTATAATTTAACTCCTGCACGTGCACAGATGTATAAAAATATGACTTATGGTGTATATGTCACAGATGGATTGTCGAATCCGCTGTTTTACAAAACCGCTAGTTGTTTTACATAACAACTCCATTATGTAAAACAACTGAACGCCGTTCAGCTGGATTTTCATTGCGATAAGTTTAACAAAACTGCTACCCACGTTTAGACGTAATGTAGAATAGCTTAACTGTAGTCATAAAGAGCGTTTTGATGAAGGGAAATATATAGAACGCCTTTTAGTGAGGGGACCAAAAACACGCAAACACGACCAATTCGGGGTATGACCGATAATGTGAAAGATTGTAGTACTCGGTTGCAATAGTTACCTTATTTAATTTCAATAATTTTTGACACTATATCTAAAATATATAGAACTTGTTAGGAAAAAGGACTCCTAGTAATGGGAATTCCATTAAAATTCCGTTTAAACTAAAATCTATAATCTGACGTTTCAATTCACGCTGTTTTAGATAACGTCTAATCGTTGACCCGCTGCATTGATAAATGCAAAACGTTTAACCTATATTACTTATGTGTTAAAGTTCAGTAATTATGTAAAACCGCTAAACGTCGTTCAGTTGTTTCACATAACGGAGTTGTTATGTAAAACAACTAGCGGTTTTGTAGAATAGCGGGTTCGACAATCCATCTGCCACATATATATCAAGTAAGTATATGCGTATCTATATAATAAAAAAAACGCTTCTGTAATGTAAAGTAATTACAGATGTTTGAGCTAAAATTGTGGAAAAATTATTCAGTTTATGAAAAACAGTTGTAAGCAGTGCTTACACGTTTTTCTTTATTCTTTAAAAGTTTTACAAATTGTGCGTACGATAAAGTTAAATGGGATGCGGCCATGCGTACTTCACTGAACTATATATACAGCACATATTACGTTGACCTACCGTAGTTTTTAAACTCAAAGAGTTACAGAGCTGAGTTTTCAAACATATAAAGATTATATCATTATTAACCCACCATTTTCAATCTCATTGTTATGGAATAAACAGTTTCAAAGATAGATAAATTCAAAAATCGAAAATACAACAACAAACAACAGCGCTTAAGTATTGGCATGCGTAAATAACGGTCCGGTCTAATATATTTGAGTACTAATAAAAAAAATAAAAAAATTAAAATGTAGTTTTTATGCTGAACACTTTTATTGTTTATCTTAATGTTATTATCAAAAATTTTCGCCACACAATTCATTTATATAGCCAAGAACTAGAAGAATATATTAGGAATGTTCTTTAGTAATAAGTGTGCTTTATTTGTTGTCTGAAAGTATATATATATATATATAAATATATATATATATATATATATATATATATATATATATATATATATATATTGGTTAGTAGATAGAATATATAGTATGAAAAACTATTTTCTTAATTAATAAAGTTTCCCCAATGAATATTATGTATAGAAAGAACAAAGCTAATGTTACCCTCTTTATCTTCACTGATCGTATTAATAATATTGTACAGAGTCGAGTTGGTTCGGTTCATCAGACCTCATTCGTTGCCTCCACCTCCTCCTCATGGTGGTGTGGAGGTTTTGTCTTCTTCCTCTTCATCTTCTTCATAAAGTTAATAATGATCATATTTAGAATAAGATTCTTTTAACTCATTCGAGTTGAATGTCTATCTGTCTGTCTGTATGTTCATACCAATAATCTATTGTTGGTCGGTTAGAACATATATATATATATATATATATATATATATATATATATATATATATATATATATATATATGTATATATGTACGATTCCGTTTTAGGAAGAAAACAAAAGAGGTGTCATATTTCTTCTATGCTTATTTTTACTTCTATGCACAGACAACAAAGTATTTAAATATGGACGTCTTGTTGCCAATGTGGATCCATCAAATTTAAAATTTAACCAGTTCTTTGCAATTTAAAGGTTGCCGGATTTAAAAAAGGTTGATCTGAAACGTGATGGAAGTCCTCGAATTCTGGATTTGTATCTGTGAATATAATAGTAAACATGAAGTTTGTTTTTTATCAAATATTATTCCTCGAAGTTTGTATGATGTTGAAAATGACCAACTATAAAATTTTAATCATAATTTTAGTCCCACTGGTTACAACTTTTGCGATGTGCTATCGGTATTTGAAAGATCAAGAGAACGGAGACTTTAATAGATTTTGTAATGAATAAAATTCACTAGGGTTCATTCACCCGACCTTTTTTTAACGTTTCCAGGTACTTATATTTGAATTTCAATGTTCCAATAAAGATTTTTCGTAATATTGCACATGTCGTTTTGGTAACTTAATTTACCATGAATTATGACTTTATGAGAGAGTATGAATAATAATTTCTAGTTTAATTAACTGCCCTTGAGAAAACTTCCTTAGTCTATTTTTAAGCTCTTGGGTGACGAATGTAAAGTTTGTACACCATCTTTAACAAGAAAAATTATTGACTTAAAGTTAATAAAACCCACAATGAAGTAATTATCACCAAGCAAATTTGAAAACCAACTCGATTAAATCAGCTTTCAGGCAAGCAAAAATTTCATTGAATTCGGTCCACCCGCTGAGAGCTATAATGTCACAGACAGACAAAAAACTCTTCATTTGCGTCGGGGATATGTTTAATAAATCAGGGTAAAATCCTCAATTTAAAAAAAGTTAACTTCTCGACAGGACGTTTGGAGTTTAATCATATATGTGCATTTTTATTCAATAAATTGATAATGTGTTACAATATTCCCTTACTACTATATATAGAGGTCATGTGAGTATTTCATTAGTGGCATTTCTTTTTGTATTTATATTGTTCATAGAGTTTCGAAAATTAGTATAGATGGCTTTTAGCCAATAAAAAGAAATAATAAAGAATATTTATATTTAGCGATTATAATAAAACTGAAGAATTATAATTAATGGTTATACTGAAATGAGTTAAGCTTTGTGTTGCTCAAACGTTTTAAGCATTTTAATCCGTTCAAATCTTACAATGTTCTGTTGAGACTTATTTTTGGTAGACAGCGATTTATTTTTTTGATTATATAAAAGGGCTTCGCTAAGCTTTTTCAGAAGAGAGAAATTAAGGGCATATGTATATAAAAAATAAAAACCTGAAACTTTTAATTATTAATTAAACAAATTCGTTACGTAGGAGCTGCGTCAAGCTAATTTCCTCAGAACAAATACATTCTTTCTTTCTTGGAAATGGATCTTAATTACATTTTATCTATTAAGCTGTTCTGGAACATCAAGTTCTGAAAAAACTTAAATGACAAACACAATAATTATATTTTTTATTACATATATTTACCATGTATTTGTATACTCTCTAGCGGTGACAGTTTTAGTCCGATTAAAATCAAGTTTCGTATCTGATATGTTTTTGGTATTTGAAAAGAAAAGCTCGTTAATAAGTTAAATCACTTGAACGATTTTGATGAAACATCTTTTGTTTAAATAGAAATTGAAATTTGGTAAATGGCGATAAATATTTGATATGGTGGAAGTGGTGGGAAATCACATTGAGGTTTTTAGTCTTAAAATGACGAGAGCCGGAGATTTAACAATAAAACGCGAGTGAAGCCGTGGGTAGAAGCTCGTAGTACATGTTTCTGTAAATATTATTGTAACAGTAAAAATGGTAGAAGAAACCAAATTTTAGCAAGGAAAACGGCTTGCTATGGCTTGATCTTCACGTATGAGTGTATATCTCACACTTTTTGCGGAACTTTTTCCTACTCATATTTATGCTTTTGGTGGTATTAAATTATTACGTCTATATAAATAACTGTTTGTCTACAGAAATCACTTCTTTTTTGTTTTAACCTCTACAGTCGACATAAAGCTCATCTCGTAGTGATAACACCACAGTGGTGATGATGTCCACTTGGTAATTCATATTAGTAACTGTGAAAGACGAATGTTTCTACACAGTAAAACATATAGACAGACGGACATAATGCCGATCATTAGAAAAGTTTGTTATGAAATAGTTCTCTTATTAGGGAAATGTTTAATTAAATTTTTTCCGTTGTGTCTCATGGAAAATTTCCTTTATTTTAATATAAAAGTTAATATATTTACAAAAAAATTATTTTCTTGTGGTGTATTAAGTTGTTTTAGTTAGTATAGCTGTTGGTATATCTATTCAAAACGTTATGAATAATTGATAATAATAAACTGGATCAATTGATGGATAATAGATTTCTAACGAGTATTCCTGATGAAAAATTTTAAAACGTCTTTGGAATAAATCCTAAAGACTTAAGTGGACAAATTTTGAAATAAGTAAAATGAAAAATTTTTAAAACTCCCAATGTTATGAAACATAGTAAGAACCCTTCGTTACCTCCACGAAATTTTATATGGGAGAGAGAAATTTAATGATAATCTTCACTACTGAAACGATTTTTATCAAACATAGCTAAGAACCACGACAAGGCATTCAAATCGGTCCACGCATTTGAAAGCTACTACACCACAGATAGATCAACAGACAGACAGACACCCATACGCTTCAAACACCCCTCTTTTTGCGTCAGAGGATAAAAAATGGGAACAAATAGAGTTTGATCAGATTAAATGTAAAGATCAGATTAAATAGAGTTTGATCATAAACAATTGAATATGTTTATGAGATTTTACATAATTTGAAGATTTCGATTCAGCAAATGCTTGATTTAACCAGCTTATTTGTGTGTACAAAATCATTTTCTAATTAACATCATAATTAACAATTTTTAAATTTAACGATATTAAACTAGAAATGAAATACTCCTATAATCCTAAAAATGTCATTTAAAACATATAAACTTATAAAGAGGTCGACTGCATTTATACGTTAATAGTACTAAAGAAGGACTTAACCCAACAATACAACACCAAACAGGACTTTACTAATACATAAGAGATGAAAGGACATTTTAGGATTAGTCATGCTTCCTTACTTATGTGATAACACATATACCACATGTCAATTATCTTACTATATTACATTTTTCCAGAGCCGTTTAGTATATTATATTTTTAGAGCCGTCAAATATTGGAATTGTTATTGGAAGGATTTTAAATGTTAGTGGATTTTAATTAGCTGTCATTGATTTAATCTATAACTTTTGTTGCAATTTACGTATTGAATCTCTTTGGATTTTTAACCCGACTTCAAAAAGGAGGTTGATTCTCAATTCGTCTAATTGGAAGTCGATTTGCGTTTTATATTCAATTCGCTAATATTTTAATCTTGTTGATCGTCAAGGTATAATCATAAGTGTTCTATACCTGTTATATCAATGTAAGTGGCATACGTGTAAGAATTTTTGTAATAAATGTGATTATTATATATATATATATATATATATATATATATATATATATATATATATACATATATATATATATATATACATATATATATACATATATATATACATATATATATACATATATATATGTTTGCCACTTACATTGATATAACAGGTATAGAACACTTATGATTATACCTTGACGATCAACAAGATTAAGATATTAGCGAATTGAATATAAACTGCAAATCGACTTCCAATTAGAACTAGAACGGTACTGTTAATATTTATATTTTTTTATTGAAAAATAATATACCTTTAGAATTAAAAACAAAACTTCTGTCGTTAACTAAAACTTTATTCGTCTACTTTTTTTCAGAGCAAAATCTTTTATTGCATCAATATATGAAATGTTTCAAATATTTACAAGATATTATTTATTGTAAAATGAGAACAACTCGTTCATAACATTGACTAATCACTAAACTAGTAATATTAAATAATTGACTAATCTCTAACACCCAATATGTCCTACAACATGACAGTAGTATAAAAGAACAAACAAATCTATACAATTGACATTCTGTATATTTAAAAAAAAATGACCAACAATTATATTACGTATAACGAAAATTTCCACAAACATAATTTAAAAACAATTGTATTTACATCTTTATTCAATTAATTAACAATGTATATAATTTTATCCTTGTTGATTGAAAAATACATACAATGTGTACTCGTATATAGGTATATATTTAGGTAGACAATTTTTCATCACAAAACTATTTGATAAAAGTTTTATCACTTTTTCTTGCTGCTGGTTCTTGTGTTGTTGTCTTTGCACATACATAAGTCATTTATTGCAATGTATGTAACTGACTTGGTTTGTTAGAAGAGTCGAGGTAGAAACATGAAGATAGTTGTGTGTGTGGTAAGAGGACTAAATGTGTACGGTGGTAAGTCGACAACTGTTAATTTCTTCTATATAATAAGTTACAGTAGTATATGAGAGCGTTAGTCCGCGACAAGTGTAACTAAGAGCTATGTTTATACATATATATATATATATATATAGTATGAGCTATGCGATATACAAAGTGATTGGAAAATGTTGATTGTGGTATTAGTCATGCCACGATACGAAACGTTTTTACAGTTAAAGGCTTTCTTTGAAAAATCAATAAATATATATATATATATATATATATATATATATATATATATATATATATATATATTTAAATATAACTTAAACTACCCAAAATCAGGGGTAGTCAAGGACTGTCTGGAGGAACTGCTGGAGCTGGCAAGAAGAATGTTAAATTGTTCTGAAGACAATGGGACGCCATAATGGGTCGATTATGGAAGAAGAAGAAACATCTAGTCACAATATCCTTGACTGTGAACCTCTAGATTACAGCAGATACAGGATATTCGGTGCATCTCACCCCGAATAAATGAACCTTCAGGAAGACCTGATAGCAAGCTCTCTGCTATTGCCAACATATGGGAGAAGCGAATCTAGTCGGACTGAAAAAGAGGGGGGAGCAGATTGGACCATGCGGTCGAAGTGCTATACTTTTTAGTCCCCAAGATGTATCTATCTATCTATCTATCTATTCGAGATCGAAAATTAATTAATTCTATATAAATGTGCTTCGTGATTATCAAAGATTTTAAATGACTCGTTACCGGAGTATATTGTTTCATATACATGTATGGCTGTCTCCTAATTCCAATGTTGAGCTATCATTCGATATCTTTTCACCCATATATAATACACTTTATCTTTTTAATAAATTAAATACTGCCATTAATTAAAATATATATTATGTGGTCTTAAATTTGTGGTTTAAATATTTATTTTATTTCAGAATAAAAGCAAAAATATACTCACATTTAGCAAAAATATACTCACATGAAAAATCAGAAATTTTCAGTGCTTTGTCTATCTGGCTCCTAGTGATCGAACGACATATGTCCATAAATTACAACAGATCTCAAAAAACTATGAAGCCACTTGGAGCCAAAAAGGGTGTCAAACTATGGAGCCAAAAAGGGAGTATATATAATCTAAAGTATGCATGGATATGACCATTTCAAGCCACCTAGAGCGTCCTGATCGATTCTGAATCAAAATTTTGGAGTTCTAAAACTATATTCGTTCTGTAGTTTTGGAAATTTGCATACGCTACTTCGTATTTAAATCAAGGTATAGACCAAGTAGATTGATAAGATTGACGTCAGCTTTCTTCGAAGATTTTTATAACACTTTATAAAAGTGTTTAAATGTTGACAATTAAAACTTTTCTATTGTTATAAATAAATGTTTAACTGTTTCATGTATATGATGAGTCAACAATTACATAAAAAACCACCCTTAAATATAAATAAACTTCAATCAAAATTGACAATTAAATCCATTTAATTCATAAAGATCATTCATTCATATATTAATTAAATTTTCTTTATACAAAAACTCTACATCTATATATATATATTCTTTTAAACGGTAACGAACAGTCATTGTTTCGCGTCAATAATAGAGAAAGAAGAATATTGTTCGTATATAGAGGAGACTTAGCTTTCTGGTTTATCATACAGGATGTCCAAGATACTGTATGTCCAAGATTAATGATTATTTATATCTTACTATAGATCCTACAACCTCTACATATCCGTATATCAGTATACTTACATCCGTACACTTTGGCCAGCCGCTGTATATCCGATGGGCCAGCTACATAATCGCTTTGCGCCGTTTTTTCATACCTTTTTCGACGTTGCCGTAGCTCTGGCAATCATTCCACACTAGACTAGACTTTTGAGGTACGTTGGATTCCTTTCGATGCAAGCTTTCTTCTGATATGCGTTTTTTTATAATTCCAAAAGTTTCTATGAGTTATATGAGACGAAATCTTTCATTATTTTGTAATTTTTCAATGCCGATTTTCCCGAGAAATGCGGGTTTAGAGGAGGGGGAAATTCAAAATTTGACATATCTCCCTTAAT
The DNA here is from genome assembly GCA_963920215.1 of Nineta flava. NCBI lineage: Eukaryota > Metazoa > Arthropoda > Insecta > Neuroptera > Chrysopidae > Nineta > Nineta flava. Next base: position 104,006,915 of record OY986042.1, read on the forward strand.
ATTTAAAAAACCTAAAAACTTATCAGGCGTTATGTTGCTGGTACTTAGTTTTACTGTAATTTTACGGTAATTTTGCACAAATATTTACAGAAATATTTACAATTAAAGATTGAAAGTTAAAATTCTAAATATCTCTGTTCAGAGTTTAGAGATCTCTGTTTAGAGTTTGGAAAAAATAATAAGGTAATGAATTGTAGCAAACTTGATCTTCTACAACTTTACTCGTTATACATTTTTCGATTGTTCTAATATTAAGAGAGATATTTTATATTTTGTGTTTTCTTCTATCTTTATGCCTCCCTTTCCCCTTGACGTATGCCATTTATTAATAATATTGGCCTTGAAAATACTAAAATGATATCAAATACGACATTTCCTTTTGATCAGACTTAAATTGATTAATGTATTCTAAGGACATTCGCTTGCTCCTGGTTGACGCAGCTCCTGGGAACGCCTTTTTTTTTTAAATTTAGGTCTGATAATAGCGATTTTTATCCGAACTTAAAGTAGTTTAATTTTGATAATGCTTATTTTTGGGGTTACATCAAACTATACGAGATATTATTTCACCCGTTTAGAAAATAAAGGTTTTTTTAACGACCTTGTAATATCAGGACATTTGTTAATTTTTTTCTCACTTAACAGTTGTTGGAATAAAAATTATTGTCTGATTAGTTCAAAGCATATAATTGTTGTTCAATCCAGATCAAGTTAAAATTGGAATTTGTACAAGTAATTCAAAGTTTGACATTGTGTTGAAAAATTAAAATAATTGTTGAAAAAGAAATTGGATAATCATTTTTTTAAAGCAATAAAATCAGGTTTTTTTTTTGTTTCGTAAAAACTTGTGTTTAATTTAATTTTTTTTTCTTTTCTTTAACAAAAAAACGTGCGTGTCATTTCAATTATAAAATATTTAGTAAAACTTTTTACTAATATATTTTTTTTTGTGTTTGTCGAGTATCGGAATCATTTGCAGGTTCGGGCAGCGCTCCTTTGAGGTGTAAAGAGAGCCAAGATACCGCGACATAGTTAGGACTATAGTTGTACTGAGACACCCTGTTTACCAATCCACCCTTATAATATCGTCTTCTATATACATATATTGTCTACAATATTACATAATACTGACACTATAATATGACTCTACTACTGTTGACGACTATTACTTGACTTGATTCTTACAGAAAATGTAGAAAATTAATGAAAAATAAGTTGTTACAGATAGATTTTTGTTGTAGTAACTTTTATGTTACAACAATTACAATTAAATACAATGCAGTTTTTCTCGTCTTAATCTTTTTTCGAATGAAAAGAATATTTCTTTCTCTCCATTTCTGAATTATTATTATTCTGATGAATGCATAAAGCAAAACAATGTTTAGAAATATTGTGGTGGTGGAAGTAACGATGTCATCGTTTTTGTTCTGCATGAACATGAAGATGATGATTATATGCTTTTGATAGAAAAATATGTTATGTCGCTGGAATGAGGTATGAAAACTGAGATACATACAGGTGTTTTCGAATATATATATACGACAAATTTTGAGAAAATTATCCTCAGGATGTTACTTCTATTTGGCTTTTTGGATCAAGAACCTGAAGATATGAGCCTGTAGGACATTGGAAGAAGAAAATGAATCCAATATCCAAAACCTACAATTAAATATATAAGAAGAGACAATTTTGATTTCAATCAAATCTATATTTTAGAAAATATATAAAATGTCTTGATTTCTTTGTTGATAGTTAGTAAGGTTATAAACATATATAATTACCTACGTAGGGGGCATAGGGGGTAACAGGGGGCATAGGGAGTGATCACTGCAAAGGTATCTAAATAAGAAAGTATATTGAGATTTAGTAGCAAGTCCACTACAAGCCCAAGATAATTTCTTTTATTATATCCTGTTTGTGGCATCGGGGCTCTCAAACACGTTGACCGATATAAATGGGGTTGAAGATACCTGGTTTCCTTGAGGTTGTTCTTAACTATGTTCGATGAAAATTGATTCAGTCGTTTGAAAAATAACTAGCTCTTTTCCAATATGATGTATAGGCATATTATTAACATTATCATTTTACAAATAAATTTGGTGGAGGTAATGGGAAGTTTTTCTCATGTAAGACAAATAAGAATAAATAAACAAAATTAAACTAAACTAGCTCTTGCGAATAAGAATAAACTAAACTGGTCCGGACCCGCTAAACACATCCGTGCTCTTACCTCTTATTGCGAATAAACCAGTAAAACTTGGGCGTTTTCTTTTAAATGTTGACTCTTGTTGAACAACAACTTGATATAAGAAAAATCCTTCATAAAAATTATGCTGTAGATATTGTCTTGATATATGGTCAACCCTATATATACAAGTGCACTAGTTCAGTGTCTATTATATAAATAGTTTTTATAACCTATATTATTAAAAGATTTCGTTCGATAATTTAATAACGTTTAGATAATGAAACTTAAGACTCTAATTGTTGTAAGGTTTCAAAATAGTTCTCACAAGTTAAAATTAATGCTTAATTTAGGCCCTTCATACCGGGCCTAACAAAAAAGACATTTAACAAAAAAACCTGATATTTCGGGTAATTAAGCTACCGCTGACAGAAATAAAGTTTACCCGAAATCTTAGTTGTTTTCTTAAATTTTTTGAATAAAAATGTTCTCAAATATTTGTTGCTTAAGTCAGTTATTCCGGCGATATGGGACTAGTTTCTTCCACTTTTCTACGTTCAATGGCGTGTCTCACATCAGGTTTCTTGTAAGACCGTGAACATAATTCCATAAAATTCATTACCGGCACCGACCTTAGTTTGTCGATATCTGTGGCAAAGCGCCCTCAACATTATACATACTTCCAAATTCATACTTACTCATAATCAGAGCTTGACTATATGCGCAGTAATGTTAATATAATTATACAGTTACATATAAAATAAATATCGTACAACATAAAATTGAAAATTCAAATGAAATAAGTATTATTAATAACAATTAATAATCATATTGCATTCAATATGATTGATAATAATGAAAACTATAACAACTGAATTTAATTTCAAATATAATTTATATTTAATAATATTAACAAATAAACCATTTACTTAAGTATTAAAATTATAATATATAAAAAAATAAGTAAATTATATAAGTTATGAAAGAAAAACTCAAAGTAAATCAAAAAACTAAAAACCGTAACATATAGGTACCTATACTATAATAAATTATTGTATTGATTGATTGAAACAGTTACAATTAATCAGTAATAATTATTTTGATAAGAAAATTGCTTTATTTATAAATATAATAATAAAAAAACACATTAAATATTATATGCATTTCGATGTTAAAAAAAACTTTCTAAATAAAATGAATATACAGTATAAACAGTTAGAAAAATTGTCGATTGGGTGTTGTTGGGTGTACAACACACATACGAAAGACTTACAAAAATTGTGTTAAGTGATTCTCGTGATCTTTAAACAAATAAGGAAAATTTTGATTTCAATTTTCGTACCGATTACTATGACTTCCCAATAATCTCTGATTCATTTATTTTGAACACATGGTTTGGTTTATTTGTCAATTGATCTGTTCAATTTGACACAAATTTTATTAAACGTAATCAATTTTAATTATTTATTAGACTATTATATTACGTAGTTCACACATTTAAATAACCTTGACACTGTTTAAAAAATGAATTCAATAATTGTGGATCAGTCTGTTAATATTTATCTAAAAATTTTAAACGCGAAAACGAGACAAAGTTTAAGGAAGTTCACTTGCTACACTAGAGTCAAATGAGTACTATCTTTAATAAAATTTATTTATAATTTTTCAAAAGTTGTAAAGTCTATCAATAATCTTACATCGATTTATAACGTTTTTTTATTTGTACTATTTGAAGTATTTATTATAAAATATCAGAAAACGTGAATGAAATTTATGTGTATATGTATATATTTTTACTGTGCGCTGTTGCCAGTTAACAAAATGTGGTGGCACAATAAACCTAAAAAAACAGTTTTAATTTTATTAAATAATTAATTCAAACGTTCGTCGACATCATTTTTTTAATGCAAATATATAAACTGCATATTTTAAAGAATGTTTATAAACATTATTTATTATGGTGGCTTCTTTAATATAATTATTATTATTTTAAGTACAAAAAAATTATGTTCTTCAGAAGACGCTATGTTAAAAGTTTGGTTTTTAATCGATACGATTACTCTTTAAAATGATCGACGACAAGTTTTAAATTTTTGAGGGAAGATTACTACATAATTGAGCTATTTAATTCACTTAAAAAAAAGTTTACCAGAATAGTGGCTTAAAATTTAATTCTTGGATTTGTACTACGTATTACCAATGATTCTATATCATTTTTCAAACACTTTAATTTGAAACTTGTATGTGAGAAACATGCTTTTGAACAGGATAGCTTTCTTTTTAGAAATGACCTGTTAAATTTGTACCATAGTACTATTGTTGTACTAACATTCCATATTAATAATGTTGTATATTTTTAACTTAACCCTCCGGTAACCCACGGTCAATAATTCCTATTACTTTGATCCAATATATAATTATTTCATTATAAGCAAGAGTAGGTATAATTAAAATCATTCAATAAACAAACAAATTAGACTAATTTGCGTATACAGTGAATTAGAAAAATTATAATTATATTACAAACTGACAATATACTCTATATATCGAGAAACACAAAACTGCCGTCCGGACATGCTTTGAGTTTAGTCAAATCAGCAATTAAATAAAACTTTATAAATAAATAAATAAAAATAAAATTTTGATATATGCAAATTTCTAAAAGAAAACTTTGATAATATTTATGTACAATAAAATTAAATCTTTGATTAGAATTCTTGAGCATGCGCAAATCACCCAAAAAGCATAAAATACTTAATAAAACTCGAACAAAAACGGTCAAGCAATAAAATACTAATAATAACAAAATACGATGAAATGTATGATACGATAAGGTTATGTGTTAAATGCGGAGTTTAAAAAAAATTATTATTTAAATTTTCACCCGGTTTAGAAGCCTTTTTTCCCTACTATTGTCAATTAACATGGTCTATGTGTTGATATCATAAAATCTATTGAATCGTAAATTTATCTATGATCGGACTAATTAAAAATCTTCTTAGATTAGTTCGGGAAAGATTATATTTATTCTCTGAAATTATGCAAATTCTAGTGAACATAGTTTTAATCCTATTGGAATGGAATTAAGTATTTGAGGTGCCTATTGAAAGGCCGCATTTGTTAATGAACAAAAATGCGGGATGAAAGAAACGGGAGGTTTATAGGTAGAGGGAAACACATCATTTTTTCTGTTACTTCAATATTTACAGGAATATTTACGATTTGAGATTATTCAGAAAAAATTAGCAGGTAATAATTTAGAGTAAAGTTAATTTTCACTAATCTTACTTCCTACACATTTTTCGATTTTACCAATACTACGAGAGATATTCGATATATTTTGTTTTCTTTTTCTTCTAGTTCCTCTTTCCTTTTGACCGATTCTACTTATTGACGAGCTTAGCCTTTCAAATACCAAAAGCATATCATATACGAAAGTTAATTTTGATCGAACTAAAATTGTGACCGCTAATTTTCAGCGAGTGTTTTGTATCACGTCATCTCGATTTTTTATTTCTGATGATATTATCATATATACTTCCAATATGATATATTACAATATAAAATATATTGCAAGTAAAAAATTAACAAGCAATTACACAAACTAAAGGAATTATAAGAATGACAACAATCATCGTATATTATTATATTATACTTGAGCTTGTATAGTACCTTGTAAGATAATTTGTTAATATTATGTAATTATCAATTATATAAAAATTACATATTTCCTTCCCGTGTATATAACAAGTAAACCATGTGTATATTATAATATGAGCTGAGTGTATTTATACATATGTACAGTTTCAAAAATATTGAACCAATTCGATCCATTTTGATACATAGAAATAAAAATCTTCATATAGTTTAAGTAAAGTTACGTATGACGTCATAATCCTAAATGGCTACTTCAGTCCGGCCACATTTCAACAATTAATTATATTTTTCATAAAATAAAATGAGTTTCATTAACAAAATAATAATTTTTGTCTACTTTATCAACGTAACCCTGATAACGCATATGTAACTATCACAGTTGTGCCTATCTACTCTGTTTCTAATTATTTCCACCAGATATCATAGTCCCTTATGAATAAACACCAATATTTTTAGTTTGAAAAATTGTAAGTCTATGAGACCAAAAAACTGATTGCAATCGATATACAACTAGAAGGAATATTATAATTGCGAGACACATTATCAATGATATCATTTCTATGGGCTCGTAAACTGATAAAACCGGTCTGGTCTGGAAAAATTTCACTAACTCTGATTCTAATGTAAATAATGGATTTAATGTCAGTCTTTCAAACTCTAATTTTAATGTAAAAAGTGACGCTGGTTCTATTTCTACGATTATCAAATTTGGAATCATTGGTTTTAGATACAATGTATAATTTTTCGATTGTACTTTTTCACTACTATATCATTTTATTAAACTTTTGTCTCTTTATAGTAGTGTTGCCCTTATTTAATAGCATTTTAATAAATTATTTAAAAAGAAGTATAACTTCTTACGTGCGTACATAAGTAAATACACTTTTTTTCACTGGAGAACACAATTTTACTTTATTTTAAAAAAAAATCTAAAAAAATTTCCAATGACTGTTTTGTCTTAAAATTTATAAATATATTGAAGTTGTTTCTTAAAAAAAACTTGCACACCCTTTAGAGTCTCCTTTTCAATAATCTGCCATCTGATCTGTGTCGTCCGTGTAAGTTAGAATCCTTAAAATTAAAATTTTAGCATATAAAAAAACAAAAGCCAGGTCGATCATGCCACACCAACATTGAATCAGAGTTGATGTATCGTAGTGTACATATGAATATTCCTTGATAATAATAATACTTTTATAAGTAACATTATTTAATCAAATGTATACTTGGTTAATTGTAATTTGCATGCCTTCTTCTCTATTTATTAACAAACTGATGAGAGAGAATTAAGTATAGTAACTAATATATATATTATACTAACTAACCAACTACTACGCTGTTGTTGCTATTACTAAACCCATAGTATAATAATACAAAACAGTAATCATAAATTATTATTCGTATTATTTAACAACTTCAACACAACAACACTGAGAATGTCTTCGTCAATTATTTTATTATGATTTGTTAACTATATGAAGTAGTGTTTGTGTGTTTGTTTGTGTGTTGTATAATGGCTATGACTGACTGACTGACGTCCGATAACGTATTATATACGTTTGTGTTAGGAATCATAATAATTCAGATGTGATATTAATTTTTATTAACTAATATGGTTAAGAAAATATAATCAAAAAATTATTTCGTTCACAATTTAAATCTAGTACAGTTTAAATGTTTATAATGTTATCACCGCGTCTTCTACTATTTATTATGTATTGAATATTATTGTAGGTATTCAGATTTTATTTGGTTACGTTTATGACTTAAGAAGTTTGACTAAGAAGTTTATGACTTAAGTCTAAGTCGTTATGTCTGCGCAGTATACCTACTTTGAAACTGGGAGATTATAGGTTAGAATCATTATTATTAAGAAAAACAAAAGAGGCGGTAAATTGACTAAACTGTCGGCGTATGGACAAGAACGAAGTAACCGGCTATGCCTGAGAAGGTTGTCTGCAGTTTCCTTCACGAACTTCAGATGAATATCGGCATAGTTCCTATCATAGTCGGCTGTAGCCGCATATCCTACCAATTCCTAGTCTCTACACAAAAATTCCTTCCACTCTACTCACATCCTCACATCCTTAGGCATCACAATGGACTTTATGGTCGAAGTGTAGGACGTCCGGGGCAGCCTCTAAAATCTATCTATCTATCTTATGACTTAAGAAACTATAAGATTAACAAACAAGTTATAAATCTATCTCACGCTACCTACGTTTTAAGTTTAAGCTTCATAGCTTTTTTGCGTCTAATACAGGCCTAAAAATCGTCTCTAATCTATCCTGTAAAAGTACGGTAGGAGCGCCTGTGATTGAACTTACCGTGCTATGCCATAAAATCTTTGTTCCAAAATGAGTATATGAATTAATCTTGCGTTGGACGCGATTCATATACAAAAACCTATTTTAAGAAGCTGTAATATGAGATAATAGTTTTATCCATAGAATATAATTAATGGTAAAGTGTCAGTGTGCTGCTAAACTGACACTTCTGACACGCTAAACTTTAGCGTGTAACGCGAGTGTAGAATTACAACTTTTTACTGTTTAAGCTGCACTATCAGAATGAAAATTGGTATATAAGATGATATGTACTAGACCAAGTTTGTAACTGGGCAAAATCATACAAAAAAGGAGGGTTTAGAGAGAGGGGAGAACACAAAATTTGGTATATCTCTCTAAATATTGGAAAAATCGAAAAATGCATGAGAAGTAAAATTAATTTTTCTATACTTAGGTTTCTTATTGTTTTTGTGTCTCTAATAGTTACACGATTGAAAATTGAAAATTAAAATTCTATCTTATAACCTATCCAATAATTGTAGTAAAGTTGATTTTCTACAACTTTATTAGGTTTTTCGATTTCAATTTTTTTTATATTATAGAGAGATTATCTAAATTTTGTGATTTCTGTTTTCTCTAAGCCCCTCTTTCCCCTTGACCAATTCTATTTATTAACGAATTTTCTCTTTCAAATATCAAAAGCAGATCATCATATAATGTGTATGTTTGTATCTGTAGCGGTCACAATTTCTGTCAAAAAGTTAATTATGATATATTTCCAATAGAGAAGTGATTAATGTATTCTGAACAAATTCGCATAATTGACACAGCTCGTACATTATTTTAATAACATACGCTTGCTAAATCTTGTTCCAAACAATATTAATACATACAGTACATTCGTATTGTGACATTAAGTTGTAAGAGACACATACTGATATAATAGTAATACAAATATACATATATGTAAATATAATATCATACTATTTTCGTTTATTAACCCGACTTCAAAAAGGAGGATGGCTCTCAATTCGTCGGTATTTTTTTTTTTTATTTGTGTCACCTCAGAACTCCGTCATTTATGAACCGATTTTGAATTTTTTTGTTTTTGTTTTCAAGGGTTTGGTTTCCCATTGGTCCCATTGGCACCAAATCGCATTCTGTTGAGGGAATCCCCGGGAAATCGAGGAAAATCTTCATTTTAAATGTGATAACCGATTACTGTGAAATTTTTTTTTTTGAAAGGGTATACTCATTCATAATGGAAAAATAAGAAAATTTTCTTAAAAACCGACTTCAAAAAAATTTTTTACAAAAAAAAACCGACCCAAAAAAAAAAATTTTTACAAAAAAAAAACAAAATGCATGTAAAAAAAACTGAAAATCTGTTTTGAAAAAATGCACTTAAAAAAAACAAAAACGTATAAAAAAAATGTGTTATAAAAAAATGCACTAAAAGTTAGCAGGTCGTTTAGTTGGTCTACCCATATTTAGACAAATAAAATAAGTAATAGAACTTCAAAGTCACTAAAAAGCGAGAAATAAACCCTATTTTGACAAAATGGAAACCCGACTTCAAAAATCAAATATTCTATAACAAAAAATTCACTAAAAACTAAAAAAATAATTGCATATTCTTATGCCAATTTTAGTTCACCTAAGTAAAAATTTTTGTACAATTATTGTTATTTTTGGAGGCGGTGTCCAAAAGTTATGTGAACTTCTCTTTGCTGACACCGACTCCGAAAATAACAATAATTGTGCATATATATTTAAAAATTTTTACTTAGGTGAACTAAAATTAGCATAAGAATATCCAATTATTTTTTTACTTTTTAGTGCATTTTTTGGTTATAGAATATTTGATTTTTGAAGTCGGGTTTCCATTTTGTCAAAATAGGGTTTATTATTGTATAGTAAAGTACTTACAATTACTTCTTACATGTAACTAACTATGTAATGATATTTAAATTAATAATCATTCCAATGCAATGTTTTACAATATGTTATTATTATTAGTCCATATATGTATGCATGCATGTATATATGTATGTATGTCTGTATACTAATAGTATGCTGGCTGTATAAGTTTATTGTTTTTACGCTTCACCGTTACGCTGATGCATTTGAACATAATAATAATAATTTTTAAAACTATTTAATATGATCATTGAAATATGGAAATATACAGCGAGTGAAAAGATTGTAAACAATTAGATTGTTGAGTTTGGTTTAATTATTAAGTATAATTTTTACCGACTCTCCAATTGAATTAGTAAATATGTAATTATTCTGCTACACTCGAATGCAATATAGTTGAAATTAGTCACATTCTAAGTGTACGTATTACTATATAAACATATATACAGGGTGAATTGAACCAGGTGCATAATAGCAAACGTTTCCACTTCCTTCAATGATCCTTTCATTTTCCAACAACATCCAAAAGAATATCTTCTGTTCGAGAGACAGTCTGTTCATAAAACAAATACCATCTTATATGCTAGCTCCGACGGACATGGCACTCTTATACTGATGCATCCCCTGCAACCTACAATTAAACTGAATAAATCATTACCAATGTAACTATTTACGGAGTTAGATCAAATAGGGAATATGCATGAAAATTTTTTTTCACATTTATTTTCAGAATATGAAAATACTGTTAATACTGTAATAATATTTAAAACGAAATTAAAATCCGACAAATATCAAGGAAGCTATAAGCTTTTAAAGATTATTATCTGTCTCGTTCTTGCAAAAATACTAAAAAAGGAGTTTTACGTGTATTTTAAATGGTCAAAGTGTTATATGACGTCACATAACATATCAAGAGGGCTATAATACAAATGGGCTATCACCCTCTTTGTCTAATCGGGAATTTCAATCATTCATATCTCGCTTATTTTTAAAGTTATTTAAAAAGTAATTTTACCTTGATATTTGTCAAGTAAACATGCTTCAATTCAAGTGAAAAAAAATTTTCATGCATATTCCCTATTGTATCTCACTTAAGTATAACTAGCGTGGGAGCCACAAGCACACAAAGAACAACATGTCCGTCCAAGCCAACACACAACATACAAAACAACATTTGTATTATGAACAGACCGTCTCCCTAACAAAGAGTACTCCACTCTTGGATGTTATTGGAAAACGAGAGAATCATCTGGACCTCTGGTTCACAAATCGTTAACTTCACTCACCTGTAAACTACTCTTCCTATCAAATTACTGAAGTATTCAGTCTTGGAAAAATTAGTTCGAATAAAAGTTATTCATTATAAACATACTAACTAACTTGCGTATCACAATTCAATTCAAAGTTGAGTTTAAAGTATCATACATCTCGTCATCTCTGTTTTTGAGATATAATGTACACATATACCAATGATCAAAAATGGGTTTTTTCATCAGAGGGAGGACTTCAAAACTTATAACAGATTCAGTGAAATATCAATATAGATTTTCAATATCGAAGACAAAACCTCTATATATTCTACGTGAATTTATAGAACATTTAAACATATGCAAAATATTAATTTAATAGATATGAATATTTCATAATACAGTCTTAAAGATTGATTTTCGAAAAATCCTTTCTTAGATTTAACAAGTGACCCGATTCCACTATATTCAGAGTATTGGTGAACACTTGTCCGATGCCAATTGTAATATGTCGTTGGAACTCCTCTAGAAATGTCATCAATTTTTTCTCAAATTATACCTAATTTAATCAAACTTAACATACAATATTTCTCAATAATATAATACACATCGTCAAAAGAATTTCATTATATTTATAATAACAATCGGTTTTTTTTTCTTCCAAAAGATTATTTTACAAGATAAATTAATTTAATATTATTATGTGCATCTGACCGAATGCAACTGAAGTCCGTCACTCTTATTATAAGTATTTTGAATAATAAAATCGTGGGTGATTTTTTAAAAACGTACACACAAAATAAATAATATAAATAAGATAGTGAGTAGATTAAAATATTATATATATATATATATATATATATATATAAAGAATGTCTTAGTTTATTAATTTTGTCTGTTCAATATATTCAAGTGTAAGTAAGTGTATATATGTGCGTGTATATTAGTTAGGACATATAATACAAACACAAAATGTATATAAGGCCACACCTTAATGACTAAAGTAAATTAAAAATCAGTATGGTTTTTTTTTTAATATTTATTTAAGGGGATACACCACCTTGGCGGTTGGGAAAATTGGCATAAACATTTTTTTGTGACGTAGCTATTAAGTATATAAAACAAATTATATTTTACACAAAATATACATGGATAGTAGTTTTATGAATCATTTAAAAAAAATAAAATAAAAAAATGGCGGAGATATGAGCCATCAAGTGGAGACACTCTTTTGAAAATCCTTGCTGACGATGTATATGATTTCTCTGTGAGAAATTATCTGAACCTAAAAAAATCAAATGTTTCTTATTTAGGAAGGTTATATCTATCAGGTGACGTAATGGATAAGGATATAAAATATTTTTGTAGAAATGACAGCTGTTAGAAAACTAAACTCAAATTTTCATCAAAAATATGAATTTAAAAATTAATAACTTATGGACATGGCCCCCAATCAAAAAAATCCTATGTCACACGATAGATACAGTATAAAAAATATGTGTTGTAAATTTCAACAAGATAGCTTGAGTAAATCTTCAGATATCTTGTCAAGATCTGAAACCAAATGTTATTTTAAATTACCTTCAATCTGCGATTTTTGGACCTAAGTTACTTTTAGCTTCCAAAATTCCCCAATGGCATTCTTGTTATAAAAGACTGACTAAAGGGACAACTTTGTCCAGGAATTTAGCGCTGGTACTCGATTTCTACCTGAGTTTCGGGTAAACTCTCTAACGCGCTCACTTCTAATTTCTATAACTACGGAAAAAATTAGAATTTTGAAATGGTTTAAGGTTTAAAATATTTTTTTTAAGTATTAAAAATTTAACTTGCCAAAAAAAAACAACGATTTTTAGAAAAATTCAAAGTAGTGTATCCCCTTAATACCTAGTTCATTCTTCATCATAATATAATGTCTGTTTGGTATTATATTTTATATTCTATATTTGTCATTGTGATTTATTATGGTAAATCAGTACGGTGTAAATACCCTAAATTAAGGTTTTGAGACAATATTTCGGGTCATTACAAAAGTGGCACTCATGCACAAGCATAAAATTAGGTGTACGGTAGGAAATTTTAAACATACATTGTAATGCTTCCGACTTTGTAATGCTTGAAATATATGCTCGAATATCGATCGCAGAAAAAAATTTTTGCTACAGGTGTTAATAAAATTATCTAATTAGTCCGTCTGTCCGTCCGTGAACCCGATAATTCAAGAACGAAAGGAGATAACGAGCTAAAATTTTTGTGTGTATTCTCGAGCAAAAAAAGTAAGATCAAGTGCTTTAATGTGTTTCCCCCCACGAGGACGAAAAACTACATCTTTGAAACCGAAAGAGATAGAAAAAAATTTTGTGAACAAAAAATCTTTTTTTAAAAAACAACATTTGTTTGAAAATTTCTTTCAAAAACTCAATAGTTTACTCATAATTTGTGAATAAAGAATTAAATGTGCCTCGGATACAAAATTGTTAACAATTCAATCATTGATATACAACTCATTTTCAGTTATTCATTATTTATATTTTAACGATTTTGTAAGATATAACTACATTTTTGTAGGTATCGGAACCACAGATGGCGAAAATATTAATGAAAATCTGTAAATCGATTAATTAGGTCAAATCAAAAACATTTACACTATCCATTTGTTTCAAAAATCAACATTTGATACATTTGAACATTTAATAATCCATAACTACATTTACATCTATAGATTATAAAAAGTCTATGCTAATTTTTCATTGAAAAATATGTTTTTATCTTTAAAATAAAAACATGTCAACGTTGAATACGTTGTAAATGAAGCGTAGGTACGTACAATGAGCGTCAAAAGTTGATGTTAGTTTAATAATTTTATAATTGATTTGTGTCTTATGATTCGGTTTTCGCAAAAATGCTTGGGATAAAAGTTCTTCATTATAAATATAGTAACAACTTTTATTCGCCATTATTTTTGCGAAAACTGAATGAAAAAGGCACAAATCAACTATAAAATTTTGAAAACTAACATCAACTTTTGACGCATATTCTACACATATATCACACTCACAGCTTTGTTTATTTAAATTGTGAAAAAATGTAACAGGCACTCACTCAAGTATTTTTAATTAGATGAGAACATTTTATTTTTAGATTAAAAATGTTTGAGAGCGCCTACTTAAAAAAAGAAAATAAATATATTGGTTGCGCGAAATATTTACGAGATGTGATTTCCTACTGATCAATGAATTCAAGCAATGAATCATTCAAATCATTTTATAAATTTAAAAATTTTTAGTCCAGAAGAAAGAAAATATCATCAAAAGGGGACTTCATTTGGTTTTCTGGAGTAGTAAGGAGAATTTACCTAGGTTCTTCGCTTCATCATTTTTTCGCTAATTCGTATAGTTTGTTCCAAACAATTCGGACAAATATACACAGATACACAAAACATATTTCCCTTTTTTATATAGAAAGGTATTGAAATCCAGTACTTGGCTCCTTGTTGGTCAAATTCATAGCTACCGCAGTCTCAAATTCATAGTTACCAAGGAAAAAGAAAATTCAGCCTGATTAAATGCTTAATTTACGGTTTGTATCAAACGTTGCTTGTATAAACCATTCTGGATTCTAAACTTTGGATTCCAGAACGTATATAGGTAGGCATATTTCGAACATCAGAACTCGTATCAAATTTTCGAGCAGATTTTCATAATTTATGGATGAAAATGGTCTAAAAATACGATTTTCAATAAAATCAGGGACAAAAGTTGTTTCGATTATACGATTTTCCTAACCATTTTCACGCAAAGAAAACGAAATTTCAGTTTTGATTGATTTTCAAATTTGAAGTTTGTATGATATTGCATGTACAAACCCTTCTGGAATCGAAACTTTGGACTCTAAAACACATATAGGTAGCTACTTCAAAAATTGTAACTCGAATCAAATTTTTGAATAGATTTTCGATATTTACGGGTCAAACTGGTCTAAAATTATTAAGACAAAAACAATTTTTTGGATTTTTCCATTTTAAAGGGGTAGAAAAATTTAAAAAAATTGAGAAAAATTGTTTATCTCCAATTTTATTAAAACTAATTTTATAAGATATTGCTTTAGTGGTTTAAAAGACAAAAAAATTTTTGGTATTGGTAAGTTTTACAGTTTTGGTAGTTATTATCATTTGAAGGAGAGTAAACTTTTGAATAAATTTTATTCTAATAATTTTTCGCTTTAGGTGTAAGGGACAATGAGCGACTTTGCAAGTTATTTATTTAAAAAAAAAGAAAAATGTTTTGCCTTTGAATTTTTCTTCTATCACTTAGAATTCCCCTGAACCACAGAATAATGACTAGTGCCATTTACCAAAATATAGTTATGAAGTTGATCAGGCAAGTATCTCAATCTAAGATATTTATTTATTACCAAACCAAAGAAGTAACGAAAGTCGCATACAAAAATGTCAGAAAATTCAACCTCTCGCAACGACGTATAAATTCGTCCCACTACCCGTTTATACATTGTAATATTTATTACAACACTACCACATTTTTTAGACCTATTACCCGTGTTTACACACCTGTTTTATTCGTCATACTCTTTTATGAAAAGAATAATTTTATAGATAGGTTTTTACCAGCGTATCGTTTGCATAATCCTAAAAACGTATATGACCATATTTATTCGTCTTGGCAAGGGGGAAAGAATGACTCTTCAAACAGGACGATTTGAGGAAATTTACGATTAAGAGGCCACAACGGCCCCCTAAAAATCGAAATTTCGCAAAGACACGAAAAAGACTATAAAGGATATTTAAAGTATTCAATGTATCTTAAGAGATACGTTTAATGGCAGAACATAATCCTTTAAAAAACTACTTCAAAAGACAAATTTCCGCATCCAATAAAAGCTCACACTATACATACTGTCTCACTTATCTGCGCCCATTCAGGATTCCTCAAACCATCCGTTCAAGAAGAAATAAATTTTTTATTTTGAAAGAATTAAACACATTTTTTACGGTAAGTAAATATCAAATTAAAATAATAATAAAAAAAAAGGCAGCTTAAAAAAACACTCCTTAAATATGTTTTTTTATAGAATTTAATTTATGACCAAATTAAACTATAAATTGTTTAAAAACATGTTTAATGGTAAGTGTTATATCTGATAAATTAAAGTAACATAAAATCATTTCTGTCTTTTTTCTTTTTTTTTTTTGTAGGTATTCATTTTACATATTTTTAACACACTCAACCAGAAAAAAAAAATAGTTATCAATTTTTATGTCTACATCTTAATATTTTAATTATGGAAAACAGAGTTTACTTAATCATTTGCTGTGCAAAAGTTGTGTGTGTGTGTGTGTGTTTTTTTTATTAATAGAATTAAATAAATCTTTATATTATTATACATATAATGGACAGAAGCAATTGACCAATAATAACAATTAATAATAGTCGTTTGACGTCACAATCATTTTTTTGAGTATGTGTGTGTGTGTGTGTGTGTGTGTGTGTGTGTGTGTGTGTGAGTGTGTTATTCAAGTGTCTTGACTCTCATTAAGATCAATCGTTAATTTTATAACTATTTGTTTAATATAGGACTTTTGAGATTATAGCTTAAATCATTATTTTTTTTAGTTCAAGAAAACTTTATAATTTTAGTTCAAGAAAATTGGTATATACACTCCCGTTCAATAAAATTGAACAGACCTGAACTGTTAATTTTCTTACATTTCATAAAACTCCTCACTTTTGTAACTCTCTGTATAATGATTCATTTATAAACAAAGATAATCAAGAATAATCAAAATTGTGAGAGACTGATTCGATTCAGATCTGTTCAATTTTACTGAACGGGAGTGTACACTCCCGTTCATAAAAATTGAACCAGTTGAAACGCTCTAAATGGTACTGTATGTAATACTATACATATATTTAGTAATATATACGCTTAGAAAATGACGTACTGGTTCAATTTTTATGAACGGGAGTGTACATTGATCGGTTATCTATAGAGTTTATATCAGAGTTTGTATCATAGTAAAGTTATTGAACATGCGAAAGCTGAATAACACCTCAATAAAACGCATAAACTTAAAAGCTAAATATGAAAATATAAATTTCCAACATTAATGTTTGATATAAATATAATGTTTGATATAAATTAAAATATTGATCTCTGGCATTCTAGACCAACGCTCTGAATCTGAGCTACCTGAGATGTTATGGTAGTGGAATGCATATGATATATCTCACTATCTTGATGTCGATGTATTATTAATTTGTTTATTTACTTTATACATATTTTCAATTTAGTGTCTATTTATCCATTGTTAATATGGTTAAATTTCGGTTATATTATACCAACGGAAGTGACTAGCGTCTACTTACTATGACATTTAAATAATATGTCTGAACATTGATAACATTCTTTGGCATCAAATGCTTGATATGAAAAATCATACGCATCTAAGATGAGAATCAAACCCACGACCTCTGGCTTTCCAGACCAGCGCTCCCTCTGATCTACTTGAGGTGTTACGGTAGTGGAACAAATGATCTCTCACTATCTTGATGCCAATGTATTATTAATTTATTACTAACTATTTACATATTTATTAATTGTTTTTTTTTTTTGAAACGAGTGTCTATTTACCCATTGCTATGGTTGATTACCATAAACTTATGTAAGAAGCCTTTTCTTCCTCCATAAAAAATGTTATTGATAACCATAAAATCTATTTTCATTTATCCATAAATTTATCCATAGTCCGACTTTAGGTCATTAAAAAAGTAGGTATAATGGTTTATCCTAATATCTCAAGAACTATAAGATTTATCGCAAACATTGTAACCTCTAAAACTAAAGTAAATGAAGTTAAATCGAAGTTTTCCCAAAAATTTTATTTTTTAAATCATTCCTTTCTGAGATGTGAGAATGATCGATTTAACACATTCTACGAAAATCGTTTTCAAAGCCAGCATTTATGAAATTATTTTGAGTCTGAGATTTAAAATTTCGAATAAATAAATTCAACAATTTCGAAATTAATTCAATTATTAAGAATTTCTATAAAATTCTCTAGCCCACACACTATTTAAGACCAAAAATTATGGTTATTAAATCAAACCAACTGTTAAAACAAAATTAATTAGAATAATTTACATTTCGATTCATTAGAATTATACCCTTGAGATCAAATTAATATTCACAAATAAAATAGATTCAATAAAATCATCATAATAACCAACATATAAATGTGCAACAAACATATATTTTCAACATCATAATGTGTCCTATTTCAACAAATATTAATTTAATATAATGTTGACTCTATTTAAATCATATCTTGTGTACATTGGTAATATACATATATAGACCTTCCCAATTAATAATATACAGGAGTGCGTCAAAAGTCATGGAGTATCTTGAAATGGTGGATAGGGAATGAACATTTTTGCACCTGACCCACCGTTAATTAGATATTAATTAAATAAAGTAACCAATAGGGAATATGCATGAAAATTTTTTTCACTTGAATTGAAGCATGTTTACTTGACAAATTTCAAGATAAAATTACTTTTTAAATAACTTTAAAAATAAGCGAGATATGAATGATTGAAATTCCCGATTAGACAAAGAGGGTGATAGCCCTCTTCATATGTTATGTGACGTCATATTACACTTTTACCATTTAAAGTACACGTAAAACTCCGTTTTTAGTATTTTTGCAAGAAAGAGACAGATAATAATCTTTAAAAGCTTATAGCTTCCTTGATATTTGTCGGATTTTAATTTCGTTTTTAAATATTATTACAGTATTAACAGTATTTTCATATTCTGAAAATAAATGTGAAAAAAAATGTTCATGCATATTCCCTATTAGAGAAGCACGTTGGAAGAAATGGTGGGGAATAAACGCAGCGGCAGCAGAGATACATGAGGGGAGCGAGCTCTCAATTCAATGAAAATGATTCATTAAACCTGAAAACTACATTTGTCGTTAAAAAATCGCCTATTAATTAAATTAAATACTGATATGAAAAAATTAACTCGTCAACCAGGAATCAAACCTCGGGCCTCTGGATAACTAGTCCAGTATTCTTCCTCTACACCAAAGACGATTGTGATGCGACAGCCAACTTTTTCATAAATTCAACTTTTTCGCCTATAATTTAGCTCACTAAAATATTGAACAAAATTATATTTAAGAATTTATTAATATTTTTTGCACTGATCAAATCTATTGCAATTTCGACTAATTTTCAACTTTTCGTTATAGTAAATTGAAGGTTTTCAAATATTGAGAAGTTTTGGATTTCAGTCCGATTATCTGAGTTTTTATAAGGTCTTGTATTTTTGAGGTCCTAAAAAACTATCCTGACTTTCTTTATGATAAACCCAAAAACGAAATTTTCCATAAAATATTTTGTTCAAAGACACTACTGTACCGATCGATTCCAAAATCTAATCAGCTCTTAACTTTTAAAACAACATCAAATGCCGCCGTAAAATTTCATCGTAAGAAATCTAATAAAAACTGAATAATTCAGAATAGGTAAATTTGTTTTTCCAAAATTTTTTCAAGCTCTGCTATAAAAACTATACCGGATTTGAAACGCTCTACGTTAGTGGTGGGCACTCTCCTGACGTATCTCTGCTGCCGTTGCGTTCTTTCCCTACCATTTCTTATTCCGTTAACGCGCTTCTCTGATTGGTTACTTTATTTAATTAATATCTAATTAACGGTGGGTCAGGTACAAAAATGTCCAAGGACTTTTCATCTTAGAACTTTATCCCCTATCCACCCTTTCAAGAAACTCGATGACTTTGGACTCAACCTGTATATTGTGGCTTATAGGACGTGACAAACAGTAAGTAATTAACAAAATGTTTTAAATATTTATTACGACGATACTCTTAACTAAATATGTGTTAAGTACAAAGTTCAAATTAATAACAAAATAAAATATACAAAAATTATAATTAACAATATAATAATTTGTGATGTCTATTAATAATAAGCGATTGTTAGTTAGTGAGTATTGATTGCCAATCAAAGATGAATTGAACTGATTATAGCAATCAGAATAATTATTAATTTATATTTATTATTGTTGTTGTTTATATGTTGTATGAGTTTTTTTTTTGCAATGTCGTTGTTAATTGATACGCTTTGACTAGTTACACGATAGTGTAATAGTATATGTTTCGCTCACGCTTGTGGTATACATATAGTTTTAACGTTTAAAAATAAAACTCATCTTGTACTTCATTACAAACTACTTGTTAACCTCATTAACGCTAGGAAATCCCATCGATAGGATATCCCATCGGGCACACGGCTAGTATATCTATAACTGTGGTGAATAACGTTAATTAATTACACCTATTTGCGTATTAGAATGCTCAATAATAAATGTTTATTTGAAGCAATATAAAACACTACGTTTAGACAATTTGAATAATCCGTCCGTATCACTAACGCTGAGCGTAGCTTAAAACTTAGTATAAATTGATTTATTTCAATGATTATTCGAATTTTATGGCTTTTATGTGATGTTATATATACAATAATTTATCGGCTTTTTAGGAAATGCTCGCGTTTGATAAACATATTGTATAAATTATTTTTTCTTACGCACCTCGCCCGTATTTATGCCTAAACTATTGAATGTATGAAAAATGTTTCAAACTAAAGTTGTTTTTTATCAGGTAACCATTTTTTATCAGGTAATCATTTCGACAATATAAGCTATCTAAGCGAGCTATCCTCCCCTTTGGTTGGTGGGGGGTTGATTGATACAATGAGAGAATTTGTAACTTTTAAAGAAGGGACATTTTTATTTTTGAATTTTTCTTCTCTCACGATTTGAAATTTAGATTGCCGCAGAATTTTTACTTCTGATTAAGAATCAAACGTTAGCTTTTTTTTTAAAATGAAATCCAAATCCTGTAATCATCAATATAAGTGTTTTTTTTTTGTTTCATTATATTCACGTTTACATTAAAAATAAAACTCATCTTGTACTTCATTACAAACTACTTGTTAACCTCATTAACGCTAGGAAATCCCATCGATAGGATATCCCATCGGGCACACGGCTAGTATATCTATAACTGTGGTGAATAACGTTAATTAATTACACCTATTTGCGTATTAGAATGCTCAATAATAAATGTTTATTTGAAGCAATATAAAACACTACGTTTAGACAATTTGAATAATCCGTCCGTATCACTAACGCTGAGCGTAGCTTAAAACTTAGTATAAATTGATTTATTTCAATGATTATTCGAATTTTATGGCTTTTATGTGATGTTATATATACAATAATTTATCGGCTTTTTAGGAAATGCTCGCGTTTGATAAACATATTGTATAAATTATTTTTTCTTACGCACCTCGCCCGTATTTATGCCTAAACTATTGAATGTATGAAAAATGTTTCAAACTAAAGTTGTTTTTTATCAGGTAACCATTTTTTATCAGGTAATCATTTCGACAATATAAGCTATCTAAGCGAGCTATCCTCCCCTTTGGTTGGTGGGGGGTTGATTGATACAATGAGAGAATTTGTAACTTTTAAAGAAGGGACATTTTTATTTTTGAATTTTTCTTCTCTCACGATTTGAAATTTAGATTGCCGCAGAATTTTTACTTCTGATTAAGAATCAAACGTTAGCTTTTTTTTTAAAATGAAATCCAAATCCTGTAATCATCAATATAAGTGTTTTTTTTTTGTTTCATTATATTCACGTTTACATTCACGTTAAAAACAAAATAACGAATTTTTATTGTACTTATCACGTAAATGGCTACGGCCTAATTGATTATATACTGGATGTTGATTATATACTGGAATTTTAAGTTTAAAAGTATGCGTGTTATATAATGGCTAATTTATTAAACTGATATGGATGGCCAATTTATTAAACTGGTATATATGATTATGTATTAAAGTATTCAGAAAAGTTTTCAACGAATTTTCAAAGTTCAAATGTTTGTATCTTGACTGGATTTCGGAAAAAATTTCATCAAAAAATTATCGAACCTAACTGGTAGATTGGACAAGGGGTGGTAGGAAGGTAGAAACATCAAATTTGGTATATCTCTCTTGATATTGGAAAAATGGACAAATGCGTAAAAAGTAAAGTTATAGTAAATTAATTTTACTACAATTTGGTTTCTTTTCATTTTTTTTGTAGCTCAAATATTTAATATTTACGATTTAAGATAGCAAATTAAAATTTAATCTCTGTGTATATTAATCACTTTATGAATTGTAGCCGAACTTGGTGTATCAGTTACCAAAAGCTTATCGTTTAATTTTTTTTTTTATTTTTGTCTATTGATTTCGATTTTCTATCTATTTCTAATTGTCAAAAAGAGAAAATTACGACTAGTTAATTTATACTGATGATGACTACTTTGTAATCGAAATACGTATTTATAATACAAAAACTGATGTAGGTATTGGGTCGAATTTGAAATTTTATTTCAAAAACCTAGAGTTCTCATTAATAATCATTTGATAATCTAGTATTGGTTTTATTGTTAACAAGATTTATGGCACAAGAATCTAGATTTTCCCTTTTGAAATAGAATCTGGGATTGATTATACCGTTGATTTTTAAATAGGTATATAGTACCTAATTATTTGCAGTTAAATGTATGCAAATTTTATATCTTAATTATGTTGTAAAAATAAATAATAATAAAAATGTTTATAGCTAATAGAAGATTGTTACTTATCAAAAATTCATGATTAGTAGTAGACAGTACTTAATATAACAGTACTTTATGTATTTTTAAATGCAATCATAATAATATGGTGGATTTAATAATAATTATTCAAATGACCGATTTGACGCCATGGCATAATACCACATACTACACATACAATAGTTACCAAGAATAAGAAAGAAAGAAGTACTACATACGTTAGTGTCGTAACCAGCAGCCACACCTAATTCATACCAAAATAATAATATAGAAAAATTTTTTTATCAACCATACAATTAAACCGAATCGTACACAGTTCGTTGGAATCTATAAATTTATAAATTTCGATTTTTGCCCCAATTTCCTAGATCAAAAATTTTTTGTATTTTATAAATACGTATTTCGACTACAATGTAGTCATCATCAGTATGAATTAGTTAATTGTAATTAGCTAATTTTAATTGATGGTGCAGACCGTCACCAAATTAGCAACAAGTTACATCTCCTCGGTGAATAATTACAATTAGCTAATTCATACTGATGATTCGACTACTTTGTAGTCGAAATACGTATTTATAAAATACAAAAAATTTTTGATCTAGGAAATTGGGGCAAAAATCTAAATTTATTTCGAAAAATCCTAGAGTTCTCTTTAATATTATTTATACTATAAATTTATGTTTAGAACAGAATCTGAAAAATAAGAAAATAGTTAATCTTCATTATTTAAGGAAAAGAACTTCTGGTGAAACTGATGAACCTACAAGAAACATAATAAAGAAAGAAAATGGTTAAAGAAAGGCTACAAAGTCAAAATTTCAAATTAAATTAAATTAGTAAATTTATTTTATTATCAAAGTGCAATTTATCACCAGTCCAAGTAGCCGAGCGGTCTAAGGCGTTATGTCTGCACAGTATGCAGTACTTGGAAACTGGGAGGTTATGGGTTCGAATCCAGACATCGGCAGTTTGTCAATTATTTAAAAAAAAAGGGACGTATGGACAAGAACGAAGTAACCAGCTATGCTTGAGAAGGTTTTCTGCAGTTTCCTTCACGAACTCCAGATGAATATCGGCATAGTTTCTATCAGAATCGGCTGCAGCCGCATATTCTTCCAATTCCTAGTCTACTCACAAATTCCTTTCAATCCACTCACATTCTCACATCCTTAGGCATCACAATGGACCTTATAGTCGAAGTGTAGCCCGCCCAGGGCAGCCTCTAAAATCTATCTATCTATCTCTAAATACAATTTATTGGTGTTTGCTCTTTAGGAATATGACATCTGGTGACAATAATTAGAAACAAAGTAGTGCGTTCATAAAATAAACCAAAAAAAATATTATTTTGTAAATGAAACTCATTTTTTTTAATGAAAAATATAACTAATTGTACGAAATATACTGGTTACAGCCGCTATTTTTGAATATGACATCTTGAGTAACTTTACCAAAATTATTGACAGTTTTAATGTATCCCCTGAGTACACATGGATACAAAAGTTGTTTTTAAAATTTTATAGTAGGTAATCACAAATGTTTTAGGTGAAATTGCGGCGAAAGTAATCCGTTTTGTCAAAAAAATTACAAACAAAAATGGTTTGTTTATTGTCTATAATTTTTTATTTATTTGAAGCTGCCTTGCACACTTAATCACACATTGACAAACCCCGCTATAAGTATTATGTCACAATGAAGGAGTATCGCCGTTCCTATAGTAATATTTTCTTAGTTCGAAAACAAAATATAAAACACAACTGTCAGATTCTAATAGTAATTGTGTGGTGCCATCTACATAAAATATGCTTAAATATCAAAGACAACTAACTTAATACATCATGCCGATAAACTAGTTTATCGACATGATATGAAACTTTAATTGTAACGTCATAACTATTGCAACCCTCACCCCACCATGACCCAATTAGTCTCAGGGTATTAAAACAATTATCTCAGTTAGTTGTTACACGATTTTTGTTTGTATTTACTTTACGTTACATATTAAATTACCTTCAGCTACGGACTGGTAATAAAAGAAAATACCAATATTTAAATGGTTCTGATTTATTGCCATTGAACCTTAAAAATATCGTATTTGATAACAAATAAAAAACCATATACCATCACAAACATACATACACACACACACATAGACATGAATGACTAAAAATAATTATCATTTTAATTCAATAAATTAAAACGGTGTTAAATATTTATAGTGAAGTCAGTCTCTGTTAAGTATAATAATTAACATTAATGGTTAATTTAAAACAAATTCTTACTAGATTTTCTATGTCAAGTCAGGTCGATTCAGACATGTCTGTGTGTGTATATGTGTGTATGTGTGTAGCCATGGTGGTATATTCATTCAATCTTTGTTTTTTAATTTTTAAATATATCGTATTTCATTTAAAATGTATTTTTAATTTTTTTCCAATTAACATAAATATATCTTTGGTACAAACAAAAAAAGTCAAGAAAAAAGGACACATAACTCTTTTACGTAACCCTGATAAATTTTATATTTGATATTATTTTATGGATATTAATTACTGATAAATTCTTGCACTCTTATAATAATTCATTGACTTTCTAGACTATAATCTCTAGTGATGCAATGTTTATTTAGAAAATTATTTAAATAAATTCTAAACTTACTACGTTTTTAAAAGGTGGAATAAAAAGTGTAAAATACTTTCTCTTAGCAACATATATATTTGATCCGATTCCTAGACCCATATCGATAGTCCTGAAAATTTATGATTATGCATTTTAAATAACTATGAAATGCTTGTAAGATTTAAAACATGAAGTGAAAAATTTAATTACAAAAAAACGTAGAACGTTTCGTTCCAAATTTCATTCTCATCTGGCGTTTCGAGCGTATACTATCAGAGTACCTGACACAATAATGTATACATAATTGGATTAGGTCTTGATAGCCTTATCTTTTATTTTTGTTTTAAAAATTTATTTCTCTATTCAAATTTAATTAAGCCTATGACAGAACAATATCGCTTTCCCCTCACTTTCCTCCAGTCTATATACGTAATTTAAATGTACAATCATTTCCCTTAAATCTTGACGAAGATAGCGGTCAGAATCATAAAAGCGTTCATGATCATAAAAGAGGTTGGTACATATTCAAATTTTAAATAGTAATTGAATAAAAATAATAGCCACATAGCAATAAACTAGAAAAGTGTGGTCATATTTCTCTGCGGCCATAAAATTCTCATTCGATTACTTAGATTAGTATTTTAAATTTGAATCTCTACCAACCTCTTTTATGATCATGATAGTCAAAATTGTGGCTGCCATCTTCGTCAGGTTTAAAAGGAACTGATTATACATCCGTAGTAGAATGACCCTTGTTCAGCCAAATTCATGACATAAGACCCTAGAAAAGGGGAAAAATTCCAAAGTAGGTACACTGACAGAAGGAGTTTCTTGAACCAAGTAAATATGGTTTCTTCAAAATAATATACTCTGAGAAAAAAATCCTTGTTTTCATTCAAGAATTTGTTTACTTGAAGATACTTATTCAAGTAAACAAATTCTTGAATGAAAACAAGGACTTCTTTCTCATAGAATATTATTTTGAAGAAGACATATTTACTGGGTCAAGAAATTTCTTCTATCAGTGTAGTACGTGTGTTTTTCGTGTAATCTGGTCATCGATATTTAAATTATATAGCCAGAGATGGCGTGATTGTGCCGTTGAGTTTTGAAAAAAATATTCGGGATACAGATGATTCTACTGTTTTCTAATAAATGTCATTAGAAACAAATTCATAATGAACTATCTCACACCAAATCTCATTTACATTCCTATGCGAGATTTCTTATACAGAAACAAATTTTAATATGATAATTATTCCAAACGAAATAAAATATTCATTGACGCAATGACTTATTTAAATATATCAATTGTAATAAAAAGTAAATTTCTTGAACAATTTATTTTATTAATTACTAAACTAAATAATTAAAAATATTAAAGTAAATATGAAAAAAATTTAAAATCTAGAGAGAATATGTGTAGACAATCGAGACATATATAGTGAGAGAGAGAGACACAATATACTGGTTGAATAATGATGATGCAACTTAACAAACCACAAAACTTGAACTTGCTAATTAACTAAATAGATTTCTGTAATTATCACTAATTATACAAATTATTAGACTAATGATTAACACCTTGTTAGAAAAAAAATAAATATATTACATTGTTTATAGAGAGACATATATCATACATACAAAGTATCTCAAAATAAAAGTACTCACATATACTAATTCAAAACCAGACCGTATGGTTGAGTTGTTATAGGTACTCTGCTCGAAACTGGGTGATCGCTGGCTCGATTCCCAGCGACGGCAAGTCGTCGGCAATTAAATTAATTTAAAAAGATAAATTAATAGGGCGGTTAATTGTCTAAACTGTTGGAGTATGGACAGCAGCGAAAGTAACCGGTTGTCCTTGTGAAGGTTTTCTGTAGTTTCCTTTCACAAACTCCAGATGAATATCGGCCTAGTTCATATCATAATCCCTTGTAATCGCACAACCTACAATTTCCTTTTCTTCATACAAATCCCTTGCTCTTTAGAGGTCGCTAAAAAAGGCCTACTGGTAAGGCTTCGAACTCTTCACAGCCATATTACGCCATTAGTGAAAAGTATTAGTCCAAGCAGGGACCGTAAAAAAGGTACCCATTAAGTTAGGGAATTAAACTTTCAGAAAAGAGAGTACATACGGCGACTTCAATCACTTGCCTACGCTGCTCTGTGAGAACCTGATCCGACAGAAGGTTACTCCACCTAGAAACCTTCTATCGCGCATAAGTTTTTGTCTGTAATAATTATGAAAAAATGACATCAATTCTTTTTTTCATACAATTTTGTTTTCAACAGCAGTAGTAGTAGCGGAGGGGAGGTCCAATCCTGGCACGTAGGGCTTTCTCTGCCTTTTTTTACCGACCCTTAAGGGATAAGGAATTTGTATGTAGACTAGGAATTGACAACTTGTGCGACTGCAGCCAACTTTGTTAGGAACTATGCCGATACTCATCTGAAGTTTGTGAAATGAAACTGCAGGACCATTCACAAGTAAAGCTGGTTACTTCGTTCTTGTCAAGACGCCGACAGTTTTAGTCAATTATCCGTCTCATTCATTATAATTGACAAACTGACTAGAGTGCCTTAACAAGTGCAGCTATCCGACTGGTGAATTCCTTCAATAATGACTGGTTATTTCGTTCTTGTACAGACGCCGACAGTTTTAGTCAATTATCCGCCCGATTCATTATAATTGGCAAATTCCCACCGCCGGGTTTTGACCTTGCAAGCTCTCAGTTCCAAGTAATGGGCTTTTACAAGTGCGACTATCTGACTCGTAAGTTCCTTCAATAATGACTAATAAGATGCCGATGAAGTATTTTTGATATACTTTGTATTTATGTTTGTTCGTATCTTAGTTTGGTTATGTCTACATTACAGATGTCACTCGATACGTTTGTATTTATTTTGATTTTTTTTCCTACACATATTCAACATAAAGAACAAAACCTATATTTATTTTGTACAAGTATCGACAAAGTATTATTATTTCTTGGTTCAACTGCAGTGCCATCAATAACATATTATGTGATTGCTTATCGATGACACCTAGTTGTGTCCGTATGTAGAAAATCAAAATCACGGTCACTAAATAGCTTTTTAGTAGGGTATTTAATCATAATTAAGTTGTTATTAGAGAATTGTGAATGTTTTAAAATCAATGTTAAATAAATAAAAATTTGTTAAGAATAATATCTTCATTGATTTTAAAAACTCAAACAAATTTTAGTATGCTGGTTCTAATTACTTTAATTTGTCAATTGTAGTGTGAAATTAGGATATATGTATGTACGTCACTCGTACTAAATACAAATATACCAAACACAAATGTATTATGTAATGATACATTTCTTGAATTAATTATTTAATGTTAAAGTTCGAGTTTTAATGCATTGCTCTTATGGAAAAACCCATATTTTTACACATATTTTGATAATTTTCAGTTGGAATAAAATAAGACGAATAAAAATATACTACGTAATAGAAAATAGAAATGTGAATAAAGAGATTGATCCAATTAAATTTCGGTATAACGGGCCTAAAAAAAGATATTTAAGAAAACAACTGAGATTTCGGGTAAATATTATTTCTGTCGGCGGTAGCTTAATTACTCGAAATCTCAGGTTTTTTTCTTAAATATCTTTTTTTTAGGCCCGGAATGACGGACCTAAATTAAATTTTACTTTAACTTACGACAAAAAATAATTAACATTATTGTAAACTTTTATGAATGTACTATATAAGATTTTGAATTTTATAAATGGACTATATATCAGCGCTCGTACAACCCTACTTAAGATTAGACATTATTTAAGTAGACATTATTGTGATGATTATTTACTTAATCATTGTAACTATAATATCAAAATTAATGATTTTAACATGATAGTGTTAAAAGTTCTTATTTCGTTCTAAAAATATTAACAATTTTTGTTCAAAATATGCATTGGAAAGCCGAATGGATTCGACACCAATCAATTATAAAATTTGGAAAAAATGAAAGGCCACTTTTGGAGACGTTATAACTAATATAATGTAATAAATAATAATCCAATTTTCTTAATATTCTTATAAACATTGAAATATAACCACCTTAATGCTCAAAAATTTTAACAAATGTATATTACTTTCTCAATTTTCGTTCGATTCTTCCTCATTTCTACTAGAAAATTCATCAATACAAGATTTCCTTTGAAACAACTTTTCTTATATTGTAATTTTAAAATCATCCATTATGTTTTAAAATGAATTTAAATGAATTTTGTGTCAAAATAAAAATTTTATACTATTTTCTAAATGTAGTTTTTTTTAATGCCAAACACTGAAAAAAGTTCAAATATTGAACTATATATAGAACTGTAGTTACAGCTCCGTATCTCAAAAAGAAAAGTGGAGCTATTTTAAGGTTACTCTTGTGTTTACCAGAGTACAACAATTTTCAAAAAGGTATATAAAAGAACTTCGACTAATAATTCATTTACAATGGTTAAGCCCACAATAGATCATGTCTTTACGTATTTGTCACACTGAATTGGTTTTGGGACTTACCGTACCAGTGTACCTGGCTCATCGGGCATACAGAGGGTAGCGACAATCTAAACGTCTACATATTCTGTGCAGGATGTTTTAACGGAAAATCTACGATACGGTCCCGAACAGCCCTTTTTTTATTCTTTAGAATGGCTATTTTAAAGTATACCAAAAAAGTAGAGGACGAAAAAAACAACAGTTACTTCCTTATCTAGGTTTCTGAAACTATAATTTTGATATTATCGAAGACACTTGGCACTGAGTCAGATAGAACAAAAAAACTCTCTTGATCACGCTATCAACATCCACAAAAATGACTTTTGACCGGTTACCGAAAAACTTTCAGGGTCACTTTAACTTATAAAAACGAATAAGTCGAGAATGAATAAAATAGTATTTGACATCAAATGCTTGATATGAAAAATCATACACATTCAGGGATGGGGATCGAACCCACAATCTCTGGCATTCTAGACCGATGCTCTACCAACTGAGCTATCTTAGATGTTAACATATAAGGTAGCTTATATTACTTAAATGTCAAATAAAGTAGACATATTACTTAAGTGTCAAATAAAGTAAACGCTAGTCGCTTCCGTTGGTATAATATAAGCGAAAGGCAACCATACTAACAATGGAAATAAATAGACGCTAGTTTACAGAAAACAATTTAAAAATAAAATATTATTAAAAAATTAACCCATTTACTTGGGAAGCTGAATTAATTCTTTAAATGCCATTTCTTAACATGGGTATGCATATTAATTTTATTTTGCAAAGTTTACTCTGCACTTAGCAAAATCCACAAGTCGATTGGATAAAATCTAGTTGTCATTTTAAATATTTAATTAAATAAATATTATGACAATCAGACTGAGAATGACATCAGATCAGGTTGAATTTATTGCCTTGCACAATACAATAAATTATACACACAAAAAATATTTTTATTGTTTTGAAAAACAACAACAATATTTATTTAACGAAAATTACCCAAAATCATTATGGTGAATTGACATTGATTTAATTATGAAATCCATAAATTATAATATTCATAATTTTTTCAGTGCACACGTAAAAAATATGATAAATAACCATAACCTACTAAACTGTACTAAATTATTGTTGGTATAAGTTTTTAATTAAGGTATTTCACTCGTAAAACACTTTTTTATTTAAAGAATTTGTGTGTTTTATTTAAAGAATTTTGATGAGGCGAAATATTTGTAATCATAGTTTAGAATTTTATCACGCACGAAATTCGCAAACGGTTCGTGCATACCCAATTTTTATTATAAAACCGGAAAACTTTTCTATACATTTCTTTTTAATCATTGGTGCGATTGTTAGAAAGCGAGTAACTTCTGAACGAATTGGCCAATTGAAGTCATATTGGCACAATATAATTGTTTTGCCGTAGTTAAGTTATTAACTAATGATACAATTTGGTGGAGGTTCTGGGAAGCAAAATATCATTAGCGGAAGCGCCGGGAAAAACTAAAAAAGATTCAGTAAACACTATCAACTCCAAAAGTAGCTTTCAAACATAATGCTTTGCTATAACCTGTATAATTAACGCGAAGCTTCACTTAAAAATAAAGATCTTTCATTTATTTTATGCATGTAAATGTGTCTATTTTGTATATTCCTAGAAAGACAAAGGGTCATTGCAACACATTTCCAGCACAGAAAAATGAAAATCCACGGCCAACGCCAGAGACTTCAGCTAATGTCATATAAAGCTTAATACACAATCATTGTACAACATCATAAATGTAAAAACACTATATATGTCATACTAGATATATTCAATTGCCACAGATGCAATTGGTAACTTTATTATACCGTATTTTATACGTTTTTCTTTGACTTTTTGGTAGTTCACGCGTGAACTACCTTAAAGATTAATTTTTTTTTTAATTTAAATATTTTTTGTTTGATTATAATTTATTTAATATGTAAATAATATATAATAAATAATATTATTTTGTTTATAATAATTGTTTTTTTGTTTGTTTTTTGTTAAATACTAATTATAATAAACTATATGAATGACATTTTCGAGTTATTTAAACAAACACAGAAAGTTAATCAAATAATAAAAACTTGTGGCACAATACTCGAAACATAAATAATATATTACAAAATTTATTTATAACATATTATTACAAAATATATATAGCACAAAATTTATATGTAGACACCGATATTCCGATTGCAACGCAATCCTCGTTAGTAACTAAATCCTCATAGAGTACATTAAAAAAAAGATTTTAAAAAATGGATACAATTAACTGCATCAGTAGCTAGATGAATATTTGACAAACTTGGCCTTTTAAATATCAAAAGTAAGTTGCATGCCAAATTTCAGCTAATGTAGATTATTGAGACAATTTACATAATCTATACTACTAAAATAATTAGTGAATACTTTTATAAACGTATCAACTATTCATAAAATTACCTCAATATGTATGCTAATTTGGTAAACATTGCTAATTTGGAAAATATTGGAAAATATTGAGAAATGACATGAAGGCAGGTCTTAAAAAGCATGACTGTTTATTGTGTGCAACCGAAAGAGTAATCCGTTATGTGTGATTTAGTTTATGTCAAATAATTATTTTTTTCTAAATTTAACAGTTAATATTGAAATGTTAATATTGTATATTTTAAATTTATAACAATTTATTTCCAAAATTTATTTCCATTGAAACTATAACATTTTAAAGTTCTGGGCCGGCTATAACTTTGGTCAGAAAACATATCTAATTTTGAAACGATTTGGAATTTTGATCTTCCGATAGGTTTTCTCGTAAAAAAAAGAGCCGTAAAAAAATTTATGACAGCTCTCATCATTATTTCCTTTTTCTCTAAAAAAATGTGGACATTTTCTCTTAAGACATAAAGAAAAGAAAATTGAACACTAAATTTGCTTTCATTTTTTGCCACCAGACTTAGTGACCAAAATGGTCAGTTATCAACATAATAAAATTACCACGGCGGAAAAAAGACTTTATTTCAATACTATTTCTTGAACTTGATCAATTCAATGATCATCAGTGCATTAGTTGTGATCAAACTACAATCGATAAAGTGTTCTTGCTTCGACTGGAGAGGAGGTATACTTGATAATTGTTAAAATTAGAAATAACGGAATGCAACGCTAAATGCAAATAAACTTCTTAATATACGAGTATATCTTTGGAGACGTTTTAATGTTTTCATACTATAAGCATATCTGTGCCCATTATATACGTATTAATAAAAAACGCATTATTTATATCAATTAATTTTTATTCAATTTCAATATTAAAAAAATGTACATTTTCAAAAGAACATAAAATTACCTTTCAAACAAGATTTGTATATAAATTTTTTATTACTTTGAAATTCTTAAGGCTATTTTATACTGCATCTTTCTATCGGGGCACCATTAATGCATGTAGTAAAAACACAGATGTTCAGACAGATTACTTATATGTCAAATTAAGTAAACGCTAGTCACTTCCGTAGAGGAAGCCAGGCAAACATAAGCCTCAACTTAGGGGAAATATTCCATAGTCATTCAGGCAGAACTCTACACCATACTGGCTTGCGTTCGTGAGAACCTACGTAAGGACTACATAAACCAGAACATATTCTCTCCGGCAGTAAAGCCGCTCTTAAAGCGTTGCCTGCAAATTGAATTCACCTCAGGGGTAATCAGGAATTTTCTAAAGGAACTACTGGAGTTAGCAAATCGGATCAAATTGATCTGAATACCAGGTCAAAGTGATTTCGAAGGAAACGAATAAGCAGTTACATTAGCAAAGAAGGGAGTCGGAAAACCTTACATAGACCAAGAACCTATTTTAGAAATTCCAAAGACAGCATGTAAACAAGTGACCATTGTTAGGCACCGTTAGTGGATTGGCGTTAAAGACCGTAATCACTGGGAGAATATACCGCAACAAAAACTCGGGAAAATACTCTTCCGGAATACATCCAAGAGGGTTGCCCTTCGAAGCACTTTACCTGAACTTGATACATCATCGGAAGGTTAACGGATTCATCACCGGATATTATCACCTAAGAAGGCATTTGTACACAATAAGACTCCATTCCATTGGTGCAGACTGTGCCGTGAGGAAGAGGAAACGGCCAACCACATCATCTTTATCTGTGAATCTCTCGGTTACAGCAGACACAAGATATTCGGTGCATCTCGCCCCGAGTATTAAAACCTTGGGGGAAACCTGATAAACAAGCTTCTAGCGATTGTCAAGATTTGGAAGAAGTGAATCCAGCCAGACTGAAGTAGAAGGGGCAGACCAATGGATCATAAGGTCAAACTGCAGTACCTAAGGACAAACTGCAGTAACGCTCGTTTGGTAAAAAATCAAAGTAAAATATAGCGTATATTTTAAGATGGTGTATAACAGTGTTATTACTCGAATAAGTTGAAGTCAACAAGAATTAATTTGATTAGTGTAAAACAACCTTTAATGACGACATACATTGAATAGTGTGGTATGCGTATAAGCAAGCATAAGCAACAACATATAATAGGAGTCATACATAATTTAAGAAGAGAAGATATTTGTGTGTATAATTGTAAAATAAAATTTACATATGAATTGTTCAAAATTAAAGTATCTTCTTGTGTTGTCTACATAAAAATATCAATATTTAATTAGAATTAATATCATTTGATATGTGGGTGGGCCTGTCTATCGATTTAAAACTTAACATACCTACCTATGTATGGGTCTAGTTAAATTTTATTTTATTTTTATTTTTTCTGTATGTTATCAATAGTTATATTTTTATAGATGTTCTTGTGACTCGTATCACATAGCAAGGTAGTGCGCCGGGCAAAGTTGAAGCATAAACGTCTACCTGATATGTTTACAGGAAGCATTTGAGACGCCTTTTAGGCCTGTCTATATCCCAGAAACAAAAAATGATATGAAACGCAAATTTAAACCGCAGTGTCAGACGCCCACCATTTGAGTAAAATATGAAATACCCTGCACCTGAGAAACATACACAATAAATATACACCAATCGTTTTCTCATTTCTGTTCAGAAACTTGGCCCCTTGATTTCATTACTTTGGAAGGTATTGTTTTGATGGAATATCACTACTTTTTGTAAGTGAAAACTTGGTCTCTCTCATAGTTTTGATTTTGGTGAGATCTACATTAATTGCCTGCATACAGTTTTAATTTTCCTTTATTATTTTACATTACTTTGAAACGATTTTGTACTTTCTCTTTGTCGCGTATATGCTAATTTGTGATGATTTTCTTTTTATTAGAATTTATAAGAATATAGGAAATACAAATGTCGTTAATTATTCCTAATATTTTGTTAAGATCACTTTCTTTTGGTATGAAATCAGCTAACTGAGTTATAAGTGTTTGAACTGCAATTTTTTCCTATCAATGCGAATTTTTCCTATAAATTTTCCTGGATTATACAAACATGCTTAGGTAAAAGGCAGTAACGTGTATAAAATTAAAACAAAAAAGACTGAAATCTACGTTTTTGATATTTCTAAACTAAATTAATAATATTATTTACCGTAATAATTATTGAACGGCCAGTTATATCACGAAAAGTCATTTAAGTATGATTTTAGATGATAATTAATCAAAATGGCTAAAAAAGAGATAATGTGTGCTTAATTGTTGTAAATCGTAAAGCAGTAACATGTAATTCACTGCCTTTATACTCTGTAAAACATGAATTACTGCTTTTTTTCTACTGTTTTTATTATTTTGTCAGAGGTTAAACGCAATAATGGAGAATAAAATAAATGAGTTTAGAAATATGTAAATATGTCATAGTTTACATTTAAAGTTTACATAGTTTACAAACTATGTTATGATCATAGAATGAATATTAATCGTTTAAATTAAGAAATTAAATTTTTCTTTCAAACATACACTTACTTTTTATTTTAATATTTGGAGAAAACTTTAATATTTGGACAAACTATAAAATCATAGCAGGTAATACAGAGTAAAAAAGCATTACTTAAATATTTTTCAGAGGCTTAAAGCAATACAATTTGAGAACTATTGCTTTTTTTACTTTGAAAAATGAATTTACTGCTTGTATATTTAGAAAATAAGACCATATTGAGATATTTGACAAACTTAAAAATAATTGTCTTTATGAAAGAATATTCTCAATGATTCATTTTATAATTGACATGTAGCGAATCAGTGGAAAACTCTATTAGCATCAAAATTAATAAAATGCAGTAAATGAAGTTTTACTACCTAAGCACGGCAGTATATTTAAAAGTACCTAAAAAGGAAATTAATTTCTACAAAACTTTCATTATATATTAATATATACAAATGTAATTTCCATAATTTTCAACGTATGTTTTAAATAATCATAAATTACTTTTATGAATTTTAATTAAAAAGAAATTCACACTCCATCAAACTAAATAAATTAATCGAGAGAATTCTCGTTGACTCTCCTCTTCTGGTATAGAGGGTATAAAATATAAATACCTACTAGTGCTAATATAATTTATAATATTTAGTCCATGGTATTATACAGGGTGAATCGGGAGGAACGGATCAAACTCCAGAAATGTATTGTAAACGTGAAATTAATGCAAAAAAAAACTCATATGTTTTTATCCGATTTTCATTTGTATTCAAGTTAGAGAGTAATTAAAAAATGTTATCTTGTGTTCTACAGTATTCAATATTTGTGATTTAAAATCCTTGTAATCAGCGTATGCTATGTTCGAGACTCACAAAACAATTTATAACTTTGTTGTTCTGATAATTTTTCAATATGAAGTGACAGTTATTTAACGCATATTTAAAAAAATAAAAATCGAATTAGAACATATGAGTTTTTTTGCATTATTTTCCCGTGTATAATACACTCCTGGAATGTGGACCGTTCCTCACGACTCACCCTGTCTATTTCTATTTTATGAATGGTCGTAGATGGGAAATATAATTTTAAAATTAAATGAAGACAATATTAGTATTTATAGATAGGTGGTACACTATGGATGGAATTGAGTACTGTTTTTGCGTAATGAATGTAATTTATATTCAAACATAATAAATAATAATATTATTTTAAAGTGAGATAGAACGATTATATATATATATAAATATATATATATATATATATATATATGTACAATAATAATTTATATATATATTAATAATAATCATAATAATAATATTTAGACATTAAAATGTTGAATAAGGATGTAGGTACTACTAAAACTGTTGTAATATTATTACCATCGCGCGACGCCGATATTTTGATAGGTTTTGTGTTAATTTCCGCATATTGTAATGCATTACTAGGCATTTTAGTTATTTCGTTTACATTTTATAGTATTATACTTGAGATATGATTATTTGCAACAAAATATCCCATATAGTTTCAATAACTATATCTATGAAAGAAAAACCGTCATTCAAACAAGAGACATAATAAATTGCTTGAGCTGATTATTTAAATGCGCTATATATACTCAGTTCTTCATTTATTTGAGTACTATTTAATGAAGGCACTGAACAATTATGTATTAGCTTTTTAGATAGATAGTCCATGTATGGGCCTTGTAACTCAAAATCTATTAAATTAATGAAAAAAGTTTCAAACAAAAGTTGTTTATT
The DNA here is from genome assembly GCA_963920215.1 of Nineta flava. Classification (NCBI taxonomy): domain Eukaryota; kingdom Metazoa; phylum Arthropoda; class Insecta; order Neuroptera; family Chrysopidae; genus Nineta; species Nineta flava. The sequence goes on from OY986042.1 coordinate 104,044,735, forward strand.
TTAAAAAATGGATCTTTTTTTCTTTAACTTTTTGTTCTATTTCTTACGGTTTCAAATACGGATACGCGGGCCGATTTTGCCCATTCACGATCTTGACGTTACTTTTTAGCTCTAAAACACACACACAAAGTTTCAGTTCGTTACATCTCATTTTAATTTTTAGTTATTATGTTGTCGGATGGACGAGCGGGCAGATTTAGGGAAATTAGGTTATTTTATGGTCGAATTCATTTTATGAAAATCTATACCAAAAATGTTTTTCTACGATCAATAGTTTCAACCATTACAAACTCCGGGCTAAACTAAATTTATACCGGGCACATAAAATAAACAATATTTTCATACCTTGAGAAAAAAACGAATTCTTAAAACCAAATAAACTATGAACATATTCAACGAATAAGTCATTTAGTAGGCATAAAGAGGAATTTTTCTACTGAAGATGATTGCGTTGTAATTGAAATACAGTGTATCTAAGCGTAATGTATTTTTTTAATGTTTATAATAAATTTGCTAATACATACTAATACTATTTTCAAAATTATTACCTGAATGTGAAGGTTAGCTGCGAATAACACCCTAACGCTGTTGACAATAACAAGACCATACAGAAAAGGATTACGGCGAATCGACGTAGTGGGTTGGGTTCATCACACACTTAATCCTGTAATTGGTCAGTTAACTCAAGTAATCCCTTAGGTAATACCGCAATCCAATCATATAAGAGACAAAACTATTTTTGTCTTTCATTGTGAGGCACGCACCAAATTAGCAACGAGTAACATATGTTTGACGCCAAATCCTGGAGATAGTTACGATTAGCTAACTCATGCTGATGACTACCTTGTAGTCGAAATACGTATTTATAAAATACAAATTATTGTTCTAGGAATTGGGGCCAAAAAAATGTGAAATTTAATTGCTAATACACAATTTTGTTTCGAGTATTGTGGTATAATAAGTTTTATTACTTGAATAACTCAAAGTCAAGAAAAATTGATTTTAATATTGAGAACGAGTGCTTGGCCCATAGGAACATATAATACGTACAAAATTGTCAAAAACAATAACTTTGACTATAACATAAGCAACAATAACAGTAAATAAACATACAGAAGTGTAAATACTAGATGTAATATTTCTGTTAACTATCAATGTAACTACAACACAACGAATGTAACACAACACAAATATGAATGAATGAAATGTTAAAATTTACATAATTGAAGTTTTGTACATAGTAAAGTTCGGTACCATACCTATGATGATGGCATCCATATGTATGTTAAATAATCATAATTGTTAAATGGTTTGAACATTTTAACATAGCACTCACTGAATGTGCTGTGTGGAGACTTCAATACGAATGGGTATGAGTTTGAGAGGTGTTTAAACAGAGAAATATAGAATCCATATTGATGATGTTGGTGGACCTTTTAACTAAATTCATTTACATAATAATATTTTAACCGGAGATTAAATACAATGAATTATTATATGTAACAAAATATATAAATTATTAATTTAAAAAAAAATTTATTTAGCAGAGCGTGGTTTCGATCCACGGACCTCTGGGTTATGGGCCCAGCACGCTTCCACTGCGCCACTCTGCTGTGTTGATACCAAGTCATTTTATAGAGATCTAATCACTATATATAACTATTACTGTTGGTTTTTAGTTTTAATTTTTTAATATTGTGTAATCTAATGAAAATGTAAAAAAATTCCAACGGTTTTTAAACAAAACCATTCACAATGAACCAAATAATATGGTTCTTACGTTAGAGTCGTCTTTGGTGTAGCGGTTAGCACGCCGGACTAGATATCCAGAGGCCCGAGGTTCAATTCCTGATTGACGAGTTCATTTTTTCATATCATTATTTAATGAAAAAGTTAATAACTGTATTGAATAGTTCAATTATGTTTAAAATTTTTGAGGGTGGATAACTTCCCTCAAAAATTTTAAACCTGGTGTCGATCATTTTAAAAAGTAATTATCGATTAAAAATTAAACTTTTAACACGGCGTCCTAATGGAGAACATATTTTTTTGTACTTAAAATTAGAATAACTATATTATTCAAGTAGACACCATGATAAATAATGTTTATAAATATTCTTTGAAATATACAGTTTATATAATTGCATTAAAAAAATTGTTATGACGAACGTTTGAATTAATTATTTAATAAATTTACAACTGTTTTGTTAGCTTTGTTTTTGCCACCATATTTTGAAAACTGGCGACAGCAAACAGTAAAAAAATATACACATGCATATACACATATACACTGTGAATGTCATAACAAAACATAGTTTATTGTCAGATCTGTCAAATCAAGTCAAATCAATTTCTAATTTGTATTGACTCATATTTTACTATAAATACTTAGGACTAAAAACATATTTAGGACTACTTTTAAAATATGTCACTATGGTAACTAATGATTTGGCAGTCATTATAATTCCTTCCCCTAAGAAAATTCGCTTAGTCTACGTGGCTCCTACGTATCGAATATGTTTGTATTGTATTTTTTTAAATAATGTAATAAGCAAATTGTTTTAAAAGTAGTTGTATTACAAATCACTTGGATGTTAATCAAATTTATAAGCTCCCATATTTAATAACAAGCACAGATCTCTACCGACATTTTATTAAATCTTGATAAAACGGTAATGAAATGTGATGTTAAATATGTAATATGTGGCTATAATGTTTATTTATACATATAGTCTACTTAAAATGCATGTCATATTACATTGGTTTTATGTTTTAATGTAAATTACATACTTTTATGAATACCGCATGTTTCTCTTTAATTGCATGCATACACAATATATATGCATTGTTTATAATCTAAAGACCAGCAAAACTAATCTATATAGATGAAATCTATATTTGATGATAACTATAAATCGTCTACCCGAATTCTTGTACATTAGACCGAAGTGGAAGAAATATTTTTAGAAATTATGAACAAATTATGCAGGTTGATTCAAGACATTGATTTTATTAAGGTATTCGTCACATAACATATCATACATATACTAGTCATCATACATATACTAGTATACAATTTCAAACGACTTTCAAACAGCGCGCCGGTACTCAGGATGCCAACTGAACCATAAAAAAAACCTTCTGCTGCGGACATGAAAAAAATGCACTTATAAGGAATTGACGAAAGTATATGTCGAATTTTAGAACAACCGTGACTGTATTGAGAGAGCTCGAAGTAAAAAAAGTCGGAATCGAGCCTTTTATTTCACCATGTTTACGAAGATGCATGTTAAATTTCTCCAACTTACATAACAATTTTCTCAAAAACGCCATGGTGATAAATTCAGCTGATTTCTGAGGATTCATTTTACTAATATTGTGAATTTCGTAAAGTTCTGGACAACATAATAGTAGTTTGGAACTACCTTAAAAGACTCGGTGTAAAAAATTCACAGCGCTCTCGTCCTGTGATAGTAGGGCTCTAGGCATGGAGAAAAAACCTTGAAGTTGTGAAAAATTCACGATTTCTGAAAGAGTATGTAGAGGTAAAAGATTGATATAATGAATAATTATTATTTAAATAAATAATAAATATATGTAAAAGATATAATTGATCTTTATTGAATTGATTTATGAAATATTATATATTTTAATATGTAAATTATCAAGATTGTTAACATTCAAAGCAACCGTGATAATAGGAGGAAGTTATAGTTGTTATGCAACAACTAAAAATGATAAACAAAATTATAATAATAATTTAATAAAGAAGCGATACCGCTACATACTTCCCCCCATCAACTAATAAAGAAAAACGACTAGAAAAAGGTTGTAACATAAAACAACCTTGTTCACTCGGAAAAAACTGGCTACGACATATACGACATATACGTGAAAGAAGACTACTCCAGAGAGGTCCTCGAAAAAAGAAGACAGTTACAAAACCACGGAACTAAATTAAGAGAAGAAAGGAAAAACGCTATGATCCACCATAACGATATTGTAGTTTAAAATAAGGTAAAAAGCCTAAAAAGATCCCGTCATCACAGGTGCAAATAATATCGATAGTAACCAGTCCCAGTGGCCGAGCGGTCTAAGGCATTATGTCTGCGCAGTATGCCTACTTGGAAACTGGGAGGTTATGGGTTCGAATCCCGACATCGGCAGTTTGTCAATTATTAAGAAAAAAAGGGCGGTTGACTAAATTGACTAAACTGTCGGCGTATGGACAAGAACAAAGTAACCGGCTATGCTTGAGAAGGTTTTCTGCAGTTTTTTCACGAACTCCAGATGAATATCGGCATAGGTCCTATTTAAAAATTCCCTGCACTCCACTCGCATCCTCACATCCTTAGGATCACAATATAGATCACAATATCGATAGTTTAATTTTAACAATATATATTCAAAACAAAGAAATGAATTTGATATCCTTAGTTAAAGCACTAGTTGGCATATCTACACGGTGTAAACATTGAAGGTATAAAAACAAACACAAACACACACACGGTAATTAAACTGTAAACAAACCATCATGCATCAGAATTATATTCTGTTTTTAAATGTGACATGAATATATAATTTTTTGTTTTACGAAAAAAAAAATTATTGTTATTTTTTTTGTTGTGTTTTTAAATTGTTCTTTTTTTCTTCTTTTCTTTTTTAATGTGACCATAAAATTCAGTACGTGATTAATTTTTGGGATTTTATCGTATAATTTTTAATTAAACAATATAATTTTAAATAAACAATTCTCATGAATTTTGTAAGTACAATATTTTCAGATTTTTTAATGCATATAAATTCAGTTAATGATGTCATTTGCCTGCTCTGGTTAAAAACGGGAATGTTTTTATTTATTTTGAAAATTACATTGAAAATGCAAAAAACTTTTATTTAATTATAAAAGATAAAACAATTAGTAGTTTCTGCTTTTAATATTCGTAAAGGGAGAGACCCAAATGCTAGGGGTGGTTGAGTGAAGAAGGTAATTAAAAATTTTTTTGGGATCAGTATTTGATATTCAAGATTGTACACATCCTTGATGGGGAATGAACTCATATGACCACTTACTTCTTGGACAAGTGCTCTGGTCTAAGGATGGCTTGGACTAAGCCATCGAGATATGTGAGACGTGTATAACTTTTCACAATGTTGATTTAATATGGACCACAAAAATTTATTATTCATTTTTCGCTTATTTATTTGTTTTTCGAAAAAATGCTTCGAAAAAAAGTTGTTGATTATAAATATAGTAACAACTTTTATTATAAATTTTTTTTCGAAAACCAAATAAATAAGGCATAAATCAATTATAAAAAAATGACATCAACGAAGGCGGCCAAGTGTATGGGGCAAATTTTTCCAAATTTTTTAGATTATTCGTTTTTTCGAAAATGTTCGAATGAAAATTGTTAATAAATTTATATTAAACACCTTTTAGCCGAAGCATTTGTTCGAAAACCGAATGAACAAGGTAAAGGCAACGCTCATATTAATAAATGGCATGCTTGCAAAGCGTTCCATGCGTAGATAGATAGTTGGATGGGTGACGGTGAATGCGAGACCTCAAGAATGTAAATAACTCAAATTTTATAATGCCGTGGCAACCTTTTTTAAATAATAAATTTTTTTAAAGTAGTGTTGTATTTTTTCAGTTTTTCTGCATTTTTACTTTCATTCAAATTGAAAAATTAATGGATAAAATATTTAATATATTCAAATACGACGAAAATTTGAATATCTTTAAATTAATTTCAGTTAATGACATTGATGGCATCCGCAAAATATATCCTCCACAAATTTTTGAACTATAAGGCGTCCAATTTTACTGTAGGTGAGTCCAACCACAGAGATAGATATCATCGATTTATTAAAACAAACAAAAAAAGTTTCCGATGACATCATGTAGACGACTATAATTGAATTTTTTTTTTTCAATCTCCTACGGTCATTCAAAAACTTAATCAATAAATCACACCAAGTATAAACTAATATGACAAAATAGAAAAAATTGAAACAAAAACAAATGTTAAACAATTATTTAAAGAGAAAAAAAAATGATTTCAACTCTTTTGTTTAACACATTTCAATAAATAACCTAACATTAATAAAATTTCATTATGTAATTGGGTTTTTGTATTCATTGTATTCCAAGTCAAGATTATTCATTGCATAATCAATTTTTTAAGATTTTTTTTTCAACTATATACAGACTACAACGATGAACATTGATGAGTATCGTATCGAGTCTCAATTTGTAGAAATTCATTGTTAAGGATTTAGAAATAATTCCTTTTATTTAAATTATTTTTTTGCGTTTTTCTACTGTAACATAGTGGCGTAGCATGGGGGTCAAAAATTTGACCGCCCTTTTATTTAGATATTTCAATTTAAAAGACTATAATATACAGTAATTCTAAATAACTTTTCGGCAAAAACAGTCATCATAATCGTGTATTGTACAGGTTAAAAATAAAAAGTCATATATATATATATATATATATATATATATATTTATATATATATATATATATATATATATATATATATATATATATATATATATATATATATGTTTTACAATGTAATAATCACATTTATTACAAAAATTCTTGCACACATGCCACTTACATTGATATAACAGGTATGGAACACTTATGATTATACCTTGACGGTCAACAAGATTAAGTTATTAGTGAATTGAATATAAAACGCTAATCGACTTCCAATTAGAACTACAACGATACTATTAATAATTATATTTTTATTGAAAAATAATATACTTGTTAGAATTAAATAGAACAAAATATGAAATGGTTATAATATTCACTAGATATTATTATTATTTATTTTGAAATTTTGCCACCCCTTACGCCCCCACTACACTACGCTACTGGTGTAACATAATTTTGTCAGTAAAATAAATATTTGAAGTTTTAAAAAATATGAGTATAATAATATGTTATTACCACAGCCCCAGATGGAAATACGATGAATATAAAAATAAAACTATACTTTAGCAGTTATTAAAACGTCTTGCTAATATTTCATTTAATAATAAAATACATAGAGCAAACACAAACAGAGAGTGAACTCTCGTATATGTATATAGAGCATCGAAGCGTCCTAGTTATACATTATAAAGTTTAGTTTAATTTCCTGTAAATGACATTGTCTATAATTAACAAAATATATAATATTTCACTTGAAAATTAACCTTAAAAACAAATAAAACGGATTCGGATGGTGTGGGTGGATGGGTTGGTGAATTAAATACCACACACGCGTTTAATGTACAAGATATCTATATAGAAGAAGTTGTGTGTGTTCGAATGAATTATAATAGCAGAGAGATACGTTTCAATTTGTTATAAAACTCATAAATCATATTTTTCGTAATTGGACCACTTCTTTTTATTCAGTATAGAAATTTGACTTTAAAAAAATAATACAATTTATGTTACAATATTCAATTGATATGGATTTTATTTTTCCGGAGTTGACACACAGACTGTCCGGGTAGGAAACACAGTGATACCTAAAAAATGGGAACCTTTTGGAGCTGTTCAAAAACAGCAGAAAATATATGACGTCAATCGATTTAAGTTCGGAGAGGTCGTCAAGGAATGTCTTCTCATAACAAGAAGTGGGCAGTGACAAAAGAGATGGGTCGTCATTTCCTCATCCTCCTCGTTGTGACAGCTGCTGCAATTGTCGTGATGTACTGGTAGGTCCTCATACGCGTTGTAAAAATGCCTGTATTGTTTCACTTTTGATCTTTTGCTGAAAATAAAATAAAACAAATTTTAATGAAACAAACCTACCTTTAGAACGCCTGTATTTCTTCTATTTTAAATGTAAGACTTATTCGAATTGAGTAGAGATAAAGCTCCTTTTAAAAAGTCGTTTAAAGATTAAAGCTAGACAAATGATAATTAGTTGTACTCACCATTTCTTCAACATCACTTTCGTTTTAAGTATTCGGAAATATAGTACTTGGATATGCTGTCTAGTGGCTAAATTAGAAACTAAAGATAGTCGGTTTTCTACCTCAAACCTCGTGATGTACCTTTCGATCAACAAGTTTCTTGTTCGCACTCTGGTGAACGACTAAATAGGTTAAAATATTAAGCTGCGCCCTTGCCAGAGAATAGGTTCGATTCCTGAACGATGCATGTATAATTTTTTTTTAAATATTAAAACGTACTGTTAATAAATTTTATTTTGATACTTAAACAATATACGATATGAACAATATACGATATGAACAACATAGTAATAACATAGTTTTTAATATAAGTAAGACATAAAAAAACTTAAGCATCATAAATAAAAATGATATACATGGAATTAAAAATAACAGCATAGAAATTATACAAAAAAAATATATAAATATAATGATAAACATGCCATTTTACAAAATACAATATAATTACTACGTGCATACAAAATTGTATGTTTTTAATGTTGTTTTATATGAAGTGCATACTCGTACATACTCGTATCAAATGTACATCCATGTTATCACAGTGTCTTTAATCCAAAATGATTATTGGGGTAGGTATGGGCCTACAAAGTATACAATTGTTGGTATTCAAAATGAGTTATGATAGCGTTTTCCAACAAGTTTTCTATTGTATTTTTTAGCGAATTTTCAAGAAAATTGGAACTATTGGGTTTGTAACGATGAAAAATTACTTTAAATATCGAATCTACTAGTAAATATGTAATAGGTTACACCTAGTACTAATTTATTGATTTGAATGACGACAGTTATTCGTAGAATTCCCATATCTTTTATATAAAATAAACGATCTATACAAAATAAAATTTGCCTTTTTCTTGAAATGCAAGTTTTATAAATACATTGTTTAACGATTTTCTCTATTTTGCACCGTTTACAAGATAGATTATACCACGTGGATGAATGGAAAAAAATATTTAAATAACTTATATGGCATTCAGTCATCGGTGAAAATGCAAAATCAGTTCAGTCGTTTATACGTGCAAGTTCCCAGAGTATAGGTTAATTTTATTACAAAGCATTCCACTTCTTTACAATTAGTTATTTTTCAAATATAAATTAAATTTAGGATTCGAAATTATTTTAATTATATCACCCGTCTGAATATACCACCCACGACAGTCGCCAGATACCATGCCGTTACCAATTATCCTTAAACCTTTACACCAATTATCCGCATCAATAATGTGAAATGAAAATTCAATTCTGACGCCACCCTCACGAAACTCAAAATGACTGCAATTATAATAAATAATCGTTGTACATAAATTGAATGCAGTACATTATTATCAAAAATAATTATTAAATACAAATTTATTTCACTCTAAATTTCTCTCCTATCTTAATAAACATTAATACACACAATTTAATAAACTTTAATAACACCAAACAGAATTATAAAGTTTTTCTTTCCTATAATTTAAATCGTCAATCACACACATAATATTCAATTGTAGGTATATAACAAATTCAGGCAAATACTAATCTATTTACCAATACGCAATGTGCCAAGGCAAATAGTAAAATTATAACAACCAAACTGTCATGCTTAGTGTAAAAGTAAAGTAAAGTCAACGGGTCCATTATGTGCAGATTTTGTGAGGTAACATCCAGCAACATTATATTTGACTGCGAACCTCTAGGTTACAGAAGATACAGGATATTCGGTGAATCTCATCCCGAATATATGAACCTTTAGGAAGACCTGATATGCAAGCTTCTGGCTATTGCCAATATATGGGAGAAGCGAATCTCGTCCGGCTGAAGTAGAAGGGGAAGCACAATGGACCATAAGGTCGAAGTGCAATACTTTTTAGACCCCAAGATGTATTTATCTATCTATCTAAAGTGTAAAAAGTGAAACGAAAGAAAATTGAAATGAAAGTTTTTGATATTTCTAAACTAAATTAAAATATTTTTTTCCATAATAATTATTGAACGACTAATAATATGTTACATGGATTAATGAAATGTCATGTAAGTGTGATTTAGATCAAAATTAATCAAAATGTCTAAAAAAAGAGATCATCCGTCTTTAATTGTTGTAAATCGAAAAGCAGTCACATGTGATTTACTGCCTTTATACTCTGTAAAACATGAATTACTGCTTTTTGTCAATGTTTTTGTTATTTATATATGTATTATTTAGTCGAAGATAAAACGCAGTTATGAAGAATAAAATTAAGTGAGGTTAGATATATGTAAGTATGTCAAAGTTTACATTTAAAGTTTACAAAGTGTACAAACTATGTTATGATCATAAAATGTATATTAATCGTTGAAATTAAGAAATTAAATTTTTCTTTCAAACATTTACTTACTAACATTATTATTATAAAACTGTAATCATAACACGTAAAAAGAGTAAAAAAGCAGTACTTATATTTTTCAGTGGATAAAAACATTTTGAAAACTACTGATTTTTACTTTGAAAAATTAATTTACTCTTTTTATATTCAGGAAATTTAACCCATTTGAAATATTTGACAGACTTAAAAAATTATTATCTTGTTGAAATCACATTCTTAATGATTCTAAATCACAAACTTAATAAAAGACAGTAAATGAAGTTTTCTGTTATCAGTCCGTTTGTCATTGGCTATGACACTGAATAAATGTCTAGCTAGATGCACCTTTGCCTAAATCTGTTTAATGCCTACTCAGCTAGACATACATACATACCCATAAAATGTATGTATAATGATTATTTATTAATTCGTTAATTACTTAATGTGTGTAATAATATTATACTGTTGTTTTATTTCCCGCCAATTAAACATGCATTTATTTGTCTTGTCTGTTTGTCTGTCTGTCGTGTCTGTTTGTCTGTTAATGATGACGTCGTGATGGTGAATTGTGTGGTACGTATTTATTTAATTCACTGTTCTATATAAACGTTGTTTCAAACTCTGCAATTAAGTGCACGTATATTACTGAACGAAAAATGTTCAGATTGCGCCTAGTTCGATAACGACAAAATATTTGGGTCCATTCAACTTAAACTTTTAAGCGATATACCTGAGCATCAAACAATATATACACTGTACGATTCTTAACTAGCCCTTGAAGCTCTTATAGTTGAAAACGGTAAATATTTCCGAGGTAAAATTAACTAAAATCTCTACTCACGAAGAAAAATATGTCGAAATTATGTCACTTATACGCTTGTGAATTGTGGACTTTGACGAAATCAACAGAATAGCATCTGGAAGCGGCGGAAATGTGATTTTTTTTAGACGAAGTTCTAAGAACGATAAAGTTCTAAAATTGTTTGCTGTTAACCGTGAATTGTTAAGAACTTTAAGAAAAAGGCAACTTACCTTTCTGGGGCATATTAAAAGTACTAGAACAGTTGGAGTATAATTTAACTGGAAGAATTGCGTGATCAAAATCAAGAGATAGAAGTCGTCTCTTATTAATTAGCACCACGATTTACAATAATATGAAAAAAGTCTATTTTCTTCGTCTTCATAGCAAACACGGTATCCATTATTATACAGACTGTGTTGGACAGCTTTTCCTATAGTAAATCAATGTTAAATATTATTTATTACTAGCTGTCCGCCTGGTACTGTATGAAGTCAGTCAGTAGACATGTGATGAAAGTACACTTTAGTATGTTCATTGTGCATCACAAAATCCCCAATCTTTAATGACAAACAATCAACCATACGCATACAGTATAGCTGTGTGATAACTGACTGACTTTATTTATATGTGTACTGACTTACTTCATACAGTACCAGACGGACAGCTAGTAATAAATAATATTTAACATTGATTTACTATAGGAAAAGCTGTTCAACACAGTCTGTATATAAGACAAACATTTTTTATATTTAAAATTTTTTTCAATGACACACTGTTTTGGACACATTTACCACGCGGATACGGCTGGATAAAACGTAATATTTTTGTAACCTATATGTTACCTGGTAAAATTTTCTATCTACCAAATTATACACACGATATAACTTCAAACACGATTAATCGCATAAAAATCAGATATTTACAAAACCGATTTCTACTACTTTTAACTTAGACCTAGACCTGTAGAAGTGATGTATATTTTCGGCTTATTACCTTTCATTCCGAGGTTTAGCCAATTTTTCGACTTATTGGACTGCACCATTAAGTATTTAAGCAGATTTGCAAAATTATAATATCTAATGTAAAAGGTCCCATACACATTCAAAAATTTATAGCAACTAATATAATATTACTATCGAGTAAATTTTTGATGCTGGTGTAAATGCTAGACTAATTCCAATGCCTACAATCGTCAATAACCTTGGAATGTACCTTCTTTGGCCCAACTTACCTAGCCAACATCGTAACCTTGCCCTTTTTTATCAGTTACAAAATGTTAAAACGAATGATATTTATCACTAGTTTCCGAACCAAATTTGGTTTTAATGGAGACAGCTCTATGCAAATAGTTGATTCCAAATTTCAACCAAAGTAGTATTTCAGTTAATTCAAATCTAGTTCGATAGTGTATTTAATAATTAGTGCAGTATAAAACAGCTTTAACACAGTATTGTTTATATACAACCATTATTGGGTATATAAATATATTCTATGTATCAGGTATAAAGCAAAAAACCTACGAGAGTATAGGTTGGGCTCGCGTGTTCTTTTACCACTAATTGTAGGTACATTTCAATAATAATTACTTGTAATTTGAGCCGCCAGATAGTAATCTTATTTATATCGACATCAAAAACTCCATATACATATACATATATATACATACATACATATGTATGTATATAAAGCTGGATTGTATTATAGTTAGCTTAATACAATTTAATTGCTCCCACCTCATATTTATAGCTAAATATTATATTTGCAGTTAAATCAAAACGGTTGAATGTAAAAGTACAGAATGGACCCTCACTTGTATTTTTTGGAATTTAGTATTGACTAATTTGACTATAATTATCGATTGATAGCGGTTTCCAAAATGCCATTATACTCATTTAAAAGAGTTGTATGAGGATTGACGATTGGAATTCTTGGCACTCTTGGAACAACTTACGTATTTTTCAAGAGGTAAAAGTACTATTTGACATGATCACAGTCGTATATATCTGTTGGTCCTTTGTAAATTTTGTAAGGGTCCTTTTTTTTGTACAAAATTCAGAAGTGTCTTTGATATACTGACCTCTATTGACGTCAATGACCTCTATTCAAGAAAAACAAATTTTCACGTCTATTGATCTTAAAAAAATTTATTTTCATCTTACTTATCAATAAATTTTAATATTTCAGGTCGACGATTTTTGGTCCTACGAGAGCTATTGGTGAATTTTGTAGAAAGCCTTTTTTGTGTCGTATTATTTGAGGAAAAATTTTGGGATCTTTGGCTTCAATAAATTTTTCACATGTGATTTTGTTATGTGCTTTTTGTCATATTTTTTTAGTGCCAAAACGAAGAGAATTCCGTTGGAAAATTTTCACGAGTATTTTTTAAGAGGTAATATTAAACTATTAGAGGAGATATTCAGATTATTAATATAAAAATGATAATTGATTGAGTCTAATGTAAATTGTCGTTGTAATTATGAAATTTACAAGTAATATGATATACAGATACTATCCCAATAGTTGTGTAATAAGGAATATGCATGAAAATTTTTTTTCACATTTATTTTCAGAATATGAAAATACTGTTAATACTGTAATAATATTTAAAAACGAAATTAAAATCCGACAAATATCAAGGAAGCTATAAGCTTTTAAAAATTATTATCTGTCTCTTTCTTGCAAAAATACAAAAACGGAGTTTTACGTGTATTTTAAATGGTGAAAGTGTAATATGACGTCACATAACATATCAAGAGGGCTATCACCCTCTTTGTCTAATCGGGAATTTCAATCATTCATATCTCGCTTATTTTTAAAGTTATTTAAAAAGTAATTTTACCTTGATATTTGTCAAGTAAGTATGCTTCAATTCAAGTGAAAAAAAATTTTCATGCATATTCCCTATTATTTTACTATTATTATTGTGAAAAGTAAAGAGCCATGCGGTACCAACATCAAATAGGTTATACTTTATGTAGTATTATAAATATTTTGTTTTACAACTAAAAATTTTAAATACAATAATTATTAAAATAATATTATAATATACAAACGAACTACTACACCACACATAACCGCAAAATATATGAATGTAAATTAAAAGTTTTCTATACCTAGGTATACCTAGGTTTTTACTTTCTGACTCTACTACTAGTGTGTGTGGTATATTCCTTTCCCCTATTTAATATGTATTATGTGGTTATGCTAGACAATATTAGCAGAAGTATATAACTTAACTATATACATTGTAGATGAAATAAAACCTCATTATTAGCACTTTGTAAAATACACTACCGACCTATCATCAATATAAAAATAGTATGCAAATATATGTAGGCGACACACAGCCTCCATATTCAGGCTTAAGGTATTTCCAAACTATATCAGCTGATCGGGTTCCCGCGCGAAAAGAACTGTATAAAACATTAATATGTGTAAAAAAATATGTCGGCATTCCTGCGCGCAAAACAGCTGTTCGTTGCTGTCAGTGTTCCCATTCGCAACATAACATATCATACATATACTAGTATATAATTTTAAACGACTACTTTCAAACAGCGCGCCGGTACTCATGATGCTAACTGAACCCTTAAAAATATCTTTCTGCTGCGGACGTGAAAAAAATGCACTTTTTTACGCATATTTTCTCCAAAAACTTAACGACCCGATGGTCATTCTCCCAAAGTTTTAAGGAAAAGTATTTCTAAAGAATTGACGAAAGTATGTGTCGAACTTCAGAACAACCGTGACTATATTGAGAGAGTTCGAAGTAAAAACAGTCGGAATCGTGCCTTTTATTTCACCATGTTTTGAAGATGCATGTTAAATTTCTCCAACTTACCAAACGATTTTCTCAAAAACACCATGGTGATAAATTCTCAAAAAAATTCAGCTGATTTCTGAGGATTCATTTTAAAGTTCGTGAAGTTCTTGACAACCTGATAATAGTCTGGAAATACCTTAAATCACAAACGATTTTTTACACATGGCCTCTATTTAACATTGTTGTTGTCTGTATATAGAGGTTAAAATATGAAAATGTTGTGTACAATAATAAGCTATTTGAGTCTATTAATATTCAAATGGTTTTAATTTTATTAAGAATGTATTCTGTGAGTTTATTTATTCTTTAAACTATCCATGTGCCCCATGGGATTTCCTCATCGGCAACGTCTCAAAAATCATCAGATTTTTTCAAATAAAAAACCCTAAATACCAATCTCCACGATTTTTTCTTAAAAAATGACTTCCTATACAAACTTTCATCCGTTATTTAACCCTTTAGGGAATGCATTTTCTTAGGGACAACGCCTCCTTACACTATGCGCTCTGTGTGATTGGTTGAATTGATTGTATTGATATCTTAAAAAATAAGTACCAAATCGAAAAAATTTATTAAATTTGTTTGTTTGTTTTTTGAAGCTCTACACCGTGGTATAGTTTTCTGGAATGAATTTCAGAGCATCCTGTATAAGAAACTTCAGTCCAAATTTTTCATACTTTTAGACACACCAGTTTAGGCTGAAAAGAGATCATATTCAGTCGTTAAATTTGCTGAATGAATTTTAAATAATGTATTTATGTGGCATTTAACACAATTTAACTATTTATTTAGAATTAATTGTTCGTTATAAACTTCACGAAAATAATTTTGAAACAATTGAATATATTAAATGCTGGTTTTCAACCTTTGTGAACACGATTTTATATTGACATGACTTCTATGTTTACAAAGGAAATTCTAGGAAGTTGACTTTCACCCCAGTTCTACTTGTCTAAAACCGCAAAACGCAAAAATAACTACTTATAAAAAAAAAAAAATTCAAACGTTATAATATTGGTTACAATTTGTTGCGTTATATTGTTTAATACACCATCAACGACCAAATATACATTCCCATAAGGTTACGTGTTAAATGTCAAAGTTTTAAGGTTATACGCACATTAAGGCAAATTAAAATTAACAATTTCAAACATTTCAATCTGTAATATCGAAAGCGGATCAGAGTATGATCTATGATGGGTACTTTGAGAATGGTAGACCAGATAGATAAATAGATTGTAGATAAGGTAAATAAATAAATAGATAAGGTCCATTGTGATGCCTAAGGATGTGAGGATGTGAGTGGAGGACAAGGAATTTCGTGTGTAGACTAGAATTGGTAGGATGTGCGGTGGCAGCCGACTTTGATAGTATCTATGCCGATACTCATCTGGAGTTTGTGAAGGAAACTGCAGAAAACCTTCTCAAGCAAGCCGTTTACTTCTTTCTTTTCCATACGCCGACAGTTTAGTAAATTAACCGGCCTTTTTTTTTAATAATTGACAAAATGCCGATGTCGGAATACAGAACTCATAACCTCCCAGTCCAAGTACACACAACGCCTTTACAAGCGCGACTACTTGGCTGGTATATGATAGACTATAATTAACGTTATATAATCAATGATATTATCGAGAAAAATAATGTATTCTTGTCCATGATGAAAATTTTGAACACTTTTATAGTTTCTAGTTTATACCTGAAAAGACACTTGAACACAAGGTGTTTACACAGCGACACTAAATATAGTGTCGCAATAAATATCAATTAGAGACACCGGTATGCACAAATATTATAGTAGACTTTTGTCATAGTCTAAACTAACCTTAATTATCAATAATTGATTCGAGTTTCGTTACAGACACAGTAGGTAGACTGTACTAAAATGGTGACTTAGTAATATGAAGTAGGAAATTCCCCACCGAGTTCCGGATCAAGATATTTTATCCTCGATAGTATATAATAATAATAATGACATTGAACTTTCATCCCAAATTAATATGACTATTATATCATGTGATAATTATCTTCTAATACCATGAATTATTTTAAATATAAAAGCGCGCACTGTTTTAGATATAATTTTTACAAAACTCAATTTAAATTATGTTTTTTTTTTTTTGGTATTTTTAAAACCTAATAATTTAATAGTAGCTTCCACAAACAACAACGTGTGAAATTATATTTAAATTTTAATAGCTCATCATATTATTAAAAAAATAACTATTAAAACACAAGAAATATTCGTTGAAATATCATTAAAACAAATGATAATTTTCGGATAAAAAACAGGGTATGTTATGTGTATGTTGTCTGGGCACTATTTTTGATTACATTACTGTTAAGAAGTAATAGTGGACTAATCTAGTACTAACTATTTATGATTACATTACTGATAAGAAGTAATAGTTGACTACCAGTCCAAGTGGCCAAACGGTCTAAGGCGTTATGTCTGCGCAGTAAGCTTACTTAGAAACTCCGAGGTTATGGGTTTGAATCCCGACATCGGCAGTTTGTCAATTATTAAGGAAAAAAAAGGGGGCCGTTAATTGACCAAACTGTCGGCGTATGGACAAGAACGAAGTAAACGGCTATGCTTGAGAAGGTTTTCTGCAGTTTCCTTCACGAACTCCAGATGAATATCGGCGTAGTTCCTATCATAGTCGGCTGCATCCGCATATCCTACCAATTTCTAGTCTTTACACAAAAATTCCTTCCACTCCACTAACATGCTCACATCTTTTCTTTGAAAATATCAAAACTTTTAATATTTCCATTAAATGAACAATATTGTCTAAGTGTTTTTATTAAAAATACTCCTATTACGTGCAAAAATCATGGGAACACCATGCTTCCCAAAACAAACTCCTTTTCAAAACCTTTCATGTAGTATGTGATAGGGACATGTGGACGGAAGGAGAACTATCCTATCTCAAGAAAGAAACCGTTTGATATACAGACGTCTCTAAAACTGAGGAAGGAACCAGGAATTTGTGGTGAAAGACCCAAGGCAAAAACTAGCCTCAACTTGGGGAAATATGCCACAGTCTTTCAAGCAGAAGTCTACGCCATACTGGCTTGCGTAAGTGTGATATACGTGGAGGCTACATAAACCAGAACGTATATATTCTTTTCGGCAGTCAAGTTGCTCTTAAAGTCTTGTCTGCAACTGAAGTCAGCTCAAGGGTAGTAAGGGATTTGCGAAGACGAGGTACTGGAGCTGGCAAATCGGAACAATATTAAATTGATCTGTATACCAGGTCACAGTGATTTCGAAGGAAACGAAAAAGCAGATACCTTTGCAGAAGGTAGCCAAAATATCTTTCATAGTGATCACCGTGATGACTGGGAAAATATACTTAAAAAAAACTCGGGAAAATACTGTTTTAGAATGCATCGAAGAGGTTGCCTCTCGACATAAACAGAATACAACTTCGAAAGATTACCGGATTCATCACCGGACATTATCAACTACGAAAGCACCTACCACAATAAGACTCCACAATGGATCCAATATGTACAGACTGTGCAGCGATGAAGAAAAATCATCCAGGCACATCATCGTTAACTGCGAATTTCTTGATTACAGCCGCGACAATATATTCGATGCATCTCACCTCGAATATATGAACATCCAGGAAAATCTGATAAGCAAGCTTTTGGCTATTACCAAGATATGGGAGAACAGAGCCTCGTCAGACTGACGTGGAAGGGGAAACAATAATGGACCATAAGGTAAAGTGCAATACATTTTATATCCCAATATTCATCTATCTATTTTGTTCACAGGAAACTATCCACATGAGAGATGTATAGTGTTAGCAAACAAACATACTTGTTGATAATTTTTAGTGCCCAGATTACATACACACAATAATAACCTTAAAAAATATATATCATTTGTATTTTTTGTTTCTGTTTGTAAGTTAATAATAATAAGTCAATAATTATAAGTTTTTAATAATAATAAAACAAAAATAATAATAAAAAAATCAAACTTTAATGTAAATTTTATGACTATAATTAAGTATGGGCAAGATATAGTATACAATTAAATATCGTGTTATTTGGTTGGTTAATACAAATTTTTTAATACTCATACTCCTACTATACCACTACTAGTAAGTAGTACTATATAATAATATATACTGCACGAAGTATGCGGTTTTTAGTTCAGGAAGGTGGTTGGTTGGTGGTCGGTATATTTTATACATATTTGTACATTATATATCATTTAAAATAAGTCGTTCTTATTTTATTGTTTACTTCCATAAATGCTATTATATTTTTACTAGACGACAGTGAATCAAGTCTAGAAAATTATATCATATCGGATTTTCCTTTTCTTCATCCCACTCCCCTCGCCTCAGTATTATGGAAGTCATTTCCATACTACATATCAAAGCAACATACAGGAAAACAAAATATTGTTCTGTTGAGATAGCTTTGACTGTACCAGTCCAAGTGGCCAAGCGGTCTAAGGCGTTATGTCCGCGCAGTATGCCCACTTGGAAACTTGGAGGTTATGGGTTCGAATCCAGACATCGGCAGTTTGTCAACTATTAAGAAAAAAAAAGGGGGGGTGAGAATTAATCAGAATTAAAATATTACTCAGAAATAAAAAATGTGTTTCGACTGTGTTTCGAAACGATTCTTTCATTTTTTTATTTCTGAGGAAGGAATTGAGAAGGATTGACAAATTGAAATATTTGTTTTATTTAATAATAACACTATTTATTTCCTTCAAAAAACCTCGAAATAAAATGATTTTCTAAAATTACATTGTCCGAATTGTTTGGAGAAAAATATAGGAGATGATGATTAGAGAAGGCCAAAGATATATTTTCTTTAAGAACCAGAAAAACTACCCGAAATTCCAAACCGTTCCAAAGTTATAGCTGTTTTATTACGGCTAGATCTCGAATGTAGTTTTTATAGTTTCTATAAAAATAACTGCAAATTAACAAAATTTTGGAAATAAATTTTTTGCCAATAAATTTAAATAGAAAATTTAATTTTATGGCTTCCTCATAAAATATGGAAACATAAATAATAATAATAATGGGGTTTTACCTCCGTTTCTAAGACACCACGGTCTATAACAGAGACCACCCACATCATTATTTTTCAACCTTTATTAATTTTTGAAACTATACATTTTTATATGATGTGAGTGGAGGACAAGGAATTCATATGCAGACTAGGAATTGGTAGCTTGTGCGGCTGCAGCCGACTTTGATAGGAACTATGCCGATATTCACCTGGAGTTCGCGAAGGGAAACTGCAGAAAACCTTCACAAGCATAGCCGGTTACTTCGTTCTTGTCCATACGCCGACAGTTTAGTCAATCAACCGCCCCGTTAATTTTTTTTTTCATTGACAAACTGCCGATGTTAGGATTCGAACTCATAACCTTCCGGTTCCAAGTAGAGCGCCGTAACAAGCGCGGCTACTTGGCCGGTTGGAAACATTAAATGCTCAGTAGCCAACTCTACTGATCAAATCAAAGTATATATATTATGAGGTTAATCAATTTTTATATCTATTTTATTAAATATAGTGTGCATTGATCGGACAACCTTAAAAATATAATGAAAAGTCAACAATGCTCATAATGGAAGTTGATTGGATGCAATGTAAAAACAAAGTAAGTTCGTTTATTTTTTAAGTTTTTTTAAATACATTCTTAACACTATATTTTGCATATAATTACAATTACAAATTATTACCTTGTGGTAGTACTGTAGGTATTATATGTAGTTTACTTCACTGTAGTATAGTTAAAATTATTATTTTAACTTTTATAATAACCTAAGATTTGTTATCTAACAGGAAAAATTATACTTAAATTATACTTTTAATTTACAAAATTAGTTTTAATATTATTTATTTTTTATTTTTATACAGTAAAACTTGTTTCTGACAAAATTCATTGTTTCTGATAAATTCATTTGTTTTTATTTCACTGTTATTAATACAAGTTCCAAATGTTTTATTTTAATTGGATGATATTTCCTATATCTTTGTGCTTTAATTATTCGGTTTTTTGAGGTGGAACTTCCTTACACGCACCTCTCAAATTTATACAGAATATATGTATTTTAAATACAGAGAGTGAATTGGTAAAAAAAGTGACGTCATCACTTTGGAATGAAACAAAATTGTGTGCTGTTTCTTTTTACTGTTTACTCCAGCATATATTGCTGTGTGCGCATTCTCTCCCACACGTTGTTGATTTTGTCATTTCCACAGAAACTTTACTTCTAAAAAATAACAATTTTCATATTTAATTTAATAGCGGAAATCTTTGAATACAACACAGTCAATTTACACTGCGTGATATTAATTTGCCAAATGTAAATTTTATGTAAAATATATTGAAGAAATTTTCTATACACACAAGCTTAAAATAAGAAATTCGTTTTTAAATAAAACTAATTGAAATTTAACATGAAAATGTCAAATGTTTGAAAATTTCAAACAAACAAAAAATTATTATAAGAATATTTAATTTATTTTAAAAATAGGTTAAAGCTTTATAGACTTTAAATATAAAATAAAAATCAATGAAATTTACTTCCTATTGAGCCGGTCAATACATAAAAAGTTATTCATTATATAGAAATTTTTGACAATTTTTGTCTAATACATAATTTGCGAAGATATTAAGATATAAACCGACTTCATAAAAATATAGGTGCTCTGTTTCCCTAGTATGTTTATATGTTTGTTTGCGCGTTTTTTTTCAGAAACTATACGACCGATTTTTACGTTTCTTTGAATGGGGTAATCTTTATACTTATGGAAAGGTTTAAGTAGATTAACCGAATTCAAAAAAGAATAGTTCTCTTCTAGTATGTTAGTATGTTTGTGTGTGCGTGATTTTTTTCCGAAACTTCACGACCGATTTTTACGATTCTTTCACTGGGATCTATATACTTATGGAAATATCATATATAGTCTATTCAACGACTTCAAAAAAAGAAAGTCCCCTGTTTCCCTAGTATGTTTGTATGTTTTTTATTTGTTAATTATTAATGGATATAATCGGTTTTAGGAGCAAGAAGCTACAATTAAAGTCCAAAATTAAAAGTTAAAAAAAACTGAAACTACTTCAAAAAAAAGAACTAAAAAGTTAACAGTAATTCACAATGATAGTAAATACAAACAATAACAGATGTTTATTATCTACAAATTAATTACCTGCCATTCTACTATATTTTTGAAGTCGGTATGTTAGATAATGTCGACTTGGCATCGACTTCAAAAATATAGTAGATTGGCAGGTAATTGTAATTGTATTAATTGTATTAATCTACTATATTTTTGAAGTCGGTATGTTTGATAATGTCGACTTGGCACCGACTTCAAAAATATAGTAGATAGGTAAGTAATTAATTTGTATATATTAAACATCAGCTGTCAGAAATCTGTAAAATTTTTTCAATATAACTTTTTAATTTTTTTGTAATTATACATTTAAGGGCAAATGTAATCACATTCGTAACTATTTTCTTGAGAACATTGCTCTCCAAACATAAGACCATCCGTAATATTTAATTTTGACCAAAACTGACATCGATCAATTTTTACTAAAAGTTACCCAATTTTTTTTACTGCTT
Organism: Nineta flava; assembly: GCA_963920215.1. Taxonomy (NCBI): domain Eukaryota; kingdom Metazoa; phylum Arthropoda; class Insecta; order Neuroptera; family Chrysopidae; genus Nineta; species Nineta flava. Next base: position 104,067,296 of record OY986042.1, read on the forward strand.
AATATATCAGATTTTTGTAACCAAATCATTTATTGATTTAAACTTTACGATAAACAAACAATTTCATTTATTAGTTACGGAACACACCACACACACAAAAAAAAACGATCATGATTTTTTTAAACATTTAAAAAAAAAATAATTGACACTAATTGTTAACAATAATTAATCAAAATTAACGAAACATTTATGTAAGTGATAAATAAAAAAAATAAAAATAACTTGATCACGTTACAAACATTTAACGATACCTAACAACGATAATAATAAAAACTATATATATTCTTATCCATACCATCGATCTTTATCGAAAAGACATATTTAACAATAGGTCGACGGGATATCTTGAGTATGGATGGGCCCCTTAAAAATATATATATATAATATAATATATCTACGAATTCAATTCATTTTTATATTATTAATATATGTATTTACATTTGACCATATTATAAATATAATATTCTACATATAACAAATTATAAGTTTGTTCTTTTCTAGTTCTAAGAAGTGTAGGTGGTAAATACGTTGTTCAATGGTTGCCAGCTCTATCTATCGTGTGACATACCCTAATAGGGAATATGCATGAAAATTTTTTTTCACATTTATTTTCAGAATATGAAAATACTGTTAATACTGTAATAATATTTAAAAACGAAATTAAAATCCGACAAATATCAAGGAAGCTATAAGCTTTTAAAGATTATTATCTGTCTCTTTCTTGCAAAAATACTAAAAAAGGAGTTTTACGTGTACTTTAAATGGTGAAAGTGTAATATGACGTCACATAACATATCAAGAGGGCTATCACCCTCTTTGTCTAATCGGGAATTTCAATCATTCATACCTCGCTTATTTTTAAAGTTATTTAAAAAGTAATTTTACCTTGATATTTGTCAAGTAAACATGCTTCAATTCAAGTGAAAAAAAATTTTCATGCATATTCCCTATTGATGGATTGTTTTTATACATTGTTATACCTGGTATATAATATATACCAGGGTATATTAAATTTAGTGCCAACTTTGTAACAATTTATACTATTGTTCGCAGAAAAAAAATGTTGGTATAGGTGTTCATAACTTAACCTATTTAATCCATTTCCGCATGTCCATCTATCTGTCTGTCTGCCCGTCCACACGATACCACAAAAATACAAAGAGATAGCGTACTGAAATTTTGTGTGTTCTGGTGCTAAATAGTAATTTCAAGTTCGTGAAAGGGCAAAATGGAAAGAACTGTTGATCTTCGAAACCGTAACATATAGAACAAAAATTTGAAAACAAAAAATTTTCGTTTTATTAAGTAAACAACTTTTGTATGAAACTTTTTTTCAAAAATTCAGTATATGCCGGGTATTTAAGCAATTAACTTAGCTAGTTGTAATTTTCGCTTGTTTAAAATAATTTACTTCATAATGTTTTTAAATCCTATTCATAATCTAGTAGTTAATTAAATATGTCGATTGCAGTTTTCGAAATCGTAACATAAAATTTGTATAAATCATAATTTGTTTTCTAAACCATATAACTTCTTGTGGATCAAATTTGAATGATGTGGAATAATAATTTTCACCTGTGACGGTAACACTATCAAGCTTAAATGTTTTAGAATTAGAAGTATTTATTATCAACTCATCATTCTCTGGTTGAAGAATCATATCCCTCATATCATATCCCAATACAATTAAATGACTTTTGTTGGGAACATTAGACAATAAATTTTATTTTCACAATACAATTAATTCAAATTGTTTTAAGAAATCTTTTGTTTTTTTTTTACGCTCAATAATATATCGGTAAGAATAAGGTTTAGATAAACATGTTATTGGAATAAATTGTAGTTTCATGCTTTTTACAAAGAATAAATTTATTTACAGGGCGTAATAGTAACAATACCCAAATCCAGAACTGCCATCACTTTCTATCACGTAATCTTCCTTTTTCACGACCGGATCACCATGTCAAGTTTAATAAAAGTTTAAAGAAACCAAGTATGATATGACATATACTCATTGATCGATTTTATTGTTAAAAGATATTTAAAAATTTCTTAAAAGAATTACCTATATATATTTTTTAAATACTTGTAAAGAACAAACTCTAAATACCATATTTATATGATATTATTGGTATTATAAATATATACACATACACACACACATAGTTGGCATTCCCTAACGAGCTAATCAATAGATCACGCCATGCTATGAACTTAAATCATTAATCATTTGTGTTAAATAGGAGATTCAGTTTCATCTTGGTAAGTTTTTATTTCTTTTTTTTTTAAATAATGCACGTAGGTATGCATCGCTCTGGAAGCAGAGTGGGGTGCATAATTTTTTTTATTTCGAATTTTAAATTATTTATGCAGTTAATGCAATCATCAACACTTTTCCTTATTCCTTTATAGCATGGCTTTACTCGTGCTATCTACAGATTTACTAGAATAAAAGGAAGGATTATTAATTTGATAAAAGATTGTACTATCCGTTTAAATATGATCGGAGGTTTTGAACAAGTTGCTTGCAATTTAGGTAATGGAAGAATTCCTCGTCAGAAACATAGGAGCCATTAATTATCCATTGGACCTGATTTTTGTGCGGTGATTTCTGTGTCATTCTCGATTGAGTCAATTAGTTCAACCTCCTTGTAGGTGGGCATCGTCTTTTTCTAAGAGCTTTACAACTGTGGTTGACTCCTTTGGGCGGACTACGAGACCAAGTCGTACCCATTTTTTATTCTGAATTTCAGAAATAAATTTTTTTTAAATTGGTAATTTCCAAAAGTCTTCGTCTTAAATATATATAGGACCAAAAAGTTCGGAATATAACTAAGGCAACGATTAACAATTACCACGATTACGAAGCATACAGAAGGATTGGTAAAACGTTTGATTTAAAGACAAAGTTTCAGCACGCGATCTAGTTTGGTTAGTAATATTAGTGGTGTTGCTGTTTTGTGATGATAGTAGAATGTTCTACAAATCACTTTGATCAAATAATTTGATCTTGTTATGTGTAAAATGTTGTAAAGAGATTTTAATATGAATCTGTCGTCTATTTTTAATGGCTCTTAGGGAAAGGAAAGCTTATTGGGAGATATAATGTCAAAACGTATGCATATCTTACTATAATATTACTTAAATGGAAAAATTCATAATTAGTAAAGTTGCAGAAAATACATTTCACTACAATTTATCATTTAATCATATTTTCTTCAACACTAATATTTACAGAATTACTTTCGATTTTAATGTACTGAAACAAAATGTCGCCATCGAATGCTTAGTTTATTTTGAATAATACAGAATTTTAAATTATTAGAATTTTACTTAAAAACGATTTTGTTGACGCCCATTTATTTCTTTTCTTTATAAACTGAAATAAAATTATTTATTATTTTGAATTAAATACTTAGATGTTGATATTAAGAGAAAAGTAATCTTGATTTATCATTTCCTGTAATTTACGTTTTTTTTTTCTTCTATCTTCTTTATTAAAAAGTTTTTTTTTTAAATCTTTTGATTTTAGGTAAATATTTTTATATTTTTAGAAATAAAAATATTGTTTATTATAATCAATGTCACAATATAGGAAAATAAATTTGTATTTTATTCATATTAAATATAGTCATAAATCAATTTTTTTGAAAATTATATCTCATAAATTACGAAGAAATTTGTATTTCTATAATAATTCTATTCTGTTTATTCATTATATACTTTAAAATATAATCCATAGTATGTGTTTAGGTATACTTTGAATATAGTAGATCTAAGTACTTATTCAAGTCATTTTATTTAGACTTTATGTAACAGTTTCAAAAAACACAGTTTAAAAAAATATTTGTTGGCATCATATGACATCATATCAGCATCTTCTCAGATAGTCAGGTCGCACTTCAGGCCCTTGAGGCGTCTAGATTCCAATCGAGGATAGTTTATGAATGCTTCGAGGAGGTGAACCGCCTGGCACTGAATAAAACAGTCAGGCTGATCTGGGTACCGGGTCACTCTGGCGTTAAAGGGAACAAAGCAGCGGACTCGTTGGCATGAGAGGGGTCGTCTGAAACGCCCCTTTCACTTAAGCCTGTCATTCCCATAGCAAGACAATCCCATCTCGATTACTGAGACTTTGCGCAGGGCATGCGAAAGACCAAGCTGTGCATAACCACAGCTAGACCATTCGACTGTGCACGTTTGGAACTCACTAGAACACAGTTGAGGAGGGTGGTGGGCCTCTTGACAGGACACTGTCGATTGAACTACCACCTTCATAACTATGGGATCGCTGATGATCCCACTTGTAGGGCGTATATACAGGGCGATGAAACCTCCATGCATGTCTTGATTGCACTTGCAGAAACCTGCAGGGTGTGAGGCATAGAATGTTTGAATCCAGACAGAATCCTGTAGCTTCATCTGCTTAAAATAGCATTTCAAATTGTTCACGTCAAATTGTTCGGGTGACAAATTGTTCTCAAGGAGGGCACAGAGTACCCGTTGGCCTAGGTGCTAGGGACCCATTTGCAGTACCCCTCTTATGTATTATTATTATTACTACATCATATGACCACTAGAGGCGTAGCGCTTAGCAAGTTTCACGAATACGCATGTATTAGTCATGTTTCTTGAAATGACAAATCAAAAATCAATATTCTCATGATTACATCATTGTACGAAAATTACCGTTTATATTTAAGATTATCTTTTAATTTTGTAATTTTATTAAAATCTCATCTTTTCTGTTATTAGGGATCTAAGCTTCGAACTAAAATCGAACTGAATTGTAGTTCTCCACAAACGAATTTTCGAAACCATTTCCATTCCGTGTTCCAATTGTTCTAATGTTCGAAATTAGAATAATTCAAAAGGATTTATTGAAAATTTATTTTTCTTAAAGCAGTATATTATTTAAAAAGGCGGCTGGGCCATTCCAGCCATATACACAATAATAAAAACAATTTAACTCGTTCAAAATATTCAATAAAGAAGATACAAGTAATGTAACAACTAACTGAGTTAATTGTTTGAATATCCAGTATATATTGAGATGTATATCAATGATTGAATTGTTAACAATTATGCGTATTCGAATTGTTAAAAATTCGCTTTCCGAGGAACTTTTAATCAAAAATTATGAGAAAACTATTGAGTTTATGAAAAACTTTTTCAAACAAAAGTTGTTTATTTTTTTTAAAGAAGATTTTTTTGTTAACAAATTTTTTTTCTATCTCTTACGGTTTTAAAGATGTATATTTCTCCTTGCCCTAGCGAAGGAAAAAAACATTTGAACTTAATTTTTTGCTCTAGAATACATAACAAAAATGTCAGCTTCTGATTTGTTTTCGTTCTTGAGTTAACGGGTTAACAGACAGACGGGCAGACACATATACCAAGCATTTATGTAATGGATAAATATTTTCAAGCGTTACAAAGTCGGGACTTAACTTAATAGACCTTGTATATTTACATATACTGGGTATAAAAATGAATACTGTGCTTCGATAGTGATTTACAAAACACTATTAAATAAATTCAACACCTGTTTTTTATGTAAACTAAAGATTTTTTTTTCATTCATTTCATTTACATACACAAAATATTATTTTAAAGAAAAAAGTCAACATTCTTGTGCATAAATTATTTTTGAATATCCATCCACCCACTATATCAATACTAATAACAACTCTGTACGTACAGAAACGATATATAAAAATAAATAAAAGTTTTTTTTTTGAAAATATTTAAAAATAAATAAAAAAATATTTATATTTATTATTATTAACAAATGAATTATTTTTTGGGTAGATGTGGATTTGGAACTAAGATGACATAGAAAAATGGAGGACAAAAGTATAATGAGTATATTAAGGTTATTTGGTACAAAGGCTAATGGCATTCTTCATAAGTTCAGTTTGAAATTGGGATGATAATTTCAGAATAAGTTTCATAGAGTTGTTAGAAAATGCCAATCCAGGGTGAATTATAGTGAAATAACCTCTACTACTACTTTTTTCGTATTTTCAACTCAAACCAATAAAGAAAGTAGGTCAATTTAAAATTTTTTAAAGCTGTAACTTAACCCAATAATGCCTTCAATCCTTGTAAGTCAGGATGTTTTTCAATCATTTCTATAATTTATAGTTTACGTTTTCTTAAACAACGCACACATTGTGGCATATCCATTGTTGGCGTGACCTCCATATGCATTATAAAAATATCTCAAAAATGACCAGGATATAAATTATAGACAATGTTATGCACTACAAGTTTCATAAAAACTTTAAAAATAATTTGACCTTGAATATCTTAAGATGCGTGACTATATGAGAATTTTGACCCAGTGTTTAGAATTTGAACAGGAAGGTCTATACAAATTTTGAGTTTATTATCTTTTATTCCGAAGTTAAATCCATATTTGATGTAGTTATATTTAAAGTTATATTTTGTATTATTCAATTGATTTGGACGAATTCAATATGTACCTTGTACGTTAAAAAGAATGAATAAATATATTATTACTATTATTTGTTGAAAATTGATTTAATAAAATTCCAACCAAGCAAATCTTTATTGGTGATTTGAAAACTTGGATGTTTGTTGGTCAGTTAAATGAGGGATATTTAAAACTGTTTGGGATAGTTAAAACCATCCATTAATTTTTACGTCTTTCCGTGAACTTTTTATACAATTTTTCGAAAGATTGTTTCAGCTTATGTTGAATTACTGATCGAATAAACTTAATTATTTCTTAGGTAGATATGGATTTTTAACTAAAAACGACACAGAAAAATTAACAAAAATGTAATGTATATTAATAATATATTTCCTTTTGGGTTGGTTTTTTTTAATCGTTATGTTGTTTGGTGAACAAAAATATCTGTTTAAGAGAGATAGCCCCGTGAGAATAAATTACGTGATTAACAAAGAAAGATGAAATTATTATTTTTATTTTTTTTTATTCTACCAAATACAATAAAACATTATTTTTTCTGATCATCTATCTCATTTAATTTTATATATAAATGTATAATATGGTGATTTTACAAAGTGGTATCAAAAAACGTACCAAATGTACCAAATACAATGAGGGTGTGAAAACTCATTTAACAGATTCATGTCTCATTTTTCAGGATTTTAGGACATTTAATTTGTGTTATACAAAATTCCAATTTCCAATTCATACGCAGTAAACATTACGAACATTTACAAAATCATTAGTTTCTCCCGGTTTTAAAAATCATGGGAGCTATTCAAGGTCTGATATTACTATTATAGAAATAAATAAATCTTCCAAGAATCATGATGTTGATATTCTGGACCAGACAGATAAACCCTACTCTGTTCGAATTTTTTAAACCAGAAGTTAGAAAGGGTTGATCCAAATTGTCGCATAATCTGGCCAAAAAAACGTATTGAAAATCTGACTGATAAAATCTACACTGTTTCAATACTTTTAAACCAAAAATTATTTCGGATTTGTAAAATACGGCTTTCTTCTCAAATATTTGATTTAATTAAGGTAAGAATTTTAACTTAAAGAGCGCAACATCAAAAAGCTATCCTCTTGATTTTTTTCCTCCAATAAACCTTTCTTTCCACCAATTATTATTAGCATCTCTTTTACAAGATATAAAAGGCCCAAAAGAAAGCCACCAGATTTTATAAATAGTTAAAACCAAATATATATATATATATATATATATATATATATATATATATATATATATATATATATATATATATTAAACTTATTAGATTATTTGCTGAAGAAAAGTGAGAAAATATTTTGTTATTAAGTTAGTCTACAAGGATTGTATTTATTCTCAATCTTAATTAAAATTCGTTTTAATTAAAAGCTTTTTTTGAGTCTTATTTTCAGCCTGCTTTGAATCTTGCAAGCTGATTTATTGAGGTATCAGGATGAAACTGGTTTGAAAATGAAATAAGTTTGTGGGGTTGGTAATGGTGGACAATATCCGAATAGTTTTACACAATCATAAAATCTCGATTTCAGTCTGATGCGACTGGGCTATTCATGAAATTCATCATTTAATAAATCCAGAACGTTGCAATAACAGACATTTTCAAACTTTTAATGTGAAACCGTAGCACGTGATATGTGAAGATTGTAACGATTGGAAATGGTTGACAATATTTTTTAGTCTTAAAAAACAATACCCACACAACATAAATTTTATTCGATTAAATATTCAATTACAGATTAAAAACACTACACACCATGATCAAAGTTCCAAGCAAAGTTCCAATGAAAATGAAAGAAAGACCGGAATGGTAGACCGTGATTTTTTGAACCACATTGTACATAATTCATTCATGTTGGAAATATCAGATGAGGTAACAACAGCTTTGTCATTAGCAGCGGTAAACCACAAGCGTATGATTTTAATACATCTCAACATAATTTAAGCTAACTTAAAGTTAAAAAAAAGTTATTTCATATCTACCATAGTACACACATACATACATACATACATACATACATACATATTATTTTAGTATGTATTTTTTTAGTGGATGTATATTTTAATAAACGTTGAAACGGCATACAGCACCAATATCCACTACCACATACGAAGGAGAGCGTACGTACCAGTGAATCAAGGTGAAAGATTTATCAACTTTTAGTTTTAAATTTACGATATTTATTTAATTATTACCTTTTACAGAGTCAGGTTCACTAACTGACTCCATGCGTATACACAACACATACGAGTACATATGTATGTGGAGACAGTATTATTGTATTCAAGTACAGTATTTATTTCAACAAGAACAGATTATTTAACAATTTATAATGAACAAAAATTTAGTTACTTGTATAGTCTATATGTGCGTTGTTTACATATAGACTCCCTTGTGTAACGCGGTACTTTAATTCTTTTGTGGGTCAGGTTTTATTTAAAAAGTAGAGAAAAGAATCTAAAAAGTCCTGTTTTGACTAAAAAATGAATATTTAAAAAAAAACAACTATGTATTGATTCTAAGCAACGGACTATAAACAAAATACTATTGTTATATATCCGGTTCCTGTCATTTTAAGACTAAAAACCTCTATATAAATTACCAGCGCTTCCACGACTTTAAATATTTATCGTTCACACTGCTTCCACCATTTCAAATATTTACCAACTTTCTATTTCTAAGTCTAATCATAAGCTTTTAAACAAAAAAAAACGGTCATCAAAATTGGTTCACTAGTTTTGGCGAGAAAATATATACCAGTTTTTAAACCTAATCATAAGCTTTCAAACAAAACAGTCATCAAAATCGGTCAAATATTTATGGTGTGATGCTCGAAGAAACAAACAGATAAACATACATTTTACAATGATATATATATATATATATATATATATATATATATATATATATATATATATATATATATAAATATATATATCCATCTCACTATAAAAATGAATTGCAAAAAATATCATCCGCGTTATACGGTGGTAATTTTTTTAATGATATATAAAAATGTGTAAAAAATTTGTAAATTAAGTTGGAATTCTTATAACGAAATTCTTTATGCATTCTTTTTAGGCGCCGAAATTATAAAAATGTCCAAATGTTATCTTATATACCTGTTTATTTTTGGAAAATTTGTATTTTGTATTGTATTACATTACTATACACTCAACAAGAAGAAATATCTATGTTTTATCTATAATCAATAAACTGTTTGGATTTATTTTTGTTAATAAATATTGTTGATGACTTCTTTTTCAAAAATTTCACAATCAACATGAAATCAAGTTTTTTTGTTTGTTTGTTGAAATTAATATTCACAATTTACATACTTCTTTAATTTATGTTCTTGGAGTATTGTCGAATAGGTGCGATAGGGCACTGCTAGATAGCGAAGGGAGGGGTGTGTGTGATTATTATCAAAATCGGATCGAATCGGGTTAGGCTGAATGGGCAAAACTGTTTATCACTGAAACCGTAAGAGATAGAACAAAAATTGAAAGACAAAAATGTTCTTAAAAATAAACAACTTTTGTTTGAAACTTTTTTCATAAGTTCAGTATATACCGGATATTTAAGCAATACCGGATACTCAGTTATTATTTTCACTTGTTTCTTTTAATCTGAATAATGTATATTTTGTGTTCAAGCGCACATATTTATAAATTTACGTCAAATTTAGGATAATTCTTTGAACTACATCGAATTGATTGATTTCACTGACACATCTATGGATTCAATATTTTTGAAATTGGCTCGCTACATCGATAAATAATATCTAGGTAGGTTATCACCACCAAATGTTTCTAACATATCAATATATCGTAAAATATCTCGATAAAAGTGTTATTTTATTTTATTCAACTGGTTTTTCAATCCCTAATCATCAGTCAAATCAACAGTCTGAATAATTCGTAAGACGAATTATTTGCTGATTTAAAATTAACAATAATTCCTTACTGTGTTTTATTAAATGGAGAATGCAAAAAATGCCACCAAATAATTTGCATTGATATGTGACTGATTTATTTTTAAAGTATTATTTACCTTTACATTTAGTAATTTAAATTCGTATTAAACTTTAATGCGGGATTAAAAAAACCGAATTATAAGTCGACAATTTTAAAAAATAATCCAACGTCATTCGTAATCATTAAATGGATATCCCTCCATAAACAATATGATAAAATCGTATAACGAAATTAAACTATAGGTATTATTACAATGAACTTGTATAGGTATTTAAAATTAAAGAAAACGAATTATTTATTTAAGTGTACATTATCGTCGTGTTTAGTTACATGCTAGCGAAATACTTTGTTTTTAAATGTAATGGTATCTGCTTTAGAATCAAATTTCGTAGTCCTATGATTAAACTATATCTATGCGCCAAACTTCAATAAATACTGCTTCAATTTTTCCTAATCTTCGCTGTTCTAAAGCGAAATATCATAGGTAAAATATTAAGCTAATGAGCATAATTAAAAAATGTCCCAAATTTTTTAATAAAAAAACGATATTTAAGAATCTTTTAAAAAAATTGCTATAAATTATTGAATTTGTTCTGTAATTTAAAAAAAACGAGAATTATTGACCGTCTCATTGTTTAGTTATAACAACACAAAGTGAAACATTTTATAAATAAATATACGTGTCGGTATGCTGAACAGATACAACTTGACACCACTGTACGTCACTATACGTTGTACTATTCGAGTACATCTATGCAAACAAACAGTATATCAACTGGCGGAATATAATCGACGTTGCCAGATTGTAACTTATAAAAATGTAGGGTAGTATTTGTATATATGTACATATAGACAAGTATCGTATGTGAAACGGTGTCTACCGGTACAGCCTTGGACTAAAATTACGGCTTATTATGCGATTATTATGTTCTTTCACACTTACTATACGCATATGCTCCACAACTTTTTGACTATGTTTGTTTCCATTTATTAATACTTTATGTTGGCGCGATTTTCACGCACATGCAACCACGACTCACGTGAAATGAGTTAAAACGTTATCATCATAGCATCGTTTGAACGTACACATGTAATTATTGTATGTGTATATATAAATAAATATACCTATATAATAAATATAAAAAAACGTTAACCAATTCCGTGCTGTCAATCACAAATTCAAGTTAATTAATTCAGATTGTACAATAATTTGAAGCACGCAAATACTTACATATATTGTGTATACCAACAAGTCACCAAAATTATTTTAAAAACTTTGGGTATTAACAGGCACATTACCTCTGTGCACATGCTCTGTTTCTGTGTAGAGATTGTGAAACGTTCGTTTTCGAAGAAAACAGAAATCGAATATCGAAAAATTAGTCTTAAATCTTTATTTCTAGTGAGATCACTGCTACCAAGAACATATGTTGCAAGCTCCAACTCTTCTGTTTTTAGATATCGTATTCATGTAATAGTAAATAAAACAATTTTAATCAAAATATTATATTTCAAGTAAAATATGAAATACCCTGCACCTGAGAAACTTATATAATACATTTATACCAATCATTTTCTCAGTTTTGGTAAACAAGTTGGTCTTTACATGCGGTTTTCAGTATTTTTGAAGGCGAAATTTTTTTTTCTGTTGGAATATCAATAATTTTTTATTTGCAAATACTTCCGCAGTTCCTCTCACAATTATGTCGGTTGTCGGATGTATAATATATAAACGTAATATTTTACTTACCACGTGTTAGTCCTATATATATATATATATATATATATATATGTAAAAACATAAAAACAACTGACAGATATTCATATGAATATTATATTGGATTTCATTTATGTAATCCTATCGAGGGTAACCAAAAATGATGACACGAAGATGAAAGAGAATTCAGAATCTCAGAATCTATTGTTTATCAGTTACATATATATAGACTTTAATACTTTCGTCTGTTACTAGAGGTGTTTCTATAGAGATGACATTAAAAACACTTGATCATTTTCAAATCCAATACATTAATTTTTTAAGACTTCTTTCTAGATATAAGAATGAGGCATAAAAATCGAATTTCTCATGCACAGTATAGAATAATTAAAGACTATAAAATATAAATTATATAAATTTTATATTTTTTGAAAAAACGATAAATAAGAAAAACGTTCTTGTTTTAGCATGAAACATCTGTTCGACAGATTTTACTCATTTTTTTTTTCACAGGCTAAAAATAACATTTTTTAATAAATCCCGAAGTTTCAGAATTTTTGACCGTTTAGAACGCGAGATAATTAATAATAAAGTAATTCTCTCTCATTCTCTCTCATCAGAAGCATGAAAAACTTCATGTCCGCTATTATCTATTGAAGATTATAGAATTTTAAAAAAAACTAGGAGAGAAAAGATAAATATAAATATAATTTTTTTTTAAATCGTGTGTTACCGTTTTGTTTTCGAAATATAAAAGTTTAAATTTTTTTTTTTCCAAATTACATTATTTTGTATATATGAACAGTGCATTTGTCTATGTGTTGTATATGTGTGTTTATGAATTTGTTATATAATAAAATCAAACCGGTTGTTTGTCCTGATTATATAACACAGTGCTGGAAAGTCCTTAAAATAGTTATTAACTGTTTTTTATAAACTAGCGTATATCAATCCGTTGTTGATGTGGTTGCCTTTCGGTTTCATTATACTAATGGAAGTGACTAGGCCCAGGAACCCCATAAAAAATTCAAAACTCATAGTAGTTTCAGATGTCCCCCTCAAAAGCTAATAACTCTTGTCAGAAACACTTTCAAAATTGTCTTTCTTTTTTTAGATAATTAAGATTAAAATGGTCAACCCGGTATATTGAGTAATATTTACGATTAGAATATGACCAACTGTTTCAAATATAAGAAGTGTACATTATAACGAACCATTCATACCCAAATTCTAGTACAAATTTTATAAATCTATTGTCATTCATATGAATCGTTATTATTACAATACGAGAGTACATACAGAATTCATATACGCACACATTATTCAAATACATAAACAGCCATAAGTACAAACAACGTCAAAAAAGTCGAGCTATAATTTCAAAACTTTATAATTGATTTGTGCCTTATTTAAACGAATTTTGGAAAAATGTTTCGAGAAAAAGTTTTTAGTATAGTTATAATGAACAACTTTTATACGAAGCAATTTTTCGAAAACCGACTCAATACGGTACAAATCAACTATAAAATTGAAAAAAAAATGACATCAACTTTTCTCGTCTGTAGTACAGGAATATAACCAATAGGAGAACAAGAACATAAGAGTGCGGTCAGGTCAACTAAATTTAACATAAAGTCATGTCATGATTAAACAAAAATATAAGAATACAATTAATTATATAAAATTTAAGATCATATCAGATGTTATACACACAGGTATAAAAACCCCAGGTGTGCGACGTGAGCGCATTCTGTCGGCAGACACACCAACCAAATCATATTATTTTTATTATTATATATTATGCTAAACATACATATATATATGCATACAATATAGTTATAGAATTGTATAATCTATTCTAATTGTAATTGTTCTTTTAAAGTTTAGGGCATCGAATGAATTTAAAAAAAAAAAAAACAAAAAACATATCTTTTCCAACACTCCATTCCACTAAAAGTCATTCATTCTGTTGTCTTAAAAATATCATCCTCATTTTTAGAAAAAGCAACAAATTTAGACATTTAATAGATATACATTAAAGCCATTTATGTACAGTGAACGTTAACTATAACGTCAACAGTTGAAACAAAAATACAATTCCAGATCTTTATTGCTCTCAACGTTGTGTAAGATGTAACTTAATTTACGTGTTCAGATCTTTACTTAGCACGGTGATTATGATTACTTGGTCTAATCATCCTATTTACATTCGGCTTTGATCTGTTCTATTTTCAGTATTTCCAATAGAAGATCGTCATTATATCCTCTGATAAAGATTATCAAAGACAATCAGGAAGAACTCTTGGTTTTTTAATTTAAATTTCGAAAGTTGTCATAATTCCTAGATCAATTACTTGTATTGAATAAATACGTGTTTTGGCTACAAAGTAGTCATCACGAGTATGAATTGGCCAATCGTAATTATTAACCTCTAATATATGATACTAATTGCTAATTTTGTAACTATCTTTCAGATAATTACGTGTATACGTATTTATTATAACGTATTTATACAACACTAATAATCTTGGAATTGGGGCATTTTTTTCAAGTTAAAATGCAGTAACCAACTGAGCATTGAGGACAATAATAAAAATAATTGAATGCATTTATTACCGGCTTTTTCTGCTCTATCCATTCCAAATCTAGAAGAACAAAAAAATCAATTTTTTCATTTGTCATGACTTTAAGAATCACATAATATAAACTGAATTTAAGATCAGCTATTGCGTTCAATACCAAAATACTAGGCTATAGAGAATATGTATGAAAAATTTTTTTCACATTTATTTTTAGAATATGAAAATACTGTTAATACTGTAATAATATTTAAAAACGAAATTAAAATCCGACAAATATCAAGGAAGCTATAAGCTTTTAAAGATTATTATCTGCCTCTTTCTTGCAAAAATACTAAAAACGGAGTTTTACGTGTATTTTAAATGGTGAAAGTGTAATATGACGTCACATAACATATCAAGAGGGCTATCACTATCTTTGTCTAATCGGGAATTTCAATCATTCATATCTCGCTTATTTTTAAAGTTATTTAAAAAGTAATTTTACCTTGATATTTGTCATGTAAACATGCTTCAATTCAAGTGAAAAAAAATTTTCATGCATATTCCCTATTGCTATTCCATGAATTTTTTAGTTCAAGTGCTTTTTATGAAAACAGTCACAGAACTTGAAGAACTGACGAAGATATCGACCAAAGGTTATGCCACATAAAGTAGTAGGCAAGGGTAGACTGAATAGGTAAGTATTTTTACCCAACTACGGAGGATTATTTGTTTCGCAGGCCATTTATGTATGTCAGTTAGTATGTTCATCTGGTCACGTGTAGCTCATAAACCACTAATCATATTTTGACAAATGAGGTGTCGTCTTAGTGTTCCACGTGTGACGTCATATTAAATCCAATTAAAGGTTTTGGTATCAAATGTATGGTTTTAGTTCACAGATTCTTAATATTATACTAAAAAGTAAACCCGAAAACCCGACTGCGAAACAAGTTTGAAGAGCTTTGTAAACATTTCTCGTAGTCGAAGGCCTAACTGTGATGCAAAAAGCAAATCTGTAACAATTCCCGGCATTCCCCGACTACGACAAATATTTACAAGGCTCTTCAAACTTGTTTCGTGCTTTTTTCATAGTTGGAATTTAGTTTTTTAAACTAAGGCCCAGTGTTTTTAAGGATAAGCCTAGTTCGTTAACTCGCGTGGTTTAAGTTAAGTTCCCCCACTTCGAGTCCCTTCCCCTGATGACATACTGTACACGTGTCAATAACGTTGCAATCTACACAATTTTTGGGACAATTACACAAAAATCACTCTTTGTTAATAACTTGATATCACTGCATAAAATATTTAACACTTTGAATTGAAATATTTGAGGTTATGATAAATAATATATATGATAAATTATTATTCAGATCTTATAATAATATATATGATAATAATAAAATATAATTATATGTTAATATAATATATATTACTATGCGGGCTAGTTTCGGGATCAAGGTGGGGGAACTTAACTAAAACCACGCGAGTTAACTAACTAGGTTTAAAAAAAACTGGGCATTATTCATTAATAAAAAAGAATAACTCTTTAAGAATTTATCTAAACACACTGAAAATAGTTTCTAACATTATTAATATTTTCAACGATGCTACAAATACAGCTTTTACTGTAATACATATTAAAATACTACAATTATTATTTCAATTCCCATATCGTAATGCTGTTCGAAGGATACAATATAGGTATTCATGAAGCCTATAATGTTTAAGAATGTAGGACTTTTAATTTCACAAAAGAACTATATAAATCCCGATCATCGTAATTAAAATTGAAGGTAAAAGCTTATAAATTGTGTATAATTCATTCGCAATAAAGAAATAAACATTTTTAAACAAAAAGAAGTATATCAGTCAAGAAGAAGTATAGTAAAAAAATAAACAAAAGGAAAATCACTGTGCATTCAATACAACACAAATAGACATCAATTGTGAGAAGTAAGTAAGTTTGTGTTGTTGTCGTCCGTACACCAAAGACATATTATCATCGGCCGAACACTAAAACATCTGTTACAATTTATATCTAATAATGGTGGTATGATGTTGTTGGATACAGAGCTTTTGTCTTTTCTTTTTTTTTTTTTATTCAAGTCAACAATAGACTAAGCAGAGAGTGTAGTATCAAAGCCGCAGGGGTGGGCAATATGTCGATCGTGATCGACCGGTTGATCGCGAGGCCAATTTTGGTCGATCACTCGTGATGTCTTGATAACAAGTAATTGAAGAGTTTGAGGTTAAATTTCAAGATTTTGAAAAAATAAAGAATTTGTGGAATTTATATCGTGTCCTTTTTCATATATTTATTATTTGTGTATACTTAAGCGTCACAATACAAAAATTGTCAAATTCTATTTAGGTTAACTTTACAGACAAATGTCATTGAATTTTTAATTAAATATTCATGAGAAAAAATTGATTCATCAACCAGGAATCCGGATATCCAGAGGGCCGATAATCGATTCCTGGTTGACGAGTTAATTTTTTCTTATCAATATTTCATGATAAATCTTTTCCTTGTAGAAAAGATTTACGTGTGAGACGCATTAGCCAAAAAATTGCATATTTCATACGGAGCAAAAGGCGTTAATAAATGAAATTATTAATTTACAATCTGATTTAATCTTACAAGCCAGAAAATTGGAACAAGATTTTTGGAAATACGTCAACCGTGAAAATTATCCCAATATCACAAAATGTAGCGAATATATTTATTTTTGTTTCGGATCTATATACCTATCTGAATTGGTATTTTCATACTTATAGTTAACGAAGACTCAACAACGTTCTGTCCCGACTAATTCCCATACTGAAGACTCATTATTATTATCTTTGTCAGGATCTACACCTAATTATGATTCTTTGATTCTTCTCCCCATTAATGTTAAGGCAATAAATAAATTCCAAAACTTTCTTTATCTGCTAATTTGAATTAATTTTGACCCGATAAAAAATCATGATGTTTTTTTTACGTAGGTGGATATACAGGATGTTTCAGTACGACGTAGACTCCCACGAGCTATTGATAGATTAAGAAAAAACAAGTCTAAAAATCTTATATCATTCTTCCATGATCCAAATTTTCCTGACCCAAAGAAAATCGCGAAAATGAAATCGTAAATTAAAATTATCACCATAGATAGATAGATAGATTGTAGAGGCTGCCCTATACGGGCTACACTTCGACCATAAGGTCCATTGTGATACCTAAGGATGCGAGGATGTGAGTCGAGTGGAAGGAATTTTTGTGTATAGACTAGGAATTGGTAGGATATGCGGCTGCAGCCGATATTCATCTGGCGATATTCATCTGAAGTTCGTTAAGGAAACTGCCGAAAATCTTCTGAAGCATAACCGGCTACTTCATCCTTGTCCATACGCCGACAGCTTAGTCAATTAACCGCCCCTTTTTTTCCCTAATATTTGTCAAACTGCCGATGTCGGGATTCAAACCCATAACCTCCCAGTTTCCAAGTATGCATACTGCGCAGACATAACGCCTTAGACCGCTCGGCCACTTGGACTGGTAAAAATTACCACCATACTGTGCAAGTTTATAACAACTTCTTCATATGGTACAAGTCGACAAATAGTACAAGCCTTCGGGATACATTTTTAAGATAATAAGTAGATCTTATACACACACAAATTTAACCACCCCTGGTATAAGGTATCATCAGATCGTAGCAAGAATTGTAACACAAAAATATAGATTATCGTCAAAGACAAGAAGAAAACAAAACAAAAGAAAGTGTGAAGAAGTTGAGTGAGTGAAGAAGAAGAAATAGAGACACACCACCACCACTACCGACCGCTCTCTCGATCTCGACTCGATCGCCGTCGTCATAAAGCGTTAAAAGTACAATGGTAACACATATTCGAAAACAATAGAAGAATATCAGAAGTCAAGTCGCGTATCGCGTCTCGATTATCCCAATTTCCGATATACACATTCATTTTATATTGAGTATAGTGCAATTAGTGCGGGTAATCGTCCGTTCCTTCTTAAACAACACGGGTTGTTGATACCCGCACCCTCTTGTATGTATATACATATAAAGATGTGTGAATGGACAATAATCAATGGTAGTTGTCTTATAAATATATAGGGTGAGAAATATTTGATCTATCTACTGTTGTTGTTTAAGTTCTTCTTCTTCATTCTCTTTCTTCGCATTCGAAAATGTTTTGTTGAGATGCTCTGTTCCAGTCACAGCTACAACCCATGTGACACTTTTTTTTTATCAAGCAAATTGTTCTCGATTGTTCGGTGTGTTCGATCTGATTATAGAGTACTTTATATAACGTTTTTGCGTTATGTTATGTTATATATTATTATTGTGTAAATACACAATTGTTTTTCATTATTTTAGTTTTGTGATGATTGGAATTTTTTTAACTTATAATTATTATTGTTTTCTTTGTATCCTTTTGTCCTTTGGTCCTTTACATTTAAAAACTTTTGATTTCTATATAGGAGGCCGGACATTTGTGTAATATTGATTTCATTTTCTTGAAGGTTTATTTGTTCAAAACAGTTATTGTTTATGATTGTTTTTGATATTCATTTATGAAAATAAACTAATAACCTGTGTATATACAGGGTGAGTCGGAAGGTATATTCACGTGACAATAATGCAAAAAACGTATGCGATTTTCTTCTTTTTTGTCATAATCGTTAAATAACTGTCGCAATGCCATGACACATTCTCAAAACAAATTTTTGTAAGTCTCGAACGTAACAAACTGATTGCAAGTTTTAAATCACAAATTTTGAATACAGTAGAAGACAAGATAACATTTTTTAATCACGCGATAATCACGTGCACAATTCACTTCTGGCGATTGGGCCGTTTCATATATATATATATATATATATAGTTGAAAGGAATGGATCAAACGCCAGGAGTGTATTGTACACGTGAAATTGATGCAAAAAACTCGTATATCCTTATCCGATTGTCATTTGTTTTCAGGTAATCGCGTGATTAAAAATGTATTATAAGGTATTATAAGTTTTGTAACGGCTAAAAATATGTATGGTAGAAAAAAAAATTGTGTACAGATATTCAAAAAATGTTCTAATAGGGAATATGCATGAAAATTTTTTTTCACTTGAATTGAAGCATATTTACTTGATAAATATCAAGGTAAAATTACTTTTTAAATAACTTTAAAAATAAGCGAGATATGAATGATTGAAATTCCCGATTAGACAAAGATAGTGATAGCCCTCTTGATATGTTATGTGACGTCATATTACACTTTCACCATTTAAAATACACGTAAAACTCCGTTTTTAGTATTTTTGCAAGAAAGAGACAGATAATAATCTTTAAAAGCTTATAGCTTCCTTGATATTTGTCGGATTTTAATTTCGTTTTTAAATAT
This sequence comes from Nineta flava, assembly GCA_963920215.1. Classification (NCBI taxonomy): domain Eukaryota; kingdom Metazoa; phylum Arthropoda; class Insecta; order Neuroptera; family Chrysopidae; genus Nineta; species Nineta flava. Next base: position 104,087,446 of record OY986042.1, read on the forward strand.
TATTACAGTATTAACAGTATTTTCATATTCTGAAAATAAATGTGAAAAAAAATTTTCATGCATATTCCCTATTACTCCAATTTAGCAATTACTGCATTTCTACCTGTCGCCCGAAACAAAGAACAGAAATAACTGTTCTTTACTGTTCCCCTATTCCTAGAAAATAGGGGCAAAATTTGAAATGTAATTTCAAAAAACCTTAGAGAACTTTTTGATTATTTTATTAATCATTAACTGTTCTGATATTTTGTGTGCCTTCTAGAGCAAAATCTTCACTTCAAAAGTTCGTAAATGGATGAAATCGGTCAATGAACGTTGAGAGAAAAATTATTAATTTTTTGCTAATTATTTTAAAAACCATAAAACTAATCAAATTATAAAGTGAATTTTCGTAATTTGTGGATCAAAATAACCTAGCAACAAGATTTTACACCGAATCGAAGATAACAAACTATTATCGATTTTTTTGATATTTTTAAGATTTTTTCAATCTTCCCTTAGAAAAATTTGAAAAAATCGACAAAATTGTATTATCTTCAAATTCAATAACGAATATTTTTTTAGGGTAATTTGGACCCAAGGATAACGAAAATTTAGTCAAATCTAATGTAAGACTTGTTGTTTTCACGATACAGCCTGTAACTCACTTGTTGATTCCAGGACTCATGGGTCGAAAACGTATATGGCTAATTATTTTGGAAACCATATAACTAATCAAATTTTTAAGTGAATTTTCATAATTTTTGGATCGAAACGACCTAGACATGCGATTTTAAACATAATCGAAGATAAAAAAATTTTTTCGATTTTCTCGATTTTTTCAAGGGGTACCCCTTGAAAAATTTGAAAAAAACAATAAAAATTTTTAACCTTCAAATTCAATGACGAATACTTTTTTAAGGTTATTTGCACCCAAAGACAACGAAAATCTGGTCAATTTTAATGTTAGACTTGTTGTTTTTAAGATATAGCATATAACCCACTTGTCGATTCCATGACTCTGGGTTCGAAAACGTATACTATTAATTATTTAGAAAATCAAATAACTGATCAAATTTTTAAGTGAATTTTCATAATTTTTGGATCGAAACGACCTAGACATGCGATTTTAAACATTGTCGAAGATAAAAAATTTTTTTCGATTTTCTCGATTTTTTCAAGGGGTACCTTTTATAAAAATTTGAAAAAAACAACAAAAATTTTTTACCTTCAAATTCAATGAGGAATACTTTTTTAAGGTAATTTGCACCCAAAGACAACGAAAATCTGATCAATTTTAATGTTAGACTTGTTGTTTGTAAGATATAGCATGTAACCCACTTGTCGATTCCATGACTCTGGGGTTCGAAAACCTATATTTTTAATTATTTAGAAAATCAAGTAACTGATCAAATTTTTAAGGGAATTTTTATCATTTGTAGATCAAGATGACCTAGAAACACGTATTTGTGCCCTATATAATATTTCGAGACAAATGTTAATAGTTAGTATAACAGCTGGTTAGTATAACAAATCTTATCCAAAGCATTTTTTCGAAAACCGAATAAATAAGGCATAAATCCATTATAAAATTTTGAAATGATAGCTAGTATTGGTACCTCTGGTGGGCTGCGGAGCTAAATATTTCAACCAACTAGCATAAATTACTAAGTTACTAAGCACACCAAAATGCGATCATGAAACTTGTGAACCGAAGAGTATGTCACGAGGGTTGAGTCAGAAAACATCAACCTACTAGCTCTAGTTTATAATTTACCAGTCCAAGTGATCGAGCGGTCTAAGGCGTTATGTCTGCGCAGTATGCCTACTAGCAAACTGCGAGGTTATGGGTTCAAATCCCGACATCGGCAGTTTGTCAATTATTAAGAAAAAAAGGAGGGCCGTTAATTGACTAAACTATCGGCGTATGGACAAGAAAGAAGTAATCGGCTACGCTTGAGAAGGTTTTCTGCAGTTTCCTTCACGAACTCCAGATGAACATCGGCATAGTTCCTATCATAGTCGGCTGCAGCCGCATATCCGTCCAATTCCTAGTCTATACACAAAAATTCCTTCCACTCTACTCACATCCTTAGGCATCACAATGGACTTTATGGCCGAAGTGTAGCCCGCCCAGGGCAGCCTCTACAATCTATCTATCTAGTTTATAATTTACTCACCAGAGAGCATGTCCAAGTGCTAGAGTTCTCAATACATAGAGGTAGAGGAAACATTTCAAAGAGAAATTCATTTAAATTAAAAAACAATTGCCATACAAATGTCAATCAAATAAAAATTCTGTCAATATAAAACATGCTGCATGTACTCGTATTTATGAGTACAATTAAACTAAGTAATAATTAAAGAAGAATCGTATATTCGTTTAAGATAATAATAATTAATTAAATACAATTTAAGTTAAATTAAAAATCATAAAAATGAATATCATATATCTCACATATCACAAATCATATACACATATCATATTATAAGTATAAGTATAAGCTGCATACACATGTATATGTATAATTTACAAATAATAATAAAAAATAATTGACATGACACAATTATAATAATTAAACGAATTCTTTTTTTGTTTGGTTTTGTTTTAAATATTCATTGCGCATTGCGCGTTGTATGGCATCCATTTATGACTACAATAGAGAATATGCATGAAAATTTTTTTTCACATATATTTTCAGAATTTGAAAATACTGTTAATACTGTAATAATATTTAAAAACGAAATTAAAATCCGACAAATATCAAAGAAGCTATAAGCTTTTAAAGATTATTATCTGTCTCTTTCTTGCAAAAAAACTAAAACCGGAGTTTTACGTGTATTTTAAATGGTGAAAGTGTAATAAGACGTCACATAACATATCAAGAGGGCTATCACCCTCTTTGTCTAATCGGGAATTTTCATCATTCATATCTCGCTTATTTTTAAAGTTATTTAAAAAGTAATTTTACCTTGATATTTGTCAAGTAAACATGCTTCAATTCAAGTGAAAAAAAATTTTCATGCATATTCCCTATTACCTTTGAAATATTTTGTGTTTTGATTAGGATTTTATTATCTACTAGAAGAAACAGTAAAAATATTCTTATAGAGAGGGCAAAGGAAATTTATGTTAAATAATTTTATTTTTCTTAATTTAAATTAAGAAATAAATACGAAAATTTGATGGGTAGTGAAATCAAGTGTTGAAAAAAGGTATTTTTTTTTAACAAGCTAACACTTTATGTTTTACGTGTCTTTTCAGAGTAATTTTCCTTTTTCGTAGATCACTTCGACCATGAGGTCCCTTCTGATTCCTAAGGATGTGAGTAAATGGAAGAATTTTTGTGTGTAGACTAGGAATTCGTAGGATGTGCGGCTGCAGCCGACTATGATAGGAAATATGCCGATTTTCATCTGGAGTTCGTGAAGAAAACTTTCACAAGCATAGCCGGTAACTTTGTTATTTTCCATACGCCAACAGTTTAGTGAATTAACAGCCCCTTTTTTGTCTTAATAATTGACAAACTACCGATGTCGGGATTCGAATCCATAACCTCCCAATGCCAAGTAGGCATAACGCCTCAGACATACGCCTTAGACCGCTTGGCCACTAGTAAAAAACAAACCTAAGAAAACAGTTTAAATTTTATTAAATAGATAATTCAAACGTTCGTCAACACATGTTTTTAATGCAATAGGGAATATGCATGAAAATTTTTTTTCATTTGAATTGAAGCAATTTTACTTGACAAATATCAAGGTAAAATTACTTTTTAAATAACTTTAAAAATAAGCGAGATATGAATGATGAAAATTCCCGATTAGCCCTCTTGATATGTTATGTGACGTCTTATTACACTTTCACCATTTAAAATACACGTAAAACTCCGGTTTTAGTATTTTTGCAAGAAAGAGACAGATAATAATCTTTAAAAGCTTATAGCTTGCTTGATATTTGTCGGATTTTAATTTCGTTTTTAAATATTACAGTATTAACAGTATTTTCATATTCTGAAAATAAATGTGAAAAAAAATTTTCATGCATATTCCCTATTATATAAACTGCATATTTCAAAGAATGTTTATAAACATTATCTATTATAGTGTCTATTTTAATAATAGAGTTATTATAATTTTAAGTACAAAACAAATCTGTTCTCCATACGACGCTGTGGAGTATACAAAAAAATTGTTATCTACTATCAAGCCTCATGCATGAACGTCCTTAGTTATTATAACGTCAAGATTTGAGTTTATTCTTGAATTTGGAACAGAGTATAACCAGTTTAAGTTTCCAAAACAATCGACAGAATGCCTTGCTGTGATGAATTTAATAAAAATGGGCTCAATTCAGGACTTCTAGCTATCCAATCAATCACTTGTACATATTATCATGGAAGTACAACAAACAATTAAATTTTGTAATATGCAGGCAGGCAGGAGAGCCAACAACACACCAACACCATTATATGCGAACGTAAAGTGATAGTCGTACCTATTGCTACTCTGAAGTGAATATTGGTTGTGTTGAATTTGATGAAATGTATATTTACATAAATTATACGTAAATGAGAAGAGAGAATTATAATATATATAAAAAATAAAAGTAACATGATGTTCCTCGTCAGGTCAGATCATCTCTTAAACACTATAACATAAGAATATATATATATATATATATATACAGGGTGTCGCATAAGTAGTCGGGTTCCATAAGAGGGCAGATAGAGGGTACGATTTTGGAACGACATATCCTGAAATATTTTTTTATTAGACGCACCGTTAATTAATTAAGGAAACTAAGTTGTAATCAGAGTTGCAAAAAGTGTAGTTTTTTATAATTCATTTTTGATTTAATTATCAATTTTTGGAAAAATGTATTGCTTAAATTTTTCAAATTATTAATTCCTTGAAAAGTGCATTAATTAAATTTTTTTATTTTTTGAAAAATGTAATAAATAAATTGTTTTAATAATAAATTTAAACAAAAAAACTACGCAAATTAAATTCGTTAAATTATAAAGTTTTCTCAAAAGTTCATTAATTAAATTATTTTATTCAAAAATTTACTTATTGCATTATTAAAAAAATTAATCAATAAAATAATTTAATTAATGCACTTTTCAAGGAATTAATAATTTAAAAATTTCAGCAATACATTTTTCCAAAAATTGATAATTAAATCAAAAATGAATTATCAAAAAAATTCACATTTGCAACTCTGGTTTCAAATTAGTTTCCTTAATTAATAAATAATTTATTAACGGTGTGTCTAGTAAAATAATGTTTCAGGACTTTTCGTTCCAAAATCGTACTCTCTACCTACCCTCTTATGGAGCTCGACTACTTATGGGTCAGCCTATATATATATATATATATATATATATATATATATATATATATATATATATATATATATATATATATATATATATATATAGCAAAAGTTTTGTATAATAATACATTTAATATGCATAACTGATTAAGATTATGGAATGTGCCACACTCGCTTATTATAGTCTTCATCATCATAAATGTCTTGTATTTTATTTTGTTGTATGTTCAAGCAACCAATGATACCTATGCGTTTGTGATGTCACGAGAGACAAGACGATAATAAGTCAGCAAAGGTCAACATGTAAATTAGAATCCTGATTATCGATAAATATTCGAGAGACAGATGATAGTACTCTCTTACAATCGCTATAGATTTAGCTCTACTCAAAACTGGGAGATTGCTGATTCGGCTTCCAACGGTGGTGATTTGTCAATTATATTAATTTATTAAAAAAATTAATGGAGCGGTTAATTGACTAAACTGTCAGCGTATGGACAAGAACAAAAGTAACCGGCTATGCTTGTGAAGGTTTTCTACAGTTTTCTTTCTCAAACTCCAGACGAATATCGGCATAGTATCTATGAAAGTCGGATTCGAAAATTCCTTGTCCTTCAGAGGTCGGTTCAAAACGAATAGAAAAGCCTACTTGCCAGGCATCGATCTCCTCTACGCTACTAGCTACTACTTTTGATCAAACCTCCATAGTGTTCCACAAAATAATTAAATTGCTCGAACAAAATATAAGCACAAGTGTTGAATAGAATGGTTTTTTTTTTCAATTCTTACTGAAGAGTTAGTTTGTTCATTTGCTTGAGGAGAGTAGTCATTCTTCGTTGATCGAACAGCAAGAAGTTATGGTAAGAGAAGTGAATGCATTATTAAAAGTGTGATTATCAAATGTAAAGCACATTAATAAACATATATATATATATATATATATATGCTATCATTGTCTCTGTTTATTCCATATTAGATTTATATATTGTATCTTTCATAATAAGAGGTAGAATATTATACTGTCTTATGTACATTTCATATAAGAATTTTATAAAAAATTCATTTCTTTTTCCTTTTTGTATATTTAAAACTGTAGGAGGCGATCAGTTCATATTATAAGTTTATATGCTTATGTCGCCGGCGTAATCAGAGTTCAGTTAAATAGTCGCATTTATAGCCGTAGGTTAGCTTGTAGCGGTTGTCCCGGACGGGACACGATTAGACCATAAGGTGCAATGTGATGGCTAAACGCTAAGAATATGGTTGAAGGACCAAGATTTTGTATGCATACTAGGGATTCGTTGGTTGTGCAGCCGATAGGAACTATGCCGATATCTGGAGTTCAAGAAAGGAAACCTTTACAAGCACAGCTGGTTACTTTCATTCTTGTCTATTCGCCGACAGTTAACCGTCTGTTTACTGTTTATTAACTCCCATAGCTGGGTATCCAACCCGCAACATCCCAGTTCCAAGCAGAGCGAATATATATATATATATATATATATATAGATGTATTTTATTTATCGGCTATAAACCAGCCCAAGTGGCTGTGCAGTCATATTCGCTCTGCTTGGAACTGGGGTGTTGCGGGTTGGTTTATATATATATATAAACCAATCAATATATATATATATATATATATATATATATATATATATATATAAGCCAGCCCAAGTGGCCGTGTGGTCATAATCACTCTGCTTGGAACTGGGATGTTGCGGTTTGGATTCCCAGCTATGCAAATTTGTCAATAAAGAGACGGTTAACTGTCGGCGAATGGGCAAGAATGAAAATCACCAGCTATGCTTGTAAAGGTTTTCGGCAGGTTCTTTTCACGAACTCTACATATCGGCATCCCTTAGCCTGCATACAAAATCCTTGTCCTATATATATATACATACGCATTTCGGTCCAGAAATTTTTTCGTTTTAGTAATTATAGCGTTTGTCGTTTCTATAAATTTCGATTAAACATAATTTAATCTGCGTTTATAATTGCCCAACATTTCCTGGAATGAAATCCGTTTGAGAAATTTCCGCAGATATTGTTTATTTGCTATTGAAAAAATGTTAGTGTTGCTTGAGGCATTGTAGTTAGTCTATGAATTTTTGATGGTAAGTGACTTGGCATATGACTAGTAAAACGCATATTGACTAAAGTTTCAATTATACCTACAACAAGTGTGTATGTATATTATTCGAGTGAAGTAGATGAATATATTGAATAGGTTATAGGATGTCACACCTTAAATTAAATAAATTCCTTTCATTTTTTGTGTAGTCGATTATTTTTCGTCATTTTAATCATCTTTATTTTGTAAAAATTTCTTGATCATTCCTAATAGTTTTTCAATGATAGAATTTTAAAATTTTAGACAATAAATCTAGGTCACAATCAATAAAGTCGATGGTATTTTACTGATAAACTTCCTATTTTTACAATGTAAATACATTTGTTTTTGGTTATTTAAAAAACCCATTTACATGGAACTACATGAAATATGTTTACAGTCTTTAATAGTTATCAAATCTGACTAAATCAGATAAGTTAGATTTATAACTATCCAGTATTTACTGATTATCAATGCACGAACTGTTTATTTTACTTAATACAGATGTATAAAAATACAAAAAAGTGTATAATGGTACTATATACGTATAAACTTTTGTAATCAAGTTGGGGTAAAACCATTCAGTTTAAAGAAGAAAAGTTTCAGACAAAAGTTATTTATTTTATAGAAAAGAAACATTTATTACATTGGACATTGACCTCTATCAATAATGGTTTCGAAGTTTGAGGAAAAGATTCACGATCCAATTTTATCCATTCTAGAATTCACAGTCAATGTTTCAGCTTTTAACATCTTTTCGGTTTTTAGTTATCGTGTTAACGGACGGGCGGATTATTCTCGATATATATGCCCCCATTCATAAAAATTGAACCACCAGTAGATCACATTCTAAGCGTATTATTACTAAATATATGTATATTACATATAATAACACTTGGAATGTTTCAACTGGTTCAATTTTTATGAACTCGAGCGTACATTGAGTATAAAAATGATACAAAAAATTACCTTAAAAAAAGGATAAACTTCGAATAGAAAATCCTGAAAAATTTGGATAAAGAAAATAATCGTTACGTATGCGATCAACAAAATTATCCTCCAAGTTTCAGAAATATCAATTTCTATAAACCATTCGAGTACACCGGTCAACAAGTAAAATTATAACATACCCCGAACACAATAATATGAAACATAATAAGAACTTCCCGTTACCTCCACCAAATGTAAATGTAAAATGATAATGTCAACAATATGTCTATACATTATCTTGGAAAAGAGCTAATAATTTTCAAACGACTAAACCGATTTTTATCCAACATATAGCTAAGAACCGCCGCAAGTAAAACAAGTTATATAATAAAAAACGCAATCAAATCAGTCCACACATTTGACAGGTACGATGCCACAGGCAGACCCACAGACAGACACAGAGACATAGACGCTTCAAACTTCAAACTTTCGTCTTTTTGCATCGAGGGTAAAAAAACGATTTTGATAATTAGATCGAAAAACCGAACCTTTTCTAAGCTACAAAATAGTTTATTCGATTTCAATTAAATGATAATTCCTGAAAAAAAAATTCCCAAAATTTGATTGTAATTTATAGTCCCTATTAATAAACGCCAGTCTCTATTTTTAAGACATAAAGTAGTACTAAATGATTTGTATTATGGAAATTTCAAATGAAATCTTAAAACGATAAAAATTCAATTCAGTTGTTACTTAGTAAACGGTTAATATTCAAGAAAACAAAATACAAGTAAGTCACTGTATGACGGTGTACACATGGCGTCAAAAGTTGATGTGAGTTTTTAAAATTTTATAATAAATTTGTGTCATATTCATTAAGTTTTCGAAAAAAAAATTTCGAATAAAAGTTGTTACTATATTTATACTAAACAATTTTTTGCCGAAGCATTTTTTTCGAAAACCGATTTAATAGGGCACAAATCAATTAAACATTATATTATCGAATGACAATAACTAGTGAGAACTCTAGGTTTTTGAAATAAAATTTCAAATTCGCCCTCTTTACCTGGATCAGTTTTTTGTATTATAAATACGTATTTCGACTACAATGTAGTCATCATCAGTATAAATTAGCTAGGCGTACTTTACTCTTTGACAATTAGAAATAGATAGAAAGTCGAGATCAATAGACAAAAATAAATAAATAGACAATTAACTAAATTAAAATATACTGGATTTAAAATATAATAGATTTTAAATTATATTGAAATTACTCTTGTTAAAATTTCCTTCATTCACATTTATTCCTGTTAATTTTACTCTTATGAAAATTACTTTTATATTGTCACCAAATTAGTAACAAGTAATATATTCTGCGACAATATAAGAGTAATTTTAATAAGTATAAAATTAACAGGAATAAATGTGAATGAAGGAAATTTTAACAAGAGTAATTTCAATATAATTTAAAATTTATTATATTTTAAATCCAGTATACTTTAATTTAGTTAATTTTCTATTTATTTTTATTTTTGTCTATTGATCTCGACTTTCTGTCTATTTCTAATTGTCAAAGAGTAAATTACGACTAGCTAATTTATACTGATGATGACTACATTGTAGTCGAAATACGTATTTATAATACAAAAAACTAATCTAGGTAAAGGGGGCGAATTTGAAATTTTATTACAAATCAATTATACAATTTTAAAAGCTAACATCAACTTTTCACGTCTGTTGTACCTTTTAATAATATAAAAAAACAAGTATAATAATAAAAGTAGTTACTATATTTATAATGAACAACTTTTAGCCGAAGCTTTTTTTTTCGAAAACCGAATCAATAAGGCACAAATCAATTATACAATTTTAAAAGCTAACATCAACTTTTGACGCCGGTTGTACCTTTTAATAATATAAAAGAAACAAATATAATAATAATGTCACAAATGTAATCAAAAACACTTTACGTAATTAAGTAATGGTCCATGTTTGTTTTCATAGTCGTCTAATTTTTATTTGAGACTTATCTCAACTTGTCAGTAAATAATCTAACTAATTTCTACAACAACTTTAAGATACTACACACCACCGGTTGTATGTTTATTTACGTACATCGATAATAGACTGATGTAGTAAATTACATACCGTGGAACGATACCAAAAAATAAATTGGAATGTTCAATTTGTCTACTACTAATATTTATAAAGAAAAAAAAACAACACCGATTAATTGATAAAACATACAGGAAACAAAAACAACAAAAAAATGTATCGTGTAAAACAATTACACATTGACTTCCATGCATCGACGGTGGTTTACGAACAATTTTGGGTAGATTTTTAATTTAGATCAAATTATAAGAATTTCTTCTCATTTGGAAATAGATTTTAATTAATATAAAGATTATTTAAAATAATCAAAGAGAACTCTAGGTTTTTTGAAATTAAATTTCAAATTTTGCCCCAATTCCTAGAACCATTGTATTTTATAAATACGTATTTCGACTACAAGGTAATCATCATCAGTATGAATTAGCTAATCGTAACTATCTCTGGGATATGGTGTCAGAGATATGTTGGTCGTTGCTAATTTGGTGCGTGTCTCACAATAATATTAAAAAAGTGTTGTCTTTTATATGGTCTGACGCAAGTAGTACCTGAAGGATTATTTAAGTTGACTGACCAATTAAGGGATTAAGTGTGTGAAGAGACCAACCCATTTATTGGCGGTAACCTTATCTGACCATGCGATTTTGTTATTGTCAATAAGGTGAGGGTGTTGATCGAAGCCAACCTTGATATTCAGGTAGTAAATTTTTTGAAAATAGTTTAATTTTATTAAATCAGAATTTGGAATTGAGCCCCATTGTTTCTTAATCTATTATCTGTTTTCTTAATCTGTGTATGTAGTTCGGGTCTTAAAAATCATGCCTATTTGTTGTTTACGATCGAAAAAGTAATCCATTATATGTGTAATTTTATTTATGTCAAAATTTGTATATCTTAAATTTATTGACAAATAATTTATTTCCAAACTTTTGTTCATTGAGATATTTCTATAGAAACTACTATGTTAGAGATCTGGACCGGTTATAACTATGGATCGGTCAGAAACCAGTTATAACTTTGGAACGGTTTGGAAATTGAACGGTTTGAAACTTCTGATAGTTTTTTTGGGTCCGTAAAGAAAATTTACATTGGGGTTTTATCCCATAATTAATTCGCTATCGATCATAATTAAGACCACCGTTTATATGTTTGAATATGCTGAGGTTTAATGCAGTCAATAGGTTCTCTACCCGTAGTGTATGGTACATCTGGTTTCGAGACTCTTATTCGACCTAACAAATCGTTATGAAATACTCAAATATTATGTATTCATCGACACAATACTTCTATACAATTACCTCTGAAGATGGAGGTATAAGATATTTTGGATAAACAGTAGTGTTAAGTTGATATTTGGAGTTTGTAAAATATTGAGAGTGTTAAAGTTATGCATTCGGAAAAAAGTTGAAAAACAAGAAGAAAATGTTATAATTTTATCACTCACATCTTTTCATCAAGTCGTTAAAAGTTTTCAAACAAAAATTCAAGAAAGGAGATGAATAAGCAAAGTAGAAACCACATTTAAGTCCAATACCACTCAGGCTTATGATATTTAATATCTCGCTTGATTTCAGGCGGAGGTTCTGACTTCAATTGATTTCAGAATGTTCATTACGGTACAATCATTGCCAGTTTTGTTAATTTGACAATGTGTTCAACTATTCTATAGGGGGGGCGAATAAATAACGTTATGATTTATTTAATGAATGCGTATTTGTGCATCATTTGGTTTGAACTCGTGAACCAATTAAATCTTATATGGGAAAAGGTGTAACGTATGTAAAATTCTTTGCAAAGACCGTCTAGACATCACCAACTGCTGAGAACGTCGCCTGGTGGAAGTTTCGGGGTTTTCCTCACTACTTGATTGCTGGCGAGCAATGTTAACATCATTTCGAACTGCACGAGGTTTTCCAGCACGCGGAAGATCACAGTCAGCCCCATGTTGCCGAAAACGCTGAACCAATCGGTAAATTGTCGGAACATGAAAGAAATTTCAATATTATCTTTGTGTGTGAATAACTGAATGCTGACTTTCAAAATAAAATTGAACAACTTTGGTTCTTTGTTTTGTGCTGAGTGTTTCCCAAGTTTTTCATAGTTAATTCTGAAAAAAAAATGAAAAAAAATACGTAAACAAAAAATTTATTCAATAATTAAACGTTACTCATGCGCCACGCTATTTAACCAGCAGATCACAAATATACACCTATTTTAAAAGTTGAGGTATTGGAAATACTGAGAAGGCAATGTTATTATATTGGACGAAGTATTCCTACGTCCTGAAAAAAACTCAAATGTCTCATTTTGACGTGGAAATAATTTGTTCACGTTTAATAGTACTAAATTGTATATGACACGATTCCATTTTCAATTAACGTTATTTCAATAACTCTCTGTATATTTTATATTAGTAAAGGCACTTTCATTTAAGGCCTCTTAAATATTAAATATTAAGTAGTGTATGCAGTTAACTTCTATGTTAAATAATATTTATAAACAAAAATATTACCAGAAATGACATTTATAGCTCTAAACATCTCATAAATGTGTAATATTTATTATTTTTTTATTTTAATTCATATAATATTCTTGAATTCTTTTTTTTTTATATATATGTTATAGACACCTTAATATATACATTTTTTTTTCTTTTTAATTTTTATTAATTTTATTACAGGTTGATAATAAATAGACATACAGCTTTGTGTATTATAAAAATACCTACAGTAAAAACTGGAATCATATCGAAGGTGGTTCGTCGATACTCAAGCGTCGAGAAATTTGTGGCAATCGCTGTATAGTTAGCATGACCGTCATCAATAATTTCAAAAGTGACTTAATTTAAGATATTTAGTAGAAAAACACAGTATGACAAATTACACAAAAAAACAAGTGAACATAACAACTATGTAAATTGCTTAAATAATCAATATATGCTGAGTTTACGACAAATAGTTTTTTTTTAAAGTTATTTGTAAAAGAGGAACATTTTTTGTCTTTAATTGTATCGTACGCTTTCAACGATGGGTATCTCCCTGGCGTGAGAAATCAAAGTCCCATTCACAAACTTTACCTTTCTTTTCAGCTCTATAACGAAATTTTAGCCCGTTATTTGTTCCGTTCTTGAATTATTTCATAACTGGAGTCACAAGAAATTTGTTTATTATCCCACTATACTCGATACTTTTATAAAACCATATCACTTAGGTCGCCTTAAACCGTTTTCACTGTATCATACAAATGCATGCCGTTCTTGATGGCACTGCACATATATGGGGAAGATAAACTTGTTTTTTTTTTGTGGATTGTATTTTTGTGGTTTTTTTTTTTTTTTTTAAATATTTATAGATCATGTATATATTTAACTTGGTATTTGATTTGATTTTAAATTTATTGAACAGTTTTTGTGATATTAATGGGTAATATTTTAAATACTAATTAGAAAGAAGTGGGACTATTTTTTTGGTTATATAAAATTTTAAACATAACAAATAGTGTTTTTATTTGTAGTAAATATGTGTGTTTATTTATTTATAAATTAATAAAATTAGTTTATAGAAATGAACCCCTGTTAAAAAGGCTTTAAATGCGATAAATTATGAGAAAAAGATGGTAGAATCACAATAGAATATATGATTATTTATAAATAAATGAATATATACATATAAAATTAATATTACACGACAAAGTGGACTATCAAAATTATCCACTTCTTAATCTCTTTCTTATCTACAGAATAATTAACTTTTGGGAAAGTGTAATCTGTAATAATTTTGTACGTACGGCCAATTCTTAATTTGACCTGCATGTTTTTCTTTTTTCAAATAAAGCACTAAAGAACACATTACGCCCCTACACACAATATTTAAAAAAAATGTTTTGATGTAGAATTATTTTGAATTTATTTATTACCAGTTTGCATAATTACGACAATAGTTTTTACAATTGTAACTTTATTTTTATTTTCACCTTACCCTTTATGGAATTTAATTTTAATTTTTTAGTTTTTCCAATATATATATCTTTATTTTAATGCATACAATGTTTTACTATGCCGTTTATTTAAGTACCTAAATATGTTTACCTTTTTGTTTAAATTTATATAATATTTGTCGTTTTCTTGTATTTTCTGATGAAGGGAATTGTGTTACGAAAATAATCAATATAAAATTATTGTTACGAAAATCTCAACGATTTGTTTTATTAACTAATTATGATGAATTTTCGATGGAGTAACGAAACCATTCAATACAAAATATTCAATATATATTTTCATAAATATCGGACAAAATATAAAGATAAGAAACAAAGTCAGATAAATGTGAATAAACATGAGAGACAATGTATGAAGTAGGTTAAACAATTTATAATTGAATAAAATATAATCACAGACATTACCGTTATATTATTTTAAAATAACTCAAACATTTTATTTAATAAATGAATACAATATATAAATTAAATGTATATTAGTTTAACAAACAAAAAACACCTTTATACAGGATGATCCAACACAATTACTACGGTACAGAAAATATCTTCATAGTATGTGTTGGTATGTGAAATTGGAATCTGTCAGCTTGTGAAATTATTAAATTGTTGTTTAATTGATTTAATTGTTGATGATTATTGAATTTGAATCATGTATCATGCATTGTATATAATATGATGATTTTGCGGGTAATTTTTTCCCTTTTCGGGTCACCATTTTTGAGTGTCCTTGTAATTTTCATTTTTTCAACATCATTTACACGACTTAGTCCTTAGAACATAAAAATTATTTTTCATTGGAAAGTTTTTCATCAAGAAATAACTCATAAGCCTTTTCAGATCAAAAACATCAGTTTTTTCGTTTTGTTTTTTGGTAACTATTGTAAAAATTACAGTTTTGACCCACTTTTTGGAAGTTGGAGGTAGTTTGAGACTGTTTTCCTACTTTCAAACCTATCCTTGTATATTTTCATTGTAATACAATCCTGATAAAAAAAGAAGATGGGGTTTTTTGGGAAAGAATTTAAGGTATCCAAAAGGTTTGCCCCGTTCTAAAAACAATGGTAATTTTTGGGTGATCATTCTGTATAACTTACATGCCAGATTTATAAGATAATTACCGAAGAAATATCTTAATTTAAAATTACATAAATATTTATAAAATCATGTATCCAAAATAATATATATTATTTGATTTAATTAATCAATTTAAATTTTATATAAATATTTAAAATAACTACGTCTTAATTCTATCTGCTGTGCTATGTGTATTTTATTTTCAAATAACATATTTTCAAAAAGGATTTTTATCACCAAAGATCATTTCTATCAGATTGTCTGAATTTTATTAATTGAAAGTATTTTATTTTTTATTATATTAACATTTTTTTTATTTATTTTTTATTTTTATGTTTTATATTCAAAAAAAAAATAGTGATATTAAAGTTAACAATTTAATATATAAATACCGAATATGTTAAAAGAATTATCATGATAATTGAGAACTATTAACTATATAAACCGGTAAACCAAAAAGCCAAAATATTTGACAGTAGAAAAACACAAACAAAACGAGTAAATAAAGTAATCTTGTTCTTTGATGGTGCTTAAGATTTTATCAAAATTACCTAACCGATTTCTGAGACACATACAGCTTTCATATTTTTTTATACCTGGTATATAATTTGGTTCCATGATTTTTGATCCCCCGACAAAATATCCCCGACAAAATATCCCCGGACAAAATATCCCCGACAAAATATCCCCATGACAAAAAATCCCCGGACAAAATATCCCCATGACAAAAAATCCCCGACAATTAAACCTAAATATCAGGAGTTTTTGTTTTAATAAAACAATGAACATCAAAATAATACAAAAGAAATAATTTATTTAGTCAAAACACTTAATGATTAGTACAACACAATATCACAAACGAATGAATAGTAATGAATAGTAACGAATGAAAAAATAATTAATAATAAACAACTGATAGGTTAAATGAATAGATCATTAATAATTAATATATAAATACTATTCTTAGTGAATAGTTAAGGTAAGCAACTAATATTGCAAATTGATATTTAACAATGATGTCAACGATATTCTTTGCGTCGATTTACAATGTTAATTAATAATGATGTCAACAGCATTAAAAAATCAAAAATACTGTATCAATTAAATGTTTTACTTATTAAAAGAAATAACTTTGGCAACATTTCTGACAAAACTTAACATCGAGGAAGAATCATAACAACTAATAACAACCATAATAACTAACCCAACCCAACCCAACCCAACCCAACCCAACCCAACCCAACCCAACCCAACCCAACCCAACCCTTTCCCCTTGTTCGATTTTACCCATTAACGAACTTGACCATTTGATTACCAAAAGCGCCTCAAATACCAAATTTCATTCCGATAAAATGAAAACTGTGACCGCTAGAGTGATTACAGACACATATATATATATGTATATATATATATATATATGTATATATATATATATATATATATATATGTCCATAGATATATATATATAAATTTTACAGACGATGATTTTTGACATCTATTTGGTAGGATCGATGGACATTTGAAGAAATTTTTCCGAAATTTTGACTTCGGTACGGGACCAATAGCTCTATTTCCTTTCAGGAAATTCGCTAAAAATTCAAGTATACACAAATAGCAACAAAAAGTCAACTAGATAAACAGGTAGTTATTACTACAATAACTCATAAACGAATACCATCAAATACCAATAATTTATTACCCTTTTGTGAATTAATAAATGTTAACGGCATTTTAAAAAACTCAAGTATACACAAATAGCAACAAAAAGTCAACTAGATAAACAGGTGGTTATTACTACAATAACTCATAAACGAATATCACCATGACAATAGATAAACAGAGTATAATAATTAACCGATAGATGTCACGACATTGATAATTTAAAAACACCGAGCCAAATAATTAGATCTATAATCAATATTCAACCACCAGATGTCACACAATCTGAATTAGCGGCCAGTTTGAAAAAATAAATAGATAAATAAAAGTCAATTATTTATTTATCATAAATTTGTGGTGTGTATCATTTGAACATATTTCAAATAAATAAATAAATAAAATTTATTTAAATAATTTTTTTAATAAAAATTGTGGTTCTGCGGATTTATCATGAATTTGTGCTGTGTATCATTTGAACATATTTCAAATAAATAAATAAATGAAATTTATTTAAATAATTTTTTTAATAAAAATTGTGGTTCTGCGGATTTATCATGAATTTGTGCTGTGTATCATTTGAACATATTTCAAATAAGTAAACAATCACGAATTCAAGGGATAATTTGTCGGGGATTTTTTGTCATGGGGATATTTTGTCCGGGGATTTTTTGTCATGGGGATATTTTGTCCGGGGATATTTTGTCGGGGATATTCTGTCGGGGATATTTTGTCGGGGGATCAAAACGCCTGATACCATATAATTTATACCAAGGTATATTAAGTTTAGTTCCGTTTGATCGCAGAAAAAATATTTTGTATGGATGTTCATAATATGACCTAATTAGTCGATTTCCACAAATGTGTCTGTCCGTCCGTCAACACGATAGCAGGCTGAAATGATCATGGGCAAAATCGGACCATATTTGGGCAAAATGTGCAAAACTGCCTATCTTTTAATAGATAGAACGAAAATTCAAAGACAAAAAATGTTCCTCTTTTAAAACTAAACAAATTTTGTAAGAAACTTCTTTTCAAAAACTCAGTATATACCGATTATTTAAGCAATTAACTCTGATATTTTCACATGTTTTATTTCAAAATTTATCCTAAACGAATCTTATCCCAACCATTAAAAAATTTTAAATGTCTGTATATTTGTTTGTTTGTTTGCTCGAGCGTCACGGAAAAACAACTGGACTGATTGTGATGAAATATTTGTTGCTTAAAAGCTTATAATTAGACTTAAAAACCGGTGAGTACTTATCTCGCTACGAGAGATAAAATTTGGAAATATTCGCTAAAATCGAAATTAGGTGGAAGTGTCGATAAATAAGTAGTGGAAGCGGCGCGAAAGATGAATATTTGAAGTAGTGGAAATGGTGGGAAATTACATTGAGGTTTTTAATCATATGTAAATAGTTCACAAAGTATACACCTTCCACGAAGCATTTCGTTGCTGAGTAAGTATAGTGGCAAATGCTTAAGGTCGTCAGGTTGATTCCCACCAAGATATGACTGATTTTTCATAACAAGGATTGATGTCAAAATAAAACATAATGCCGAGATAAGACTAATGTTAAATTTTAATTGAAAATAAAAACCATAAAATACTTAATCATTACTCATCTTCCTATAATGAATAATATAATTATAGTCCCACACCCTAACATAATTATAGTCCATTGCAGAGTGTTGTCACACTGCTTATGTGGCAGACAGACTTCTGTCTGTTTTCATAAGCATATAATCAATGTATATATAACTTTTATCTATATACTGTATGGCACACATTTTTTACTGAATATCTCCCAAACAGTCGAGCAGGATAGAAATCAGGGTTACATCGATCGAGCAAACATCATAAGTCGAGTGTTATATCAACGATTCGTTACATGTTGAAAATCCATTCTGATCGGATTCTCATAACGTGCCAAAAGAAGTTTAACTTCAAAAACATTTAAAATGAGTTTTGTCTCAAACTAATATAGACGGCATACTTTAAGCCATTGCTTGTTTTTTTTAAATAATTTAGATTTTTAAATACTAAAAAATCTCCTAGATTAATTTTAAATAGTTAGTCGGTATGACATTGAACACGTGGGTGATAATTCCAAAAATACATAAAAAAGATACACCTTTAAAAGTTCATTCCCCTTTTCGTTCGTTCAGCCAAACAATAAAGGATCATTAAAATGAAAACCTTAATTTAATAATACCTATACAACAATAATATGTATGTAAACATTTTTATAATCCAACACATAAATATAACAATCGATTTGCCTCAAAGTATTATAAATACCAACCAACATCAATGTTATATTAAGGTTGCTCGGTTAGTACAATGAAACCTAAAAGTTGTAACATTGCTTGAAGAAACGGCGGCCAATTTAAAATTGTGTACATCAGTTTTAAGGAGTTTGAATGGATATATTTTGATAATAAAAATTGTCTATTTCATTATGCAAAAATAGTGGGGCGTTCATTCAATTAATTTTAATAAATTTTAAATTATATTGAAATTGCTCTTGTTAAAATTTCCTTCATTCACATTTATTCCTGTAAATTTTACTCTTATTAAAACTACTCTTATATTATCGCAGGATATGTTACTTGTTGCTAATTTGGTGATAGTTTCACGAAACTGTCTGAGTTTGGTGAAACTGTCACCAAATTAGCAACAAGTAACATATCCTGCGACAATATAAGAGTAATTTTAATAAGAGTGAAATTAACAGGAATACATGTGAATGAAGGAAATTTTAACAAGAGCAATTTCAATATAATTTAAAATTTAGTTAATTTTCTATTTATTTTTATTTTTGTCTGTTGATCTCGACTTTATATCTATTTCTAATTGTCAAAGAGTAAAGTACGACTAGCTAATTTATACTGATGATGACTACATTGTAGTCGAAAATGTTTATAATACAAAAAACTGATCTAGGTAAAGGGGGCGAATGGAAACAATAAAACTAATAACAAGAACAAACATAACAGTAAAAGCTAAAAATAAATATTTAAAAAAATCAACAATCGAAATGATGAATCACAAAACTGATAGCAGTAAATAACAATGCGCATACGAGCTGAGACTTGTATTAATTCAGATTTAAAGTTATTAAAAGAATCAATCATAGCGCACCATGGGCTCTAATCACGCGTTTCATCTCTTTATATAGATGTACTCTCTAGTTTGAGTTTACTATAGATATTTCTTTTGCTTTATTAATCACAGAACCTATCATATTGTACCATGTGCTCTGATCACGCATCTCGTCTGTCTACATGGATGGACTCTTTAGTATCAGTTTACGATTGATATTTATTTTGCTTGAATAATCGAAGAACCTTACAAGAGAACAGCTAAATTCCATAAAGCACAGCATCACCACAACACAAAACCTATATTATATAAAATAAATAATTTTTTTTTTGAATGCCAAAGGCAATATAAGCATAATATTAATATTCTTTATTAGCCTATGTTATAATTTTTATTTAATATTATATAAAATAATAATTATTTATTAATATAAAAATAAAATAAAAACTTAGTTTATATATAAAATAATATGAAAATTAACGTCATCTTCACAGCAAGTTACATCCCGTTTAATACATTAAAAGCAACGAACGCAGCCAGCACACATGCACTAAAATATATACTTACTGCATGTGAGATGCACTAAACAAAAATTATACGCCTACTATGTTATAGCAGCATAAGCAGTGTGTGATGTCTTGTATGTAATGTTTGTGTTATGCTTTAGTTTCATCTTTTTTTTTCCATACTACAATTTGGTTCTAAAAAATATTTAAACAAATATCATTTTGTAAAAAACTCAAAGATTCACCGATATAATGAATAATGATTCAAATTAGGCACACAAAGTATGCACAAAAAGAAAACAAGATTTTGATATCACATCTCGTAACATAGAAAACTATTATTTTGTTATATTTACTCCTCACAACATTCGTAGCCACAAAAATATTTCTTTTCTGTGTACAGAGGTTGTCAAACCATTAACATGACTCTTAAATATACAAAAAACGCTGGCCGTTTGTGTTAATTATGCTAACTTATTTGGAGAGGCGTTATCAAAGGGATACTACAAGGACTGTCCACAAGAGGTAAGCAACTCAATCAAAGAAGAAAAGTTGTTTAATGAGAATATAAAGAAGACAGCAAATGATCCGTAGTCATTTAAACTGTCGTATGATCGATCGCTGAGCTAACTCGCAGTCATCAATTCTCGCTACATCAATTTATAGATAACTATTATAGCTAGTATAACTATTATAACTGTTATAACTGTTATATCTGTTATAACGGTTATAACTATTATAACTATTATAACTATTATCACTATATAACTATTATAACTATTATCACTATATAACTATTATAAATATTATAACTCTTATAACTATATAACTATTATAACAATTATAACTATTATAACTATTATAACTATTATAACTATTATAACTATTATAACTATTATAACTATTATAACTATTATAACTATTATAACTATTATAACTATTATAACTATTATAACTATTATAACTATTATAACTATTATAACTATTATAACTATTATAACTATTATAACTATTATAACTATTATAACTATTATAACTATTATAACTATTATAACTATTATAACTATTATAACTATTATAACTATTATAACTATTATAACTATTATAACTATTATAACTATTATAACTATTAAAACTATTATAACTATTATAACTATTATAACTATTATAACTATTATAACTATTATAACTATTATAACTATTATAACTATTTTAACTATTATAACTATTATAACTATTATAACTATTATAACTATTATAACTATTATAACTATTATAACTATTATAACTATTATAACTATTATAACTATTATAACTATTATAACTATTATAACTATTATAACTATTATAACTATTATAACTATTATAACTATTATAACTATTATAACTATTATAACTATTATAACTATTATAACTATTATAACTATTATAACTATTATAACTATTATAACTATTATAACTATTATAACTATTATAACTATTATAACTATTATAACTATTATAACTATTATAACTATTATAACTATTATAACTATTATAACTATTATAACTATTATAACTATTATAACTATTATAACTATTATAACTATTATAACTATTATAACTATTATAACTATTAAAACTATTAAAACTATTATAACTATTATAACTATTATAACTATTATAACTATTATAACTATTATAACTATTATAACTATTATAACTATTATAACTATTATAACTATTATAACTATTATAACTATTATAACTATTATAACTATTATAACTATTATAACTATTATAACTATTATAACTATTATAACTATTATAACTATTATAACTATTATTGCTGAAAATTTGTTTTTATGAAAAATATAAGTAATTGTTTAAATATAGCCTGACTAAAGCTGCCATTTTGGAATATGACATCAGCTGGTGTATACCCATTAGGTAAAATATATCAATGGTTAGACGCCAGTTTTACAAAGCCATAGTGTATTTAAAAAGAAGACTTATTGTATAACAAAACAGATGAAATCATTATTATTGAAACAACATGGATACCAACTTAATATAACATTTTTAACAAACATTTTAATATGTTTATTCATACCTATATATTTTGATAAATGTGTTTTTATATTTACTTTTTTAAACATGCATATACGTGTGTGTGTATAAGGTATATAAATTTTTCCAATTTTCGATTAGAACATTATCCAACATATTCTTCAGAATTATCTTACTAATTTTAACATCATGTTTAAGTTCCTAATTAGGAAAGAAGCAAGTGAACATATAAAGTAGATTAATGGTAAATGTTTATGCGTTTTGCGAATAAGTCAAGTACATAGATACGTACATGAGATTCATAATCGTTCATGACAAAAGCACGTGAAAGAAAGGTAAGAGAAACTTCTATTCTCGATGCCATTTTTTCCTGATTGAAGAAAAATAATAGAAATAAATGAAATAAGAAAACAAGTGATAATAACAACTAACTGAGTTAATTGCTTAATAAAATTCAAACAAAAGTGGTTTTTATTTAAAAAACGAACATTTTTTGTTTATAAATTTTTGCTCTATCTCTTCTACGGTTTCAAAGATTAATCGTTTTCACTTTAGAACACACATACAAAATTTCAGATCGTTACCTCTTTTAGTTTTTTGAGTTATCTTGTTGACAGACGGACAGACCAAAAAATTTTTTTTACGATTCATATTTTTAACCGTTATAAAGTCGGAACTAAACTTAATATACCCTGGTATATATTATTTACCGGTATCTTTCGAGAACAATGCATTATCGGACCCTAGTTTACAAAAATTATTTTTATATTTTGATGAATAACTACTTATTATCAATCTTTAATGTTCGATCCTTTCTAGTAGATGTATGTGCATTCGCTGATGGAAAAGTCAAGATCTTGGATCAAATTATTCATAGTTGCTACGTGAATAATTTTTGTATTTCTAATTTTGTATTGAAATTAAAATATTCATTTAGAACAATATTTTTATAAAAAAAGACATGACTGAACACAATTTATGTTTTTTCTAAATTAATTTTTTAATGGTGTTCATTAAAAAAGATAATATTATAAAATTTCAAAACATATACATAAATTAAATTGTTTAAAAATAAAAATAGAGGAAGAAGAAAAAATCCACAATATATATATATATATATATATATATATATATATATATATATATATATATATATATATATATATCTATATATATATATATATATTATGCGCAGTAAAAAAATATATAATATAATAATATTAAAACACAAATTACATTAAATCTTGACCTAATTATTTGATTTGATAAAAATAAAGTCAATATAAAATATTTAAAGAATGTGTTTTATTTTTATAATTTAATTTGATTCCTTAGTGCTTCTGTTACACACGCATTAGCTAACACAAACAGATCAAATTATATTTAGAATATGTCATATATTATTCACATTGTAAACAGGTCTTTATATATCTCCAGCCTACGTAATATTCGTTGTTTTGTTCCATATACATCACATCGTTAATATAAAAAAAGACTGTAAATGACTTACACAAGAGTTTATTATTACGTTCACGGATCTACCTAAAAGCGAAATTTGAGTGTGCAAAGAGAAGGGAGAAAACTGACTACACTCTTTGAGATATATTAAAATATTTGGGTCGATCCGGCAAAAAAATTGGAAACCATTTACTTCAATAATAAATAGTCGACTACAACAGTGACTAGTGATGCGTCAAAAAGACGAGAATAAGTAAGCGAGAGATGAGACTTAAATTAGAATCCTGATTTTTTAATTAGGATTTTATCTTTCATTCTCTAAATATTAACAGATTACAAAACAGGAAATCATTCTTGGTGGTAATGATTTAATTTTGACTAAATTTTCGAATTCTTATCAAACATATCAACCGATCAGTAATAATTCTTATTTTTACTTAAGTGATTTTTTATTAAATGGTATTTTTTCAAGAAAATCTACAACTGTAAAAAGGAGACGAGACGAGACAAGGTAATAGAAAACTTTTACACATCACTAACAGTGGCGTTTTTCTGTTTTTCTCCAAATTTCTTAATTGATTTTTAAGGATATCCATAAGGATTTCATAAAAACGTTTGGAACGCTAGCTGTTGGCAGTTTTATGATATGAACAATTTATAATCGAAACAGTTTTTCCAAATGGATTCGGCACAAATTAATTGCAAAAATTCACAAAATCAATGCGACTTTAGCTATTGAGAGTACAAATTTTCAGCCCTTCTAGTCAACTGAATTTCTAGTCAATTTCCAATCAATTATTTTTCTCCAAAGTATACAACGAAATTCTTTGCATTTTCTTCGTGGCTGGATTAAATTATTTTAAGAAAATTTTAAAAAAAATTTGCAATCAATGTCATTGTATACTCAAAATCCGTACAGTCACGTTGTTTTTAACACTTGTACACATTTTTTCCGCCTTTAGTATATCGAATTGCCAAAAAAATTGAATTATCTAATCTCTATTATTACTCTGTCCACAACCTCATTTGCATCGAACCGAAACAAAAGACTCCAAATTTTATGTGAAAGACTGGTCATATTCCTCCAATATTTTTTTGACTTGATTACAAAAGTTTATTTTTATAAAATATATTTAATGTAAACCAAAGGAACGTGTTTCAAAGATATAAATTTATAAAAAAATCTAATTTAATATAATTACTTGATGTAATTTTTATTGATTAGGTGATTAATATTAATAAATATTCGTTTCTATAAATTTATAATATTAAATTCACCTATATAATTAATATGGAATAAAATAAATGTAAGATCCAAATCTTTAAAATGGACAGTCACGTTATCAATTTTAAATGTTAGTATGCTCTACTGTGGTCTCCCTACTCCATTATTATGGCCCCAGCTCCTTACACTATGTGCTCTATGATTGGTGGAGTAGGGCGGCCACAGTAGAGTATGCTAGAGTAGCGACATTCAGAGTTCTCAATAAGTGTAGCGACACCCGTAAAAATTCAAAAATACAAAAGTGATTGGTTGAATTTATTAATGTTCAATTAATTATATCTCAAAAACTAAGCGTCAAATCGAAAAACTTTATTATAGCTTTTTTGTTTGTTTTGTGCAGTCTTAAACCATGCTACAGTTTCCAGAATGAATTTCAGAACATCCTGTGTATATGTTACAACTTAAATACCGAACAAAGCAATGTATTTACAGATATATGCGTTCAATACGATGCTCGCTAAATCATTATAAAACGAATTGGCATTATAATGATATATATATATGTATTATAATTTTATAACATTTATTTTTATTTTTTGTAATAATATTCAAAATATAGGTGTATATCAGTAGATATATAGAGGTATAACATTCAGAATTTAGTGAGACATACGGCAAGCACAAAAACTCACTAAAAAATATTAAATATAAATATAAAAATATACAGGGTATAAAAATACAATTCTTCGCTTCGAGTTAAACATTGTGAAGTGTTGTTTTGGGTTTTAATAATTTATAACCATATAGTAATACATTTGGTTTAGTTTAGAGTACACACAGATAGAATAGAACGACGGTCTCGACTCTCGACGACGACGACGAATAACGACACACAGAGATATTTAACACTATGTGTTATGTTATCTGATATGTGTTCTGGTACTTCTAAACTGTCATTTGAACATACTCACCTGCTGATATTGGGTACATTATATATATATATATATATATTTATTAAAATAACATAACATATATTCACAGAAAACATTTAATATATTTATTTATATATCGCGGTTGTATCTCTATATATTGATGGTATATTTACCAAAAAATGCTTCGAGTTAAACTTTATGAATGCGTTGTTAATAGACCAGTTATTACAAGATTAAACGTATTACACTGTCATATACTAGGCTATTATTGTATTTTCTGATCCAAACGAAGAACTATATATAACCAACAAAATGTTCCAGTTTTCAAACTTTGAGATGGTCTGTTTTTAGGACAAATGTAAATAATATGGTTGTTCTAAATATTATTACTACATTAATATTTGTTTATTTGTGTATACTTAAGCGTCAACATAACGATGTTTGTCCAAATTCCATTCGGTTACGTATGACAAGCTGGAGAAGACTTTAGCGTATACTACTCAGACAAATGTCATTGTCATTGAATTTTTAATTAAATTAAATATTGATATGAAAAAATTAATTCGTCAAACAGGAATCGAACCTCGGGCCTCTGGACCTTATGGTCGAAGTGTAGCCCGTCCAGGGCCGCCTCTACAATTTATCTATCTATCTAGCAAATATGTCCTATGTAGAGCAAATAAGCCCTACTACAATTTGTTACTTGACCATATTTCCTGTGACTCATATATTTACAGAAATATTTGTAATTTTAATTGTAGTTCTAATTTATAACATTACAAACGCACGATTATTCATCTGACAAAACTACCTTACGTAGCTCCAATGTGTTGAATTCTGTGTGTTTTTACGGCTATTCTAGATTTAATTGCTTTTAATCCTAAGTTTTTGATCCTAAATAACTCCAGACCTTTTTGTAATATAAGGGAATAAAAGTTCGGATTTATTTCTTCTAGAAAATAAAAAAATCCGATAGCATAAAAATCGAAAATGCTTGTCCATATGGTAGGACCATAACATTGTCCTATTATTGTATATATTTTTAGTTTATTTATTCCTTCTTTTTTTTTTGTAGACAACACTTTAATTTTTTTCTGTCTTTGTAAGAATTATTTAATAAATAATACCATTATTTTAGCATATTCCATTTTTATTACTATTGATTCCCAAATATGGGACACATATTTAGTATTCGTACCAACCAAAGCCGCTTATGTTACGCCACTGAAATTGAAAACAGAATTATTGTACGTATCCTTATAAAGTTAATATCTTTGTCTTGCAGATAGTTTGTATTAAATTACAGTAATATCCATACTTAAAATAAAAATAATATTTAAAAACCATTTTAATGTTTTTATATAAAATACAAATAAAATAAAAAATATACAAAAACCAGAGTATTAAAAAACTTAAAATACTTAATTAAAATCAATAAATTAAGGCAAATAACAAGCCTATATTATATATATATATATATATATATATATATATATATATATATATATATATATATATATATATATATATATATATATATATATTAAAAACAAATAAAGTAAAAACAGGCAACATTATAATATGTACAAACAAACATAAAAGAATACATTCCAAACTACAAATTGGTTTCATTCGTAAAGTAAAAATAAAAAAAAACTTTAAGTGACAAGTTCGCAAGTGCAAAACAATGTAAATACAAACGTTAAGTATAGTCAGTTATTCGACCGACAATATTATATCTACGTATATGTGCGTACAAAATCACAGAAGACGAACGATTTATTCTTATTAAATAAACGCATAAGGAATGAATGTGGTATTATATATGTAGTGTGCTGGCTGCTCTATAACAACTGTATACGAAGTAATCAAAGTGCAAACTTATATGAATTCTAATTTCAATGCGATTAAAACTCATTTAAATTTCAATTTGAGAGCTATGTGTACAAAATGATTTGTGTTGATTGTGTTATACAAAAAAATATACATGAATTGGCACCATACTGTCAGCAAAGATTTGCACTTAGTGTTTCACGAGACACGAGGCGAGGCGAGGTTTTGGTATCACCTCGCCTCGCTTCGCTTTTTTTAAATATCAACCTCGCCTCGACTCGGCCTCGGCCGAGGTAGAATGTTGACCAGCCTCGCCTCGCCTCGGTTGGTTTTGCTATCATCCTCGCCTCGCCCGAGGTAAAATTTTTACTAAATTTGACTTATTTTGCATTTTGAATGTACATAATATGGTTAAAAAAACTTGGTAGAAAATAAATGTCTTTAAAACACGGAATATAAGTTGCTTAGTCTCTAAATTTTTATAACTCCTCGAATGAAAACAGTAAATTCAAAAAAAATTTGGCCTAAAAAAAACATTATGAAAAGATGAAATCCCGTGATGTTTTAAGAACTATATAAGAGGTTCTTCAAAATGCTTCCTCGATTTCCAATGCGAAACCCATATACAAGTTACTGTAAGTATAAAGGAAATTAAACTATTTTCAATTCTTTTAAATTTATTAATTTAATTATATATTTATTCATTGAAATAACAATAATGAAAACATACGTTATATAATATAGTATTACAGTATTATATATAAAATGAACAGACCGTCAAAATTTTGATTATTCTTGTAGTAAATGTTTTTTATAGATACAACATTTTATTTTATTTTTATGCGTAAGAGGAAGATATAACACTTAACATGTATTAACATTACATATATTTTTTTTTAAATGCTTACACTGTCACTGACACTGCATATACAAATAAAAATTTTTTTTTTTGTAAATTTGCCTCGGCCGAGGCGAGGTTTTCGAGACGATATACCTCGCCTCGCCTCGGTTAGTAACGAGGATTAAAATTTTGAACCTCGCCTCGTGCCTCGTAACCGATGACCAAGGCGAGGCGAGGTAACCCCGTAGCCTCGATGAAACCCTATTTGCATTAAAAAAAAGTCTTCATCCTCAAGACTATATTAGTAGACTAAATTACCAAGAAATAAACAATGTACGTTTTAGAAATGTAAACAAAATTACGTTGGCAAATTTTTCAGCCATTTATCTATAATGTACATGTCAAAAATGGGGGTTTATTACCTCCATTTCTGAGACTGCACGGTCTATATCTGTCAATCAACCGCCCCTTTTTTTTTATAATTGACAAACTGCCGATGTCGGGATTCGAACCCATAACCTCCCAGTTTCCAAGTACTGCATACTGCGCAGACATGACGCCTTAGACCGCTCGGCTGGTAATCTGTGGCGTAACGGTAGCCCATTGGACTAGAAATCCATTAATCCAGGATTAAATTATTGTTGGATGATATTACGATTGTTACGATGTACTAACGATTAGTACTTTCGGCTCGTAATACATAAAGATTCTTCCAAATCCTTGGAGCTATGAGCAAAAAACAGTTTCTTTACATCTTTATTAATTTTTATTTCAAATAAATTATTCTATGCAAGACTGGCTTTGAAGATTTCACTTCCATTTCAAACAACTTCCGATTAGAAACTTTTATTTAGAAACTCTTTAAAAACTTTTTACAATCTCAAAATTAATTGAAATTATTGAAATAATCATAAAATATTGAAACAATGATAATGAAGCCCGTGGATCCTGCATCATCTGGTACATAAATTCATTATTGTTAAATTAAGAAAAATTACCAAAGGAGTGAAATATGGTATCATGTTATTAAGTCAAACAAGATTTTGATATCAGTTTGTATGCTCTGGCAATGGTGTTGTTGTCCGTTAAAGAATTAGTAAAGTCGATTTCTGCTACATATATTTTTATCCATAATAATAATAATAATAATAATAAAAATACTTGTTTTTAATCGTTATTATAATGTGTCTGTTTTACTTGCACGTCCGTTTGTCTTCTGATTCAACGACGATGTATACTTTTGCCATATGGTTATTACATGAACGAAAAAAAAGGAGGATAAATTTATTTCAATATGTATAAGTTTCACGTATCACCAATTAGTAGTAGTTTTCTTTATACACAAATAACGACACATTAAATTTAATAAATCTTCAATTATAGTGAAAGCCATTTATAATGTTGTCCGTCAAGAATATCGAAAATTTGTTCAAAATGTTAGAAAATTAGTTTTTTTTCGATCTGTCGTACTTGAGATTGCACATCTTTGAATAAAGTATTGCATAAAAACATAACTTATGGGTAATATTTAACCAGCCAAGTAGCCGAACGGTCTAAGGCGTTGAGTCTATTTGGGGACTGGGAGGTTATGGGTTCAAATCCCGACATCGGTAGTTTGTCAACTCCAGATGAATATCGGCATAGTTCCTGTAAGAGACTACACACAAAAATTTCTTCCACTCCACTCACATCCTCACATCCATAGGTATCACAATGGACCTTATGGTCGAATTGTACCCCATCCAGGGCAGCCGCTACAATCTATTTATTTATGGATAATATTTAATTTGAGGAATTTATCTGAGGACGACTCAAAATAACCATAACCTCTCCAGGATTTAAATTTACAAAAAAATGCAGAATAGCAAAGGGCCTCACGCTTTTACAAATAGCTATTCAATTAGTTTTTTTGAAAGTTTTTTGTTTAGACTAAAAACGTTTATTTTAATAGTTTTCCCAACACGTAAACCAATTTTTTTTTAATTTTTAATGAATCACAATAAATCTTTTTAGTTTTTTTGGAGCTTATTCTTGGATTTCCTCATGAAATCAATTCGATGGAATCATATTATTGTCATACCATAAATTTACATACATTAACAAAGTTTCAAATCGATACGACAATTATAAATGTTTAAAAATTGATTAAAAGTGTCTTAAACACTGTTATACTTACAAATACAGAAGTCGAACTTTTAAAAGCGAATTCAAAATGGAATCAGGCGATCACCGACGTCCTAGACAAAACAGGTAACGTGATTCAATCTTAATTAGCTGTTTCTTTTGGTGTATATCATCAAAACTTCAAGTAATGTGGACTATTTTGATGGACTATTGCAATTATAATAATATGCGTAAAAAGTACGTAAATAATTATTAACTGTAATCTGATGACATGATAACACAAATTTAAGTTTAGTACCTAAATCTACGCGTTATCTTCTAAGTTGTTGTATCTGACTTTTACTGCAGGTTTTAATTCTAGATAGTTTTATTATTGAAAAAAAGCAATAATTATTTATGGTTAATTTATATCAATATCAAATTTCTTAATTTTCTTCAACTTCTTCAAAAATTTACTGTATATTCTATCTAACTTATTAAACGAACTTATTTTCTGCTTTTCCATTAAATATTCAACCAATTAAACGTACTCATAACTCAAAAAAGACCTTGGTTATTGATATTTTTCATAACAGACGATATTACCTCAATGGAACCGAAGTGATATTTTATTCAACCAAAGTTATGTATCGTATAGGAATAGAGCTATTACTGGAGCTATTTCACATAAATCAACTTGTGAATAGCCATAAGTGGGTTTTGTTGGAAGGTACCAAACCCGGTGACGAAACAATCTCATT
This sequence comes from Nineta flava, assembly GCA_963920215.1. Taxonomy (NCBI): domain Eukaryota; kingdom Metazoa; phylum Arthropoda; class Insecta; order Neuroptera; family Chrysopidae; genus Nineta; species Nineta flava. The sequence goes on from OY986042.1 coordinate 104,119,458, forward strand.
ATAATAACTCCAAAAGTTTTCAATGAAATTAAACATAATTTAAATTACGTCGATCATCTATAGATTCCCTGATTACAAATCTAATAAGAAAATTGGGAAATTTGTACAAAAAATGGTAAAGTTTAAAAAAAAAGAATCATTTCAAGTTCAATTTATTACAAATTCACAATAAAAATATAATTCGATAATAATTAAGTTGCAACAAAACACACCTTTAAAGAACCATACAGAATACAAAGATACATACAATATCAAATTCTCCAAACCAAACAAGCATTAAATCATTCGAGAAAAATCGTAAAGTAATTTAGAATGTTTCTATATATATATTATAAAAATATAAGATATCACATTTGTTGTATACCATGTTCATATAATATTATAGTACGAACCATAACATACTGGAAGGCTCTCACCAAAACTGAAACACGTAAAATTATTGTCTTTACAAAAACGTAACATATAGATTCAAGATGACAAGTTTTCTAGATACACGACTATATTACTTTTGAAATTGGAACCTAGTATGTCGATGAATATTGATTAAATTGTTTGATAAATTTTTTGTCTACATACACTCCCGTTCATAAACATTGAACCACCAATAAGTCACATTTTAAGCGTATATATTACTCAATATATGTATATTTCATATAATAACACTTAGATTGTTTTCACTGGTTCAATTTTTATGATCGGGAGTGTACATATACAATAAGTGCCAGTCTGGCATTTTTATGAAGTCATTTTAACTACCCTGGAGAAAGTCTGGATTGTGTTCTTAATTAATTCAAATAAGTAATCTGTAAATCGATTACATAAATATACATAAAATAAATATTATTAAAATTTGATAAAATATAAATAAAATAATATCAGATGCTTATAAAATAATTTATACAAATACTTAGTTAAAAATGCTACTTATATTTTAATACCAATACCTGCCATCTATCGGTCAATGTATTGAAACACAATCCAAATTTTCTAAAGCTTATTTGAAATGATTGCAACAAATGCCGATAATAAATGTCCCTTCAATATCTGATGTATCTTAAAAATTTTGGTATGAATTGTTTTAATATATGTAGGGGATAAAAAAGGATGTAATATTACGGAACGTGGGGGCCGGTGAGGATAAACTAAAAGCAAAAATAAATTCCTTTTGATTGATAGATAATATACTCAAACAAGTTGGTGTGCTATTTTTGATCGAACTTATATTTATGGGTAAACTAAATTATACCCATAAATATTATTAACAAATCGAAGAATAGTAACCGCCGTGTACAGGCCAGTGAGCACCCTGTACTCAAAGAATATTATAATAATGTTTATACACATATAAAACTGATAATAATATTATGTGTGGGTGAACTATAGGTTAAATTGTCTATAGGTAAGGTACCTTGTTTTGTTTTGTTTTGTTGTTGGTTTAATATTATTATTATTATATTCGAAGTGAGAAGCTACCAAACCAAACACACATACAACAACAACAACAACAACTATTTAAACTATAAAAACCAGTAATGTACTTTATTTACTAGACGACTAATATTTATGTTCTTCAGATTTCAGAAAAATAATAGCTTTTATTTAAAAAAAAATTAATATGCATAATATAAATATTAGATTATCAAATGAGAAGTAATGAGTACTCTAGGTTTTTGAAATAAAATTTCAATTTCAAATTTTTGTATTATAAATACGTATTTCGACAACAAAGTAGTCATCATCGGTACAAATTAGCTAGTCGTAATATACTCTTTGACAATTAGAAATAGACAGAACATCGAAATGAATAAACAAAAAAATAAAAATATAAAAAAAATTAAACAAAATAAATTAAAATAAAATAAATTTTATTGAAATTACTCTTATTAAAATTATCAGTGAAAAACAATAGGGCATATATGGGGTCAGTTGTCAAAGAAAATTTATGTTGGTCAAAGTCGTCGCCAAATCGGAACTCGAATCAAAAAACATCTGGCTCATGTAAAGTTTAGGAGAACCGAAAAATCGTGTATAACTGCGCCCGTAATTGTGAACAACCACAAAATTGACAAATCGAAATTAAAACTACTAAAATCGGTACAAAACCCCACAGAATTAAATGCATACGAAAGTATCTACATACACTGATTAAGAAAACAGATAATGAATTTAGATAATGGCCAAATTCTAATTTAATAAAACTAAACCAGTTTCAAAAAATTGAATACCTGAATATCAAGGTTAGCTTCAATCAACACCCTCACCTTATTGACAAAAAGAACACCACATGGTCAGAAAACGTTACCGCCAATAAATGGTTGGGGTTCTTCACACACTTAATCCCTTAATTGGTCAGTCAACTCAAATAATCCTGCAGGTACTACTTCAGTTAAATCATATAAAAGACAAAATATTTTTAATATCATTGTGAGACACGCACCAAATTAGGAACGAGCAACATATCTCTGACTAGCTAATTCATACTGATGATGACTACCTTGCAGTCGAAATACGTATTTATAAAATACAAACAAATGTTCTAGGAATAGGGGCAAAAATTTGAAATGTAATTTCAAAAAACCTACAGTTTTCTTTGATTATTTTAATAATCTTTATACCGCTTACTTGTAATTTATCTGATAAACCATAAATCAAAATTAAATTATTACAATCCTTGCAATATAATCCCTAACCCTAGGTTTTATAATCAAAATTCAGGTTAATAAAAAAAATACTATATTGTATGGCGAGGAAATACAACCGTTCGATACTCACATTAACCATTGTGCATATTCTGTTCAAAAAATATTGTTCTTGCAATGGCAAAAATTCTGCATTTATCAACAAACAGATGTTCAATTTTTTATCTCAACACTTTTTTTGTTTTAATTTTTTTGCATACCAAAAATAGTGGTTTTTTTTTTTGGTATCTAATCAGGATTTGATCTTCATTTCCATAATAGAAAAAAAAAAAAAACTAGGGGTACTATTTTTTCATCATCCCTCAAAAAAAGGGTTCATTCATAAGCATATAATACTGGGATAGAAAAAAAATTACATAAGATAAATTACCTTTATGCAAACAATATTACCAAATTAAAAATGATAAATTAAAAAATATTAAGAAGAAAAAAACACAAATTGCAAAAAATAAAGAACATAAAAAAAAATTAACATTAATGTATACAAAACACATATTATTGTTTAAATTTCCGTTCTGCACCCGTGTTTTTTTTTTTTTTTTTGTAAGTTAATAAAACACTACAAGCTGCAAACAATCTTTTTTTTTTTAAATAATCTTTTTATTTAAAGTACATATAATTAATTTGCATAATCTCTTATATTTATATAAAATATAAAAAAAAAAAACAACACAGTGTTGGTTTTAAAAAGCTGTGTTCATTATGTATTCCTGTTTATTCCCGTCCCTTTTTTTTTCATATAAAATTTTATTTGTGTGATAAAACAGATTGCTTTTTAAATACTACGTGTAAGAGATTTTAAATCGTTAATTAAAACGAATTACTTTTTTTTTATTATTTAAATTAATTTTTTTCAAGACTTTTGTATATCTTAACATTTTTTTTTTCAGGACGAAATTTGCATTTTGTTCTCCAAGATAACTAAATCATTACTTCAAATGTAAAAAACGGGAATGATATTAATGCTAATTAATCTGCGAAATATATACTAACGAGGAATATCTAAAAATGAAAAATTTTTATAAACGATGTGATCAAGTTTGACAAAATTAGCCCTAAAGTGTAAATTCGACCATAAGGTCTATTGTGATGCCTAAGGATGTGAGAATGTGAGTTGAGTGGAAGGAATTATTGTGTATAGACTAGGAATTGGTAGGATATGCGGCTGCAGCCGACTATGATAGGAACTATGCCGATATTTATCTGGAGTTCGAGAAGGAAACTTCAGAAAACCTTCTCAAGCAAAGCCGGTTACTGCGTTCTTGTCCATACGCCGGCAGTTTGGTCAGTTAACGGCCCCTTTTTTTTTCTTAATAATTGACAAACTGCCGATGTCGGGATTCAAACCTATAACCTTCCAGTTTCCAAGTAGGCATACTGCGCGGTCATACCGCCTTAGATAGCTATATCACTTGGACTGGTTAAAGAACCATGGCCACAGTCATAACAGGATACACGATTCGACCTGACACGCAACCCATCCATCCCTAACGGATTTCTCTTGTTTTGATGTTTCGAGATAATTCAATTCCATTTATTCTTCAGCAAAAAAAAAGTTTATTTTAGTTTGAAAACTTAAATTTTGTTCGATCTAGTATGTTTAACAGTACAACATTAAGACTTAAACTCGGACGTGATGTTTTCATCAAGGTCCAATTTGTAAAATTTTCCTGTAGTTGGTCACTAAGAACAATATATATATATATATATATTGAAAGATAATGCACTAAAAAGGAACAAATTGTAAAACCGTAGGGCAGTTTATATTGATATTAAACAATCTTCTCAATCTTTTTAAACTAATAAAAGTGTATGTGTTTTTTTAAAATATTAATATTGAAAGTTAGAAAGTCTTCAATCTCTAGTTACCTATAACTTCTAACGGCCTAGAAATTAGGTTTTTTATTGATAACCTTTATCAGCGCTGTTTTATAACTGTTTTATCAACAAAGAGAAAAAATTTTGAAAAATGGTTTTGGAACCCACATGTACTGAAGTAAACTTTTGCAAATTGTTTGACTATTGGTGATGCATGTCGGATTATAGAAATTGCCTTTTTATGCAATGTCCATTACTTTTATGGAATGTCCATTGCACATATGAATACTATATGAATTATTGTTTGAATTCGGATAGTAGCTTCTATTCATCCATAGATGGCACCCCTCCCAATAGGCAAATCTTTTGTATTGATGAATACTGATCTCTGTGAATGAATCCTTTGGGTATTATTCGTGGAAGCGTTTTGTTGATGAGCTAAGTTAAGCAGAGAAACAAATCGGATTCCCCAAGAGACCAAAAAAGTATAGTTTGACCAAAGATTACAACCTTTACTTGTCGCTGTTCGACATGTGCATATATTGAAACAAATATATGGACATGCCGGTGTTTACAAAGGTTCAGACTTGTTTGCCGAAATAAATGGAAAACAAAATGTAAACAAAATGTCTCGTGCTAAAATGAATAAAATACTCAAACGAAATTTAAATAATTTATACGAAGGTCAGTAATTATTCCTTATTTAACTAGTTCGTATATTTCTCCTTTCGATATACCCTATAAGATGTAGTAAGAAGAAAATAAAGTTTATAGTACTCACCGTATTAAAACACAATTTCGGAAAATCGAAGACCGATATGAGATCTCTACCTCACTTTTATTCGTTGGTTAAAAATAACTACGAAGTATGTTTCCAACGATGTGAGTAAGATCGTATCCGCCTCGAAAAGTGAAAAACGATATTTCTTTACAGGTAAGTACAAATACAAAATTCTGTTTATAAGATGTTTAATATAATTAAAATTGTTTTATTTTAGTTGATACAAAAATTGATACAATTCTCTATTTAAAAGATTTTCGACCTTTCTGAATCACGTTAGCAGATATAATAGAATGAATTTTGATGCTGTTCATCTCGATCACAGCTTCGTGCAGCGACCTCTTACGGATTTCAATAATACATATGCGTTACGCATATTAAAAAAAAGTGGTAAGTTTGAATTTCTTAACACATTCTCCTCTGTTACAGGGTCTTTCTTTTGGAGGAGTTTTCGTCGGCCGTAGGCTGGTCCCGGGGTGTCGAGGATTCGAGCATTCTATCACTGAATAAAACGATGAACGTCTAATATTTTGGCGACTTTGGAGAGCTGGTGTAACAAAATATTGATCCATGGTAAATTGAATGAAAAACTTGTTTAGTTTGTTGAAATATTCATTCATTTGATGTTTCTCTTTTTTGTAGGTGTTGAATTAGGAGATTGTCTGCACATCTAGGCATTTTCTGTAAGTGATAACAATTATTCGAAAAAAATACATTTATGAAAGTTTTAGCAGAAGGAATCTAAAAAAGGTGAAAATTTAAATAAATTATTGTTTCGTTCTGGGTTTGTGATATTTTTTTAAATACCGTACATGGGATCTAAGTATTTTCCCGGATGAATTACGTAAAATAGCTGTATTGGTAGCTTTAAAATTGATAATTGTAAATGGACCGATATATTTTTTATCTAATTTTTTACTCGAGACTCCATGCACTGATATAGTTTTCTTTCGGACCAATACAGAATCCGAAACTAAAAACGGATGTGGTTTTTTTGTTTTGTTATGTCTCGTCCGTCTGTCGAACAACGATTCTCTTAGAAATTTATCGATCGTTCCTTTGGTAGGTGGCTTTTGACTACGTAAAATGTTTGCCATGTCGAACAAATTATCTAGCGGTAAAACTAAATTTCTTCCGAAGAAAATCGTTGCTGGAGTCGATTTTATCGTGTTAGTGTACGAGTTGTTATATGCAAACGTTGCGTACTGGATATATTCATCCCATTTTTTGTGTTGTTGAGACGACGCTGTTAACAGAGTGCTGAGATTGGATATTATTATCTTGTTCATGGCTTCGGCTTTATTCGCTCCCGGGTTGTAGGGGGCTAGGTACCTAGGTTTTATGCACCATCTAAAACAAAAATCTCTGTAATATTTGGACCGAAAATAAGAAGCATTATCGCTTATTAAAAATGTTGGAATTGAAAAAGACAAAAATGATCTTTCCAATGCATCGCACACTGTTTGCGACGTACAACTTTTAAGTGGGAAAGTTTGTAAAAATTTTGAATAACTATCACACGCAACTAATAGAAACCGATTGTTCTTTGTCGAGTTCTGTATTGGTCCCAGAATATCGATGTGGAGACTTTCATAAATATATTTGGGGTTGAACGGGTTGATCGTTGGTTCGTGGGGTCGTGTAGATATTTTGTGACGTTGACATGTGTCGCATGATTTTACATACGTAGCGACATCTTTGTATAGACCTTCCCAATAAAATCTGGAGGCGATGTTTCTGTAAACCTTACAAATTCCTTGATGCGCAGACAATAATGAATTGTGCATATAAAATATAATGGCGTTCCGTAGACTCTTAGGTACGTAGATCCTGCGTTTACGGTGTTTTCCCACATATTTGCATAACATCCCGGAGAAAATTACAAAATCATTGACGCCCTCTTCTTCATTTTTTAATCGAAGTGTGACGCTTTTGCAGAAATCATCCTTTAGTTGAGTTGCTTTTATGTTGGGGACCGCTGTTGGCATTTCATTGAAATACAATAACTTTGTGTCTGGAGTTACGGAATCGTGAAATTCGTCATCTTCGGGTAGAGTGTTTAAATTTAATACGTCTTTTTTTTCTGTTGATAGGTCTTCGTTGTACATGCGGGAAAGTATGTCTGCGATGTTGTTGTTCGATCCACCAATGTGTGAAACTGAGAATGAATAATTGCTCAGTGTAAGTATCCATCGAGCTAGTTTTCCCGTGTTTTTACTATTTTTAAATAACCATTTCAGAGCTTCGTTGTCGGTTTCAACTTCGAAATGTGCGTGTTGAAGGTAATCTGAGAATTTATTCAGACAAAAAATTAATGCGAGACACTCATTTTCATATATGTGGGCCTTCCTTTCAGTGGCAGTCATCGTTCGCGAGGCATATGCGACTGGATGGAGAACTCCTTCGTGGAGCTGTAGCAACACGCCTCCAATGGCAACACTGGAGCTGTCGCAGCGGACGGTGAATGGCTTCGAGAAGTCAGGAAATTTCAACACGGGACATGTGGTGAGTTTTTCTTTTAACGTATTAAACGATTGGATGTGCTTCTTCTCAAATACAAAAGCTGTGTTTTTTTTTCTTAATTCATTTAATGGATGACAGATGTCAGCATATTTGTCGATAAACTTCTGATAATATCCAGTCATACCCAAAAACGAACGTAGTTGTTTTAAATTTGTAGGGGGGGCTAAATCATTTATGGCCTGGATTTTGGCTTGATCGACGAAACATCCATCCTCGGAGATTATATATCCCATGTATCTTAATTTGGACATGAAGAAACGGGATTTTTCGGGCTTTGCTGTAAGTCCGTTTTGTTCCAGGCGTTGTAGAACTTCTTTGAGATGTTCGTAGTGTTCTTCAATTGAATTTGAATACACTAGGAGGTCGTCCATGTATGGAATACAGCTTTTGTACTTGAGATCGCCGAATATGTTGGTGATAATTCTGTTTAGACTCTGAGCGGACGTCGATAAACCCATTGGAGCCATCTTAAATCTGTATTGGGCATTTCCAGTGACGAAAGATGTAATATTTTTGGACGTCTTCTCCAGAGGGACCTGGTGAAAGGCACTGGTGAGGTCTATCGTTGAAAATACCTTCGAACCGTGGAGACAGTTGAGACATTCGTCGATTCTTGGACTTGGAAACGGATCCCATAGAATATTTTTATTTACTCGACGATAGTCGACGACGATGCGATGAGTCCCGTCTTTCTTTTTCACCAGAAAAACTGGGCTTCCCCAGCTGCTGACACATTTCTCAATGACTCCTTGCTCCAGGAGGTCGTCGATGATATCCTGCAGAATTTTTGCTTTTGGAGGTGGTAGTTTGTATGGGTTATTATAAATCGGCGTTCGGTTCTTCATCAGAATCTTCATTTTGAAATTTGATGCACATCCAATTTTATTCGTAAGTACGTTTTTGTGTTGTTGTAGCAACGAATCCAATTTTGAAGCTTGGTCTGGTTTCAATTTTATTTGGTTTTCCAGCATCAGGCTCAATTTATGATCCGATGTACTCTGGAACGATAGTGGAACAATATTGTTGGCCCTGGGTAGCATTAGAAAAGATCGTTGGAAATCGAGGATCGCCTGGGTGTGGTGTAAAAATTCGCTGCCTAACAGAATTTCGCACGGTAAGTTTTTGTAAATGTAGAAATTTTGTTTCCATGTTTGGTTTTGAATTTTTATCACCAGGTCGACGGACTTGTCGATGGTGAAGTTGGTGTTGTTTCCAATTGTAATCTTTTTGTATGTTTTATGTAGGTGCTTCCTGGGGTATTTGATGCTCGCGAGTACGTCGGATCTGATGAAGTTATGTGACGATCCTGAGTCGATCATGGCTTTGAGTCTGGTGTTGGTGATTGTGAGATCAATAAATGGTATTTTATTTGCGTACTTGAATTCTTTATTATTTGACAGGTTCGTCAGTATTTTGCGTCGTGGTGGGTGACGCATGTATTGGGAACCTGTCGCATCTAGTTTTTTGTAATTGGTTTCAGAGTCTCTCGTTTCTGTGCATCATCTAGACGTGAAATGTTTTCATCCGCTCTCCTGGCGATGGTGTATAGTTGGGAGAACGTGGTCGGAATTGGCCAGATGGTGCTCAGGAATGGCAGGTATTTGGCATTCACGGAATCGCAAATGTGTATTACAATATTTTGTTCATCTGGTAGGTTGAGTGCTTTGGCGGTCGTCTCCAGATTTTCGATAAAATGGGTGAGTTTCTCTCCTGGTTTTTGGAAACGGTATATTTTGTTTATCGTTATCCTGGATTTTTGCATCGGTGATAGGAAATTATTAATTAAGTTTTTTTTTAAATGATTCCAGGTTTGATGGGTGGCAGCGGTTTGGGCTAGCCATCTCTGGAGATGACCCGTCGTGTATGAAGTCAAACCTCTTAGCAACTGATGGACTGGTATAAGTTGAAGGTTAGTAATTTTCTCCACTTCGATGAGAAAATCTACCAATAGATCTGGGTTTTCACCATCTGTGACTTTTATGTCTTTGCACATCCTATGTATGTCTGGCTTGAAGATGGAGGTAGTGTGAGCTATCTCCGCCATTTGTTGTCTGGTGTCCAGTAGAATTTGGTTGTGCAAAACCATTAAATTTGTCATTGTGTGGAGTGGCTGCTGGTTTTGTCGTCGGGTGGGAGTATTTGGTGCCTGAGGCTGAAGTGGGTTATTTGGTGTATGTGGGGTGGTGGGAGGTATACTGTTGGGTGTATTGTGGTTGAGTGAGGGGTTGGGTATACTATGGGTATTAATTAATGGTTGGTTATTAATTGTAGGGTTTGAATTTGGTAGGGTGTTTGGGGGGTAACGAGCAGCATATTGATTCGATGGTGATGGTGTCGTTCGGCCATGGATATCTGTCGCAAGTAGCAGTTGGCCGTTCGGTAGAAGCTCGTACATGGTTTCCCATGGATTGTGTACGAGATTGGATTGTCCACCATTGAGTAGGAGTTGTGGTGGTGGGTTTGTTGGAGGTCCATTGTTCGCCATATTGATTTGAGAACTTTTGATATTTGGAGGTAATGTGTTTTTATTGTATTGTTTTATTAACAACCTTCCAAGGTTTTTTTGTAATATATGTCGTATTTCTTTCCAGATGAATCGATCTTGTGATGAAAAAATTTTATTTTCTTGGTAACGCTTGTTTTTCGGATGTCGTTCCAAAGTGTTTTTGCGTATTTAATGCGTATTTAATGCGAATTGCGTATTTTAATGCGTGTTTTTACTTTATCTTTTCAGATGATTCGACCGTGTTCATCCATAGAGGTAATGAAACCGAAAAGTAAACCTGAAAATATATTGAAAATATCTGAGAAGAGACACTGAAAATTGTATAATTAGAATGTCGTATTATAGGTACAGTCAGAAATGAGAAATATATTATAAGGTGGAAATTAATAAACTTTGAGAAAAATTAGCTTGAGTATCTTATTGTGTTTTTATTTTCAGCGTAGAAATTAAAATTTTGTATTGTCAAATCTTTGGCTTATACTTAGATGCTATGCTTTCTAAGATATAATATTCTTTTGTTAAAAATAGTTGCTACCATCTGTTTGACTATTGGTGATGCATGTCGGATTATAGAAATTGCCTTTTTATGCAATGTCCATTACTTTTATGGAATGTCCATTGCACATATGAATACTATATGAATTATTGTTTGAATTCGGATAGTAGCTTCTATTCATCCATAGATGGCACCCCTCCCAATAGGCAAATCTTTTGTATTGATGAATACTGATCTCTGTGAATGAATCCTTTGGGTATTATTCGTGGAAGCGTTTTGTTGATGAGCTAAGTTAAGCAGAGAAACAAATCGGATTCCCCAAGAGACCAAAAAAGTATAGTTTGACCAAAGATTACAACCTTTACTTGTCGCTGTTCGACATGTGCATATATTGAAACAAATATATGGACATGCCGGTGTTTACAAAGGTTCAGACTTGTTTGCCGAAATAAATGGAAAACAAAATGTAAACAAAATGTCTCGTGCTAAAATGAATAAAATACTCAAACGAAATTTAAATAATTTATACGAAGGTCAGTAATTATTCCTTATTTAACTAGTTCGTATATTTCTCCTTTCGATATACCCTATAAGATGTAGTAAGAAGAAAATAAAGTTTATAGTACTCACCGTATTAAAACACAATTTCGGAAAATCGAAGACCGATATGAGATCTCTACCTCACTTTTATTCGTTGGTTAAAAATAACTACGAAGTATGTTTCCAACGATGTGAGTAAGATCGTATCCGCCTCGAAAAGTGAAAAACGATATTTCTTTACAGGTAAGTACAAATACAAAATTCTGTTTATAAGATGTTTAATATAATTAAAATTGTTTTATTTTAGTTGATACAAAAATTGATACAATTCTCTATTTAAAAGATTTTCGACCTTTCTGAATCACGTTAGCAGATATAATAGAATGAATTTTGATGCTGTTCATCTCGATCACAGCTTCGTGCAGCGACCTCTTACGGATTTCAATAATACATATGCGTTACGCATATTAAAAAAAAGTGGTAAGTTTGAATTTCTTAACAAAATGTACTATCATTTCCCTTAAATCCTGACGAAGATTGCTTTCACGAACAGCCGCAAAACCTGCCAATTCCTAGTCTATACGCAAAAGTCCTTACAATTGACTCACATTCTCACATCCTTAGGCATCACAATGGGCCTTATCGTTCAGGGCATCCTCTACAATCTATCTATCTATTTATCTACGACATGGATATTTACGAAATATGTACAAAAATTTTCGAAACTTATGAATTTAATGTTAACCAAAATGTATAAGCATACAGCAATGTATACCGCTTAACTACCTGAAATGTTATGGTAGTGGAACGCATATGATCTTTCAATATCTTTTGATGTATCATGAAAAGTAAACATATTTCTCAAAAGGATTTGGAATTTCCTAGATGTTTTGAAATGGATATTTACAAATTTACAAAATCAAATATCTACTAACATTTTCCAAGCACGCCAAATGTTAACCAAAATGTGTAGACATGCACCATTGTATAATATCCAATTATTTTTTTTTTAAATATATATATATATATATATATATATATATATATATATATATATATATGTATATATATATATATAATAATTATGTGCATGGAAAAAAATACGTGTAGAATTTTCGAGATAATAATTACATTTCAGTAATCGAAAATTTCAAATCCATTGATAAAAAATAATTAATACCTCTATTTTTCGGTTGAATAATCATCATTCAATTTTTTAATATAATTTACTCAATACAAAAAAAAAAAAAAAATTACAACACTCTAGTGAGAGCCCATCTGCACAGATGTGTCAGTTATCATCAGTAACCAACCAACTCTCTATACATTAACAAAAAAATAATCAACACAATAAACGTTAGAATTAATTTTACGTATTATAAAACTATATGATGAAACAAAACACACAAAAAATGTACCCTCTGGACTTTTGGGATAGTTTTTTTTTTTTTGTATTGAATACAATTCAATGAACATACTACTACTACTATGATGGTGTATCTATTCTATATTATGGAGTACGTAATACTACTAACTGGTTGGTGCTATATCTCTACACAACCCAGTTAACTGGTTGGTTAAACTTTCTGGGCCTACAATATGGTTCGTCAATTTTTCTATGATGTACTCAAAGATTATTTTACATTAACTTTTGGTATCAGTTAGTGATATGCAGGGACCCAAATATGGACATAAGATTAAAAATTGTTTTGGCGATTCAAACGAGAAATAAAAAGTCAAAATAACAACTAACTGAGTTGATTGCTTAAATACCCGGTATGTAGTGAGTTTATGAAAAAAGTTTCAAACAAACGTTGTTTATTTTTAAATACAGAAGGATTTTAATGCTTTTTAATGCATTAAAAGCATTTGAAACGCCACATGAGCGTGTCTCTAAAAGTATATTTGAGAAAAATAGCAATAGAATCACAAATGAAGATAATAAGGTGTAGAAATTATATTTCAAATTTTGCCCCTATTCCTAGAACATTTGTTTGTATTTTTTATAAATACGTATTTCGATTACAATGTAGTCATTATCAGTATGAATTAGCTAATCGTAACTATCTCTGGGATATGAATTCAGAGATATGTTGCTTGTTGCTAATTTGGTGCGTGTCTCACAATGATATTAAAAAAGTTTTGTCCTTTTATACGATTTGACGGAGGGTATAATCTGACTTGAGGATTATTTGAGTTGCCTGTCTAGTGGATTAGGTGTGTGGAAAGCCCCACCTATTTATTGGCGGTATTCTTTGGTGACTATGCGGCGTTTGTTTTGTCACTAAAGTGAGTGTATCTACGTTAACCTTGACATTCAGTTATTGGATAATCTTTAATAATCTTTAGTAAGGTATAGATTGAATGAAAATCATCGAAATTGCAAATTTTTTAGTTAGTAGAAGTTTCTTTTGGGTGTAGAAACGAATTACAAGCCTTACTATGATGGTATTCTGTGCAGCCAATATTGCAGTCCCGGCATTCAGTTTCAGTATGTATGTGTATATATGGTTTTATAGTAAATATTTTATTTATTTAATTAACATTGATTCTCTATGTCTATTAGAAATGCTTTTGAAAATGGTCTGTTATTTATTTATTATATAAAGTCAAAAAGATATTTTGGATAATTTATACAAACCATACGGTACCTAATAAATGTATTATATATATAATAGATGTAATATGTAATATTAGGTTAGGTCCACGATCTCTTTTGTCTCGTTTGATAATTGCATCTCGTATATTCATATACGCGATCACTAATTGACAATTCATATGCAAATCAGTTATTACCTACTGCTGATGTGATGATGAATGGCAATACCAAACTTTTGAGAATACATTCATCCATGTTTAGAGTTTATATACCTCGTGTGCATATACATATATACAGATTGTTTTTTAAAATACATCCAATCTGGAATACTGTAAAGTGTATCTATCGCTGTCTATATGTAATGTACTATGATATGGTTTACTTTGTCACACACTTAAACAATCAGTATTGTATTATAACATAGATAACTATTATATTATACTTATCAATCATTTATATATAGTTGCATCTTACTCGTGCATGTATACATCGTCATTATTGTCCGTCGTCTGTCGTGTGAGTCTAATACCATATCATGGCATACTGTTCATAGACAGTGATAGATGCACTACACAATGTTGCTATTGGGTCTAGTTTAATTTACGCAGTGTATAATAGTAAATTCGAGTAGATATATGATTATTACCTATTTATGTATTGTTGGATTACCAACTGAACTGGCAAGAACTGTATATTTATTAGTATATTTAAAAGTTTGGCATGAATTGACTATTCTTCAAAGACCTACATGTATAAATCAAATTTTGCCAATTTCATAATATTTATAAATTTTTTTTTCAAATAGTTCCAACTTATATAGTTTTTATAATTCATAGCAAATTCAAAATGAATAAAAGACTATTAAAATAATTAGCTCATAAATTAGTTTTTCAACAGCGCCATTTATTTTATTAAAGTCAAGGTAGTTTCAGCACTGTCTTGCTTAATCAGGGCAAAAAATCGGTTTGATTTTATTATAGAAAAAAATACATAAAAACACATACATAACACATTCACATATTCATATACAAATGAATGTAATTTTGACTATTATCTTTCGAAACCAAAACGGTAAACGCGATTTTTTTAATAAATATTTATCTTTACACTCCTAGTTTTTTTAAAAATTATATCGAGTATTTTTTTTAATACAGCAGATGTTAATTGGACGGGCATGAAGTTTTACATGCTTTTAATGAGAGCGAATGAATACTTTGTAATTGATTTACGAGGTTTATTGGAAAACGTCATTTTTAGCCTGTGAAAAAAACATGAGCAAAATTTGTCGAAAAGTGATTTCATTTCACTACCTTAATCAAAATATTCACAGCCAAAGTTGAGATTTTAACATGCACGGTGTTGAAATGGAAAAATTTGTAGTGAATATAGTTTAGTATTTTACTACAATTAATTACTTGACCATATTTTCTGTATTTCTAACATTTACAGAAATATTTACAATTAAAATTTAATCCCCAAAATCTTAACTTTCTTTTTTCATATTAGTAAAGTGGAAAAATTTATAATTAGTAAAGTTGTAGTAAATAAGTTTTCCAGAAAGAATGACGTAGATTTGCAGATACTATATCAAAATCGCATGGAAGTAAAAAGTATTAGAAATAAAATAAATAGATATTTTTTTATTTGTAGAAGTTTTTGTTGGAAGAATACAATTAATGATATTAATTAATACTATGTATAAAGTGATATTTTTATTCTCAATTTCTGAGGAAATTCGTTTAGTTTACGCCCCTCCAGCGGGACGAATTTTTTTCATCGTTCCATCTCTAATTTAAAAAATTTACACATAAGTAAACAAAAACTTATTCGTTTTAGAACTACTGTCATAACGCCAACAACTGTTATATAAAACAAACTTGTTTTGCATGCACAATATGTAATTAAAACATAAAGAAAAAAAAAGTTACTATTATAATGTAATATTGAAAGGGTTTAATGCCTCTTATTGCCAATTCATAGCACCTAAACAATGAATAAAAATAACCCCATCTAAAAATATACGTCATACTAATTCATACACATGTATTATATATTATAACGTTACGATATTTTTTATGTCCATATACTACTATAGCAAATCTGTTGCAATCACAAGCATCATCAAAGAAAGGGCCATAATATTATCAGATTTAAAAAAAAAAAAAGAGTGAAATTTGAAGGTACTCATTTATTCATTGGACTGTGTTTATTGTTAGCATGACTGATGACGTATTTAAATCAGTTATTGTTTCAAAATATTCATATCGAATTATTGTATGAAACAGAATATTATTTAGTTACGTCATAATTAAACAATATTTTAATAATATCAACAATTGATTATATCATATTATAATTTAATGTATTCAAACAAGAATTTTTATTTTCTCCATCTTTGAAATTAGAATTTTATTTCGTTCTAGAGTAAGCATTGATCAAGTGCTGTCATTAATGATTTACGCAGACAAATTAATGATTTACAATTTTTTTTCAAGATCAACTAAAATAAATATTGCAATGACAAAATATGTAGTTCGGAAACTTTACTGGGCAATGTAGAATAAAGAGACAAAACTCTTATTGAAAAATGCCAGATTTTGCCCAGTCTTCTTTCAGTCAGAAGTCTACGCCATACTGGCTTGCGTCCAACAGAACCTACCTAGGGACTACATAAACCAGAACGTATTTATTCTTTCGGGTATTCAAGCTGCTCTAAAAGCCTTGCCTGCAACTGAAGCCACATCAGAGGTAGTCGGGCAATGTCTAGAAGAACTACTGGAGCTAGAAAAAAGAAACAATGTTCAATTGTACTCCACAATGGACCCAAAGCATCTGCACACAATGGAATGGATTATGTGCGAACCATTTAACTGCGAACCCCTCGGTTACAACAGGTACAAGATATTCGGTGCATCTCACCCTGAATATATGAACATTCAGAAGAACCTGATAAGCAAGGTCCTGACCATTGCCAAGATATAGGGAAGCGAGTCCCCAGACTAAAGAAGGAGGTGTAGCACAATGGGCTAGAAAGCCCAGGTTTACTGTTACTTTTATACCCCAAGATTTATCTATCTATTTTATCTATGAGTTGTATCACGGCCTTTTGACTTATACTCATAAATCCCAACATTTGACAATATTTCAAATAAGAGTTTAGCTTGCGCGATGCTGCTGTATAAAAAAGAGTGATAGAGTTGGTGAATGAGGAATGGAAATGTTCAAAAAAACTATTAACTTTCTTTTGATACAATTATTACTAGAATCTAGCCAATTAGAGAGATTCTACAACAGCAAAATTCTACATTTAATGGATATTAATTTGCAATAAAAAAAAGCCTCAGAATTTTTACACATATTTAATAAAATGACATGAACCCAATCAACATTAATTTATACAATAAGAATATATTTACTTTTATACAAATAGTAAATCACTGCATGTGTGCACAGCTGTACTGTAATTTGTGGGAGAATTAAAACTTTTATAAATAAATCTAACCTCTTGTTATTATGTATGTAGTACGTACATATATAGCCTTGGTTATTATTATTATTACAACTCACGTATAAATATTATTTAAGCGTTTAATGAGTCCTGTAGGATCATTCACTCTCTAACCAACTACCAGTTGTTGTCATTTTACATTGTTCTAAATCATCCCTTACATAACACAATATATATATAGGGATGGATATATGTATATGGTATATGAATATATATATGGTAGATTCATTATCAAAATTCATGTCATTTAGTAGTTTAGTTAGTAAGTGAAAGGGGTAAAAAGTATAACTACAGAAAAGAAATTAATTTATTCATTTATAGCATATAATAATATGTATTTATTTATTTTAATATGTCATTATACTGCTTGCTGCATATTGTTTTGTTTTGTTATATATTTATAATATGCTTGGCTTTACTTTATATTCAACTGTTTTTAATACTTGATAGGGGGTATGTGTTAGCGCTTAATCGTTAGTTTGTATCACCAACAAAAACAATAATCTTGGAGAAAGAAGGTTATGTTATTAAATTTTGTGTACTATTTCGAAAATTCCGTGGACTCTTGAAGTAAGAACTGAATGGAGTAATGCACATTCAGTTTAGAAAGAAGAAAATAATATTTTTCGCAAAATATCTCCTTAACTAGTTATTCAAGAAAAACGTTTAACCGCCGGAAATTGTGGTTGGTAGTAAGGTAAGACAGATAGATTGTAGGGGCTGTCCAGAACGGGACACACTTCGACCATAAGGTCCATTGTGATGTCTAAGGATGTGAGGATATGAGTGGAGTGGAAAGAATTTTTTGTGTATAGACTAGGAATCGGTAGGATATGCGGCTGCAGCCGACTATGATAGGAACTATGCCGATATTCATCTAGAGTTCGTGAAGGGAACTGCAGAAAACCTTATCAAGCATAGCCGGTTACTTCGTTCTTGTCCATACGCCGACAGTTTACTTAATTAACCGCCCCATTTGTTTTCTTAATAATTGCCAAACTGCCGATGTCGGGATTCAAACCCATAACGCTTTTTAATTTCTCGTTTTTTAATTATTGTATTAACAGACAGACAGTAGGAGCAATGGACTAATTAGATCATTTTATGAACACCCTTACCAAAAATTGTTTACTACGATCAATAAT
Source organism: Nineta flava (assembly GCA_963920215.1). Lineage (NCBI taxonomy): Eukaryota > Metazoa > Arthropoda > Insecta > Neuroptera > Chrysopidae > Nineta > Nineta flava. The sequence continues at coordinate 104,138,073 of OY986042.1, forward strand.
TTCAACCGTTACAATATCAGAGCTAAACTATACATATCCTTGTATATATTATACATACCGGGTATAAAAAGTAATTTGTTTTCAAGATATTACTCAAATATGTGCTAACAATTTCATTGCAGATCAAAAATTACCAAAACCGATAAGATTATATTCAGAAAGGTAGCTCAAGGTGAACTTGATCCTTATGAAGTATATATAAAACATTTTTCATTATGCCTCCATACTTGGAGGAAAACTACCAGCAATTAAGCCAAAAAAACGACAACGACATGTGTAATTAATGATGCTTGTAATTAACAATTAAAAGACCTTTTGACAAAAGAATTAAATTAACAAATTGAAAGAAGAAAAAAAATTTAATTTATAATATTACATTTAGTTAAGTTTGTGTATATAGTAGAATCTCGTTAGCCTTGTTTTTAGTAATTAACGAATATCTAACCACACACTCAAAACTACAACAAAAAAAGAAACAGTTCTAACATTTAAAAAGAATTAATAATGGTTTTTTTAGAAGAAGATGAAGCATATTATTTGTATTTTGATTTACTATAATCACAAATAAATGATGTCATTTGTATATATACAACGTTTGATAAGTTTTAAATGTATAAAAAATATATATACCGCTGGTTCCAGAATTCTATGGTATTATGAATTTGAAAAATTCGTAAACGGTGTCACAAAATGACATTTTAGTGTTTTAATAATAAGGATATTATTTATTTAGTTCCGGCTTTTTAACGGTTGGAAATATTGAATAGGAGAAACAAATTTTTGGAGTTTACTCTTTAAGAATCGATTTCATATAAAGCGACAATTTGATGGGTAGTAAAATCTTATGTTAGCAAAAAAAGCACTCTGTTTTCTTACAAGCTAATACTTTATACGCAATGATATTCAATTTGAATTTATGATGTTTTACAATATATTTTCAGATTGATTTTACATTAAATTTTCTTTTTTCGTTGGTCATTAATTTATTTGAATATTTAAAAAAATTTTTTGTAAAAATTTAAATAATTTTGAATTGTATATTACATCTAAATTACTATACTAGCACACTATAAATCGTTATATAAGTTAGAAATATGCAAATTTGTATTTTAGTTATTAATAAATTTAAATGTTTTATAAATGAATAAATATTAGCGTCATATAAGCAGAATTTTTTCAAAATTAAATAACTTTTCGTAACATAGTAATATACGTACCTGGAAATAGATGGCAGCACATGTATTAATCTGATAGCGCCATCTAAGAAGAATATTTCAAAATTAAATAACCTAAAGTATTATTACCGATTTAACTATCTCTTCCAAAAGATAGCAGTCACGTGAGACAATTTTAAACTTAAGTTTAAAGTTTTATAGCTTTCGCTAACTCTGTTCTTGAGTTCACAGTCACACATACACATGTACAACATGGGTCAAAAATGGGTTTTTTGGTAACTAGAGTCCTCAAAACGTAAAGATTCGCTAAAATCTCAATATAGATTTTCAGCAACGAGAACAATATCTCTATATTCTACGTTTAAAGAGGTAAAAACAATACAGGCATAGATAGACTCAATCGTTTCAAGTTGTACTCAAGAAGCTTAATATTTTATGTTTTAATCTTAATAGAAGCAGAACTTAACCTATTAAGGCTACCCAAAGTGCCCATTATTATCGTTATTGTTCAAATAAATACTAAGTTATCGTTTTCAGAATTTATCAACAGTTTACTGGTTGACATTGAAGAGATGCATGTACACTCCTATTCATAATAATTGAACCAGTTGAAACATTCTAAATGTAATTGTATGTAATATACATATATTTAATAATACATACGCTTAGAATGTGGTGTATATAAAAGAAATAAACTTGCTGGTATACATAAAAGAATTAAACTTACATAACACAATTGAATTTTAGCATACCCTGTATTTAATATGGTTTGCAATTAACAAAATAATATCTTTTATATAATGGACAAAAATAATAATTAATTGATTTGAATATTTATTTATTTACATTTAGAAAATTATTTAAAAAAAAAATTATTATTGTATATTATTTAAATCATGTAATATAAATAATTAATTATCTTGAATTCATTAATTTACTAATGAATGTAATTTATAATTTTTTTTTAGTTTTGTTAATTTAACTCCAATGTATTGCCGTTATAATTAATGTTACTTAAGTTTAATACATTACATTTGTATTTATTTATTTCTTTTCAGATATATAATATCATTATGTTTTTTTTTGTTCATTAACTTTTTGTATATTAATTAACAAAATAAAACTTAAAAGCGTAGGTATTAATTTTATCGAGAAACAAACAAAAAAACCGTATGATTTATTAATAAGATTATATATTTCATTAATTTATATATTAATAAACACGATTTGAATAATTCACAACTAATCTAAATTAATATTCATGAATTTTCTGGAAAAAAAAACATTCTTAAATTATAATTAATTGGTTTAGCTATTCGAAAAGCTGTTCTTTTGTGTTCAAAATTTGTTGTCAAAAATTAAATTATAATTTTGCTTAATCAAAGTCAGTAAATTAATATGACAATTTTGGGAGCAGTAAAAATGTCCATTCATGTTTTGAGTTTAGAAATTATAATATCTAATAGTAAAATCGTACTACCAAAATTCGTCACGTAGAAGCTTCGTAGACAAGCGACTACGCTTACAGTTAAAAGCTCGAATGTTTACATTTGTGGTTGCTTTAGTGTGGCGGAATTGATGCTTCAAATGTTATTTACTTTGCAAGTACATACTGATTTCTTCATAATCGAATGATTTTTTTTTGGCATAGTTTTGCATGCTTCTGAATCGGGATCAGATTTCTGATCATATCTTCAGAGGCAAATTTATTTAGCTAGGTTTCTGAAGTGAGGTTTTCATTTATAAAACGTTTATTTTGTCTTAAAAAAAATTGATTTTATTTTGCTAAAAAATTAAATGCTGATTAATTTGGACATGCTTATATTTCATATAGGCGGTATATTCACCAAAAAAGCAAATTCGAGCAAACAAATATTCACAGTAGGTGATCGACTTGTGCACAATTTATGGTGAATTCCCACCATTATAAAAAAATTGATGTAATATTAATGAGATTTTATTTTATTTTATTCTCTCAGATCAAAGATCCTTCGCAAAATAATACTTATACGTCATATATTAGTTGATAACCATATATTACCTGAGAACCATCAATTGGATCGTATTTTAACCAACGGCATGTTTTTATGGGTCCAAATTAACTCAAAGCAAAATTTTTGTTAAAATCAGAGGTACAAATGTTTTACCAAATGTTTGTCAAGGTATAACATAAAAACTTACAATTACAAAAATTGTGAAAAATTGTTGTTTGTGATTTTGATGAAACACAGTTTTTAGGGTAATTTCGATCCAAAAATTACGAAAATCTACTTTAATTGAATATCCGACTCATGTGTTTCGAGATACCATTCAGAGATACTAATTTTTTCCAAATTATTTTTTACCAAAAATTACGAAAAAAAAGAAGAAAACTGATATTTGAAACGGAATTCTAAATCGACAAAGTTGACACAAAATGAATGAAGTTGCGTGTTAGAATTTATTTTCTTGATTTATTTTTTCTTTAAAAATGTCAAAATCTTTTTAAGAAAATTAAAACTGATGAAATCATTGTTAACTAATTTTGAATTATAATTATAATTTATAACCCAACTAAACACATAAAAAATTCAAAATAGATAGATTAAAAATCACTCTGTTTCTCTCTGTTTCATTGGCTTTTAACTTATTATCCTAAATAATAATAATAATAAAAAAAAACATTAAAAATAAGACAACACAAACACCTACACACAAACACACACACACACAAACACCAATCACTAATTCTAGAATTTTTAATTAATGACTCTTTTTGATAAATTATTACTATATTTGATTAAATTTATTATATATATATATATATATATATATATATATATATATATATATATATATATATATTGTAAAAATTGTTATTAATGAATAATATGAAATAAATTAAAATTAAACACACATTAAAATTTTGTGTACAGGATGGTCCGTCAAAATTGTGATAGATAAAACTATGACAAAAGTAATTCAAAATATTATGAGAATTATGAGATCTGACCAAAAACGATATTTTGAGAGGGACAAAAGTTTTCGCATACAAAAAGGATTGATATCCGATCAAAAACAAAAATGTTCACCTACAAATGTTGTGAAATCAAAGCTAGGAAATGAATGTAAGCGTTTTTTAACAAAAGTTAGAAAATGATTAGTATATATATTTATTGTGTAAATTTCTCAGGTGCAGGGTATTTCATCTATTACTTGGTCAGGTTTTATAACGCTTAATATGCAAAGAAATAAACTTGCCAAGTATAATTTGAAATACTCTGCACCCGAGAAACTTACTCAATAAATATATTCCAATCATTTTTTCACTTTGGCAAAAAACATGGCAACAAAAATTTCAATACATTTTGTAGGCGAAAATTTTTTTTTGCTGGGATTTCAATACTTTTTGTATGCGAAAACTTTGGCCTTTTCAAAATTTAGTTTTTATATCAAATATCCGACGGGCTATCAATTGGCATTAGAAGAAGGTTCAATAAATTTGTTTTATTGAAAAAAAGTTTTAAAATCTATTTCTTTTTACAGTGTTTTTACTTAAACAAAAAAAAAAAGTTTCAAAGAATCTACGTAGACGAATTATGTAATCCGACTCTTAATGAATATCATATTCAGTTACCTTAGCGACAATAGTAATATTCAGTACTATAGGTGTTAAAACAATAAAATTGGCAATATTTCTGTTAATATTAGAATGAAAGAAAATTAGTAAGTAGTAAAATTGTAGTCCAAACTACTTACGATTTCGTTAGTATTAACTTTCTATACCCTTGACAGATTTTGTAAAAAAAATATTCAGGTCATATCCACCTTAATACGCTTTGTAGAGGTACCAACCGTATTGGGTTAACAGCTTAATTCGCAAGTGAATAAGTTTATTTACTAAGTGCTAGTAAATTTTGACAAAGACCTCCTATACGATATAATTGTACTCTAACTTCCAATAGCCAAACCTTTTTTTTTTATTATATTATTTTGGTGTTAAATTAAAAGTAACGGATACATAAATATTCATTAATATATATATATTTTTTTAAAGATTATTATTAATGTCTATCACATATTAAGATTTTTTTTATTTTATTTTATTTATTTATTATGAAGACGTTTGTAATTTTTTACCTTCAGGGTACTGGGAGTACCATTCAAAAGGGTCTTAGTTAATAAATAAATAAATAGTCTTTTCAGAGAAATTTTCAACACAAAATATCAACGATTTGAACGTAATACTTAATAACAACCACTGAAAACAACAACTCACTGAGTTAGTTGCTTAAATATACGGTATATACTGAGTTTATTAAAAAAAGTTTCAAACAAAAATGTATATTTTTAAAAGAAGACACATTTTTTGTCTTTAAAATTTTGTTCCATCTCTTACGATTTCAAAGACAGCTATCTCTCTCTAGCGGGGAAACCATGGTTTTGTCCATTCACCAGTTGATCTTACTTTTTAGCTGAGTTAACAGAGTTTCGTATTAATGTTCATAGACAGACGGACGGACCGATATGCGGAAATGGACTAATATAAGGTCTTTTTATGAATACTTATACTCAAATTTTTTTCTAAAATCAATATTCCAAACCGTTACAAATTCGGTACTAAATTTAATATACCCTTGTATATGTTATATATACTGGGTATAAAAGTATTTTAGTTTTTATGAAAATATTCCAATGCTGCCATCAAATTTGAACCCATAAAATTAATTAAATTTTTGATATTTTACTCACGCTTCCACCAAATTGTCATTCAAACAATAATTGAGTATTTCGTAATTTACCAACGCTTCCACCAAACGTCTACCGAAATACTAATTAGCAACGCTTTCATTAGATTTGTATTTGGCAGCAGATACTAAAACAGGGCTCAAAAATGATAAATGGACGCACAGAATTTCACGCATGAATACTTTAAAATAAGAAATTTAGATACCCATTGAAAAATATCTTTTAATAATGTGTCAAATGTTGCCCTTCTTAATCTTAACCCTATGAAAGTAAATACCACTATTTAATGAGATTGAATTTAAAGATTAAAACTGAAATTAAAACTGTATGGTTTTCAAAACATCCTGGAAACTTTAAGCCATTTGAAATTGTACGTAAAATTTATTTGGTTCACAGAGTACTATCAGATTATTAGTATTAATTTTGCATTGTGTATAATTTGAATTAATTTTTAAATAGTAATATAGAAACGGTTTTATTTAATTAGGAAATACGAGGAAAATTCCATTGACAAAAAAAAACTGTTTCATGATTAACATTTGAAGGCGTGAGTGTACAAAGATGTTTCAATAAATTTACAAATTTTGATAAACAAAATCTATAGTTTTGAGTTTTAATTAATAAGCTTTGAAGATTTTATTTCGAAATACATTTGAACTGAATGGGATACAAATTGAGATACTTTTATTTTGAGAAAAACTGTCTTTAGTACTTTTTCAGTATCCATCATTTTTCTCTCAAACTCATTTTCACTTAAGTTGGGCTGAAAGTATCAAATTTGAGTATGATCAAAAACGCCATCTCAAATCAAACAAGATACCTACGCAAAACTCATTGAAAAGTATTTATCGATTTTCCATACACAGAACAAATAGTTTGAACTATAGAAAAAAAATCTTAATATAAGAAAATATTTTCGTTTGGCTTCAGTCAGAATATTTCCACTTCAAATTCAATTATTAAATTAGTTAAACTTCATCGAAACAAAATACTTCTGCCTTATAAAAAATCGTTTCACAAATCATTTTCATGAATTATATCCGAACTAAAAAAAAAGAAGTGTATATGTGGACGGGTCTAGCACTAGCTATAGAATACAATTGAAATAAAACAGGCTCAAATTATTAAAATACCAATCACATTCTTCAAAATCTCTCTATATGAATAAGTATCAAGTATTAGAATATTAGAAAAACAAACCCCAATTCACTGCATGAACTCACATTAGACATATCTATCATGTTTTTAAACATAAGAATTAAAGAAAAAAAAATTATCAAACACAATACATCACTTACGACTTCCATTTAGTTAGGCGATCAAAAATATATTGGAAATTTTTTTAAACAATAAATATTTTAATGTTATTTTAAACATTATAGATAAACTTAAATACCACGGATAATTTGGTCTAGATTCAGCTATTCGTTTTGTATCGAAATGAGATTTCACTTCAAATGTTCATCGACCGCTATCTAGTAGATATCGTTAATCAATGTATCATCTACTCAAAGTTGATATTGAGTACTATACAAATTTGATATTTACAATTTAAATGTTCAAATAAATTATGATTCCTTCATCAAGAAATAGGGAATATGCATGAAAATTTGTTTTCACTTGAATTGAAGCATGTTTACTTGACAAATATCAAGGTAAAATTACTTTTTAAATAACTTTAAAAATAAGCGAAATATGAATGATTGAAATTCCCGATTAGACAAAGAGGGTGATAGCCCTCTTGATATGTTATGTGACATCATATTACACTTTCACCATTTTAAATACACGTAAAACTCCGTTTTTAGTATTTTTGCAAGAAAGAGACAGATAATAATCTTTAAAAGCTTATAGCTTCCTTGATATTTGTCGGATTTTAATTTCGTTTTTAAATATTATTACAGTATTAACAGTATTTTCATATTTTGAAAATAAATGTGAAAAAAAAATTATTCGAAAATGTATAACATATCTCCAACTGTTGACTCTCTAATGAAAGAGACGTCCTAGTCAGTTTTGCAAGTAACATACTGTTAAGCTAATATTTCATAAAGGTTTAAATGCGGCAAACGTGTGTAATGAATATCAATATAACAGGTAAATTTTCGTCTTTTATACCCAGTATATAATATATACCAGGGTGTATCTAGTTTAGCCCTGACTTTGTAACGGTTGAAAATATTGATCGCAGAAAATAAAATTTCGTATACGTAAAATAACCTAATTATTCCATTTCTGCAAATCCGTCTGTCAGTCTGTAAACATGATAATTCAAAAACGGAAAGAGATATCGAGCTGAAATTTTAAGGGGTAAAACTGTTTATCTTTAAAACCGCAAGAGATAGAAAAAAAAATTTTTACACAAAAATTGTTCCTTTTTTAAGAAGAAACACCTTATGTTTGAAACTTTTTTTTCATAAATTCACTACATACCGGGTATATAAGCAGAACTCAGTTAGTGGTAATTTTCACTTGTTTATAAATGATTTAAATTTTACAATTATAATAATCTTTAAATAAATTATTTACTGATATTTAATATGATCGGTAAATTCCAAACTAAATTTATTTTAAACCGTTTGGAAGAATAAATTGCTATATTGTATGATATTTTCTCGTAAGAAAACTTCATATTTATTATATTAGCTATAATAATATTATTATCTTTTTCAATGGAAGTCAGAAATTATTACATTCAAAAACAATTTTTCAAAATTAAATAATAATAAAACAAATGAATTATTATATAATCTATATTAACAATCTCTCTCATATGATCAACATTTATTATTTTGTTGTTGTTGAAGAAACAATGTTTTATGCTCGATGATGTTTAAAGTTTCTTACTGTCTGTATATGATGTGTGGTGTACCTATGTGACTGTATAGATCAAGCGCGGATCTAGGTGAGGGGGATCATGGGGGTGTCATGATCACCAACACCCAAAACACAACTAAATATAATTTCTTTTTATACCCAGTATATTTGTAAATATACAAGGTATATAAAGTTTAGTTCCGACTTTGTAACGCTTGAAAATATTGATCGCAGAAAAAAATTTTTGTTGTAGCTGTTCATAAGATTACCTAATTAGTCCATTCGTCTGTCTGTCTGTATGTCCGTGAAGCCGATAACTTAAAAACGAGATAACGAGCTGAAAATTTGTTTGTGTGCTCTAGAGCAAAAAAGTAAGGTCAAGTTAATGGGCAAAATCGGACCATGTTTGGGCAAAATGCGCAAAACTGCCTATCTTTGAAACCGTAAGAGATATAACAAAACTTTATTCACAAAAAATCTTCTTCTTTTTAAAATAAACAACTTTTGTGTGATAAATTTTTCCATAAACTCAATATATACTGGGTATTCGAACAGTTAACTCAGTTAGTTGTTACATAACTTCTTTTATTAAAAATTTTATTCCGTCTTACTCAAATCTGATATTGAGATAATTGAATGGTGGGAATGAAATCTAGAGTGTTACATAATTTATTACTACTATTGTTTAATCAATCTTTATCAATTCATGAGTAACAAATATTATCCAATTGGTTATTGATAATCATGGTTGATTTGATATAAGTTTAATTAATTATACAAAATCATTTTCAATGAAATTATTTTTAAAATTAATAATACAAATAACTATCTGAAGAAATTAATTATCAATTGAATAAAATTATCTTTAGTAATTATTCGAATAATTAACATAATTGATATCTTAAAGTTCTCTATAAACTTCTGTTTTCATTATATTTATTTACTTTTCTAAACTAAAAAAACACTTTATTTCCAAGTTGTAAAAATTTACCATTCAAATATTTAATTAGTTTAAAAAACCTAGTTTTCTATAATTCTTATTCTTAATTTAAAAGTTTTTCAAGAATAAAATAATATAAACTCTCTTCCCAAGATTAATACTATTTTCTAGTGCTTTACTAATTGAAATAATACGAATTTCATAATCGAAATTTTTTTTATGTATAATTTATTACAATTTTTAAGAAAATACGATTTTTACTAATCGTAAATATAAAGATTATTAAAATAATCAAAGAGAACTTTGAAATTACATTTCAAATTTTTTTCCCCTAATTCTTAGAACATTTATTTGTATTTTATAAATACGTATTTCGACTACAATATAGTCATGATCAGTTTGAATAAGCTAATCGTAACTATCTCCATATCCCAGAGAAATACGAAATACATATTTATCGAAATACCAGTCGAAATACGTATTTATAATTTTAAATAATTTTTTTTTAATCGCCCCCCATCAAACTTTAACTCTAGATCCGCACCTGGTATATAGATGGAAGAATCTCTCGTCGATCTTTATGTATTTGTTTTGTTGTATGTGGATCGTTATAATAATTCTTTTCGATTATCATTTCATTCACTTTTATTTAAAAACAGACAGAAACGAAACAGTATGATAAAAATACCATCATACCATTAGTAGAAGGTACACTACGACTACACCACGCGCATAGCCGCCTCATTCATATAGCATTGAAGTGTCTGCTTAGCAAGCGGCGAGCGAGATCTCTTATACATACTATAAACTTGGGTATATGGATGGTCGTTTATAATAACAACTTCGTATGGAATTTATTCAAGTTTTAAACTTAAACAGGTATGTGGTACACACGTGCCAAACATTGTTCCAAAAATTATTATATTGTATTGGATTTTTATATCAAAAAAAATAATATGATTCACTATTTTTATAAAGCGTTTTTTTTTTTATACTAAAGTCCATAAACCAAGCAGAATTATTTCTTTGAATTGTGTTTTGAACTTTTACATTACTTTTGCTGTGATATACCTATTATGGCAGAAAATGTATAATTAACTTGTGAAAACAATATAAGTGAAGGTGAAACCCTAGGCCAGTGATTCTCAACATTTTTTTTGTCGCGGCCCACTTTTAACGATTTCAAAATTTGACGGCACACAAAGAAAAAGATTAGTTTAAAAGTTGTTGACTTACCTATAATACACTGTGTAAAATAGTTTATGATAATCATTTTGAATGTAAAATAAAATAATATGTACTACAAAAACAACAGTACGTTTATTAAGGGATTCATTACAAGATGATTCACTTGATGTTTTTTGTTAATTTCATTTATATTTGGTCGTAAAAATGACAATGCTACTCTCATATCGTCTTCTACATTTAACAGTATCGATCTTGTTTTCGTTTTTATGTTGGTTAATACTTTACTATATACATTTCTAAAATTTGGCGGCGATAGATATATACAAATATGTCTTGCTTGAAATCCATTGAAATACATTTCAAGGTAGGAAGACCGCAAAATCAGTTATGATTTCTAGTTTTATCAGTAACTAGCATTGAAACCATAAGAGATTTTAAAGACAAAAAATGTCCCTCTTTAAAAAACCACAATTATTCGAACGATAGCCATTCGACTAACCGAAACGATGAGTTAACCATTTTAGTTATTTTATTAAATTTCTTATTCATACATACAATTTATATACAAACGAACAATTCAAACAATCAGACAGTTTGTTTAAATACATACAAACACAAAATTTAATATTCTCCTTAATATTCGAAGTATCGAAAAATTTATTAGCATAAGTAAAGTTATAGAAAATGAGTTTTACTATCATTTTGTTTCTTATCATTTTTTCTGTTACACTAATATTTACAGAAATTTTTACAATTTAAGATTGAAAGTTAAAATAAGAAATATCTCTGTACAGTTTGAGAAAAATGATGAAGCAATGAATTGTACCAAACATGAATTTCTACAACTTTCTTCCTTATACTTTCTTCGATTGCTCTAATATTAAGAGAGATATTTTATATTTTGTGTTTTCTTCTTTCTCTACATCACCCTTTCTCCTTGACCCATGCCATTTATTAATTAAATTGGCCTTGCAAATACCAAAATCATATCAGAAACTATATTGATGAGACTAAAATTGTGACCGCTAGAGAGTAAATTTTGTATTCGTCAACTTAGCGAATGATTTGCATAATGATTTTGATTACAATAATAATCAATATATATATATATATATATATATATATAAATTGATAAAAATAATTGATAAAAAATTATTAAAAAAATATTATTATATATATATATATATATATATATATATATATATATATATATATAATAATATTTTTTTAATAATTTTTTATCAATATTTCTTACACTATAATATAATATTTGGTGTTTAATAAACACAACTAGATAGATATTTCGTATAAATAAAATTTAGTATGCATGTGGTTGTTTCTCGTCTCGATAAAACGTTTTAAATTATTATATGCGTTACTATAATTTTATGTATATTTTTGTGTTCTTTAAATGTTGTATGTGTTGTTTTAAGTGTTTTAAAGTTAGTTATGTTACATGTTATATTCGTACGAATGTAATATTATTATTATTATTATTATTATGGGTTATATGTGTTATAGCTGTTATGTTTGTATATCAAATTTAAGAGTGTGGTTCAAAATAATGAACCGCTTAAATTATTTTGATTTACTCTGAGCAATTAAATATTAACTTTTTTTAAACTAGTATTTATTAATTTCTCATTTTGAAAGCCTTAGTAATGGATCCTTTACGAAATGGAAGCGGTGGCGTAGGTGGGACACGTTTCTTGGGCACCAAAAAAACGAAATTTACTAACTACCTATTTTAAAAAACTACAATCCAAATTCGCAAACACAGCGAAATAAAAGTCTTTTGAGGATTATTTAATTCTTATTGTACATTTCTTCCAGAATAGACTGCGGATGTTATGTCTAGTACATACATTACATTACAAAATTTGTAAAATTTGTAAAACTTAATTCATACACGTGAAATTTTGATTCTAATTAGATTTGTGAAACTAAACTTTATGCCACTAATTTCGTAAATAATGTTAGTCGGGCTTAAAAAGAGACCTCTTTCAAACAATTGAAATCCAATTGAAGTCTGTGAATCGCGTGAGCGGAGCGCGCACTGCGCAGTTCGACTTTGACACATCATTTGCAGCACAGTAGTGTTTTTGGTTACATTACATACCCTATGTAACATACGAAGTGATCTGATTTCTTATTTAGATTAAAATATTCCTGACCGATCTGAGTGCTAATTGTTAATAAAACCACTGGCTTGTTTTTCTCATCGTGAGCGACAGTGTCTGGACAGTGTATTTACTTTTAAGGTTATCCTAGTAGGTAAAGTTGTCCTGGTAGGTATGGGTACTCATAGTATCTTTAACGGAAGAGTTTTCGAGCTACTTTACCTTAGGAAAAGGTCAATATTTGTAGGATATCCTAGGAAAAAAATAATTAAAAAATGTGTAGATATATGTTTTTAAAATAATTTATAAAGGAATAAGGGCGCAGTTTGGAAGCGTGCCCTGGGCGCCGTTTTACGTCGTTACGCCCCTGAATTGAATCTGTGCTCAGAATTATTTGATGTAATTAAATAATCACAAAGTTGATAAGGTTCCAACAGCGAATCTGTTTATTCACGAAATTTCGAAGAAAATGCAACTATTGAGATAAAATTTCAAATTCGCCCCATTTACCTAGATCAGTTTTTTGTACTATATAATTTCTATATAATTTAAAATTTATTATATTTTAAATCCAGTATATTTTAATTTAGTTAATTTTCTATTTATTTTTATTTTTGTCTATTGATCTCGACTTTCTATCTATTTCTAATTGTCAAAGAGTAAAGTACGACTAGCTTATTTATACTGATGATGACTACATTGTAGTCGAAATACGTATTTATAATACAAAACACTGATCTACGTAAAATTTTAAATTTTATTTCAAAAACCTAGAGTTCTCACTAATTATCATTCGATAATATAATGCAGCTATTGAGGTTATACCCATAAAACTATTACGTGTCAATTTTATAATATAGCAGCATCAGTAGAGACAAACTACATGGTACATTTTTACAGAACCACATTGTATTTTCAATAAATATGTTTATTATAAATGTATATGTTATGTTATGTTGTCCTGCAAAGCAGTTAAAAGAAACAACTTGTGTGAGGTTAGGGCGGTGACCACACCTCGCCCACTTAACCTATCACCTCTACAGATTCGTTGAGTATAGAAAGACGATGATGATGATGATGATGAAGAACAAAACAAAACGAATGTGTTATAGAGTGTAATGAAACGAATGAGATGAGAAACGTAACAAAACTGTTTTCTTTTATTCATAAATATAAATATAAATATTATTTTAAGTATGATGATGGTGTAAAGAATTGTTGGCGTAGAACAAAAAAAATCTAATCGTATAAAAAACTATGAAGAAGCCATGAATATGAATTCAATTATTCAATGCTCTTATGATTAATACTTGAAGATTATACATCCGGTGTAATTAATTATTTGTTATTATTGTAAGAACGCAATATTTATCACAATAACTATAACTTTAGGACGTCCATGCGCTATGAGTGTTATCTTTAATAAAATTTATTTAGCATTTTAAAAATGTTGTAAAGTATATCAATAATCTTACAAAGATTTATAACCTTTTTTTATTTGTCCTAAATATTTCAAAGTATTTATTTATTGTAAAATATCAGTAAATGTAAATTCGAAATTGATTTGACTTGATTTGACAAATCTGACAATAAAATATGTTTTGTTATGACATTCACAGTGTGTATGTGTATATTTTTTTACTGTGCGTTGTAGCCAGTTTACAAAATATGGTGGCAAAAACAAATATAACAAAACAGTTTTAATTTGATAATTAATTCATATTTCAAAGAATATTTATAAACGTTATTTATTATGGTGCCTACATTAATAATACAGTTATTATAATTTTAAGTACAAAAGTACACAATTGCCTTATAGAGTTTATTTATTATAGCTGACCCTCACAGGTTTCGCACTAAAATTGTGTCAAAACCCTTGGTTGTATGAAAAAATGATTCATACTAAAGTTTGTTTTATTAGATAAACAATTTTTCTATTTAAAGATTTTCCCTACCTCGTAGCGTTTAATAATTAGGATTTTAGGATGCCACGCGGACACGAAATTCAAACTTTTTATAGTCTATGTTAATCGAGAATAGTGTAGCTATAAAATTTCAAATTCGCCCCCTTTACCTAGATCAGTTTTTTGTATTATAAATACGTATTTCGACTACAATGTAGTCATCATCAGTATAAATAAGCTAGTCGTACTTTACTCTTTGACAATTAGAAATAGATATAAAGTCGAGATCAATAGACAAGAATCAAAATAAATAGAAAATTAACTAAATTAAAATATACTGGATTTAAAATATAATAAATTTTAAATTATATTGAAATTATTCTTGTTAAAATTTCCTTCATTCACATTTATTCCTGTAAATTTTACTCTTATTAAAATTTCTCTTATATTGTCGCAGGATATGTAACTTGACATGAAAGATATTAACATACTTTTTGGCTATACTAATAGAAAGTCAGTCGAGTGTATTAAGTAAAATTTATATATTCTGAAATCCATAAAACTACTCTTGAAATATACTCTTGAACTTCATTTCAACTTGTGCTTCGCTTCAAAAAGAATCAGCTTACCCAGAGTCATATAAATGATAGATAAAAATACTTCTCACTAACAATTCCTGATACTTAATTTCATCGATAAAACGATAAAAAAAAGGTTGTATTATTGAATCGTGAACCTAAGTAATAATTTATATTAGAATATTTGCTATCATAACACAAACATCTATATCTTATTGAAAATATGTAGGATAATTTAAAGTTTACAAAAATGTTTTTTGTTTAAAGAATAGGTATCTATCTATCTATCTAGTGTTGATTAATGATCTATAATTCATTAATAATACAAGATTTAAAAAAAAAATAGACCAATCAAAACGTAATTATTCAATCATCAAAAATTGAAATTAGATCATAAATTATATGATATTATGTTAGATAATTCATACTTGAAATATACAATAAGGTATCAATTTTAAGTTGATTATTATTTGTTTTCTTTGAAACGATGACTGATTTCCGACTAATATATCATTTATGATTGAAAAGTCGTCAATTATTAACTAAAGTGTATATAACACAAATTGGAAGTATCTATGTTCTACAATGTATTTCAAAAATTATACACCTATGTATAAATATATTAATTCATACAGGTATGAACTTTTCTTTAATATATTTTTTTACGTTATGTCCTATATAGGGTGGTAAAAAGATGATCAACGACTGGTGATGAACACAGTGATCACTGGGAAATAACACCGCGGCAAGAGCTCGGGAAAATACTGCTTCAGAGGGCAACCAAGAGGTTATTTCTTGATGCACTGTAGCTGAACAGGATGTAATTGTGGAGGGTTACAAGATTCATTACCGGGCATTATTCCCTGTGTAAGCATCTACACACAATGGGACTCCATAACGGGTCCATTATGTGCAGGTTGTATGGCCAGGAGACAGAAACATCCAGCCATATTATCTTTGACAGATATATTACTTAAATGCCAAATTCAGTAAACGCTAGCCACTACCGTTGGTATAATATAACCGAAAGGCAACCATACAAACAATGGAAATAGACGCTAGTTTAAAAAAATTTGTAGAAAATCATGTTTGCTACAATTCATCACCTTACAATTTTTGCTCAAACTCTAATGCGTACAGAGATATTGAAGAATTTAATTTTCAATCTTAAACCGTCAATATTTTCGTAAATATTAGTGTTACAGAAAAAATGATAAGAACCAAAATTACAGTAAAACTTAATACCTACAACTTTATTTCTTATAAAATTTTCGATTTTTCAAATAGTAAGGGAGATACGTCAAATTTTGTGTTTCCCTCTCCCTTTAAACCCTCCTTTTCCCTTGTCCGATTTTATCCATTAACGAACTTGACCTTTTGAATACCAAAAGCGCCTCAGATACCAAATTTTATTCCGATTAAATGAAAATTGTGACCGCTAGAGTGATTACAGACACAAATATATATATATATATATATGTATATATATATGTATATATATATGTATATATATATGTATATATATATGTATATATCCATAGATATATATATATATATATAAATTTTACAGATGGTGATTTTTGACATCTACTAGATAGGATCGATGGACATTTGAAGAAATTTTTGCGAAATTTTGACTTCGGTATGGGACCAATAGCTCTATTTCCTTACAGGAAATTCGCTAAAAATTAAAAAATATGTAAATAGTAAATAAACAAATTAATAATATATCAACACAAAATAAAGTGAACGATCATATGTATTCTACTAGCATAACATCTCAGGTAGCTCAGATACCGAGGTCATGGGTTCGATTCCCATCCTTAATGTGTATGATTTTTCATATCAAATTTAGATGGAAAAAGGGAACCGTCAATTTTTTAACGGATTTCGACCTCGTGTTTTTGGGCATATTTTCAAAATTTGAGCCTCTAAATTATTCACAATGTCCAATTAACTCAAGTTTTATTTGAATTAGTTTAGCGGGTTGGTTAAAACTATCGTTATAAACAACAAAATTAATGTTATCATGAAAAATATTTTATTTTAGACACTGTATGTATATTGGGAATTTATTATAATTTGGGGTGTGTCAATTTGTAACTTTTGAGATACACAGTAACACAAATAGTATAACAAATACCTACGTATATGAGGTATTTTATACCTAATATTTGTTTCAATAGATAATTATTCAACCAGGTATAACATTTTTTATTTCTTTAAATAGTCTACAATATTATTTCAATTTACATTTTATATTATTGTTACTTGAGGTAACGAGGGTTTTATGTCAATGAAAAAAAACGACGATTAGATCAAATTTGGATTATTCTCAAAATTTGTTTCAAAAGCGTCCATTTGTTCCAAATTCGGTTTTCGAAAAACAGTCTTAGTTAGAACACAAATGCTAGTATTCTTGGAATTTATTTTCGAAGACCAAGTTAAGTCAGCATAAATAGACGGTGAAATATTAAACAATGTATGCCATTAAACGTAGTCCTGGTTCATGTTTTTGACGTCCGGTCAAACCTAACCCGGTGTACTATGAGCCAGAAAACTAGCGATCACTTTTTTATCAAATTTTTTGTACCCTATTCATTCGATTTTTGGGAAAATGTTTCGAATGAAAGTTGTTAGTATATCTATAATTAACAACTTTCAGTCGAAGCATTTTTTCAAAAATCGAATCAAATGAGGGCTACTTTTGAGGCCATGTGTACATGGACAACTACTTTCACTTAATTTTCAGACTTAACGATTTTTAATTTTTCGTTTATTAAATATTCGATGTAATAATTATATGATTTGAGATATATTAACCCAATTTTCTTCGACAAAAACAAGCTAAAATAACAGCTAACTTACATAATTTATAACTTTAATTTATGAGAAAAAATTTCAAACAAAAGTTATTTATTCTTAAACAATTTTTGCTGTATCTCTTACGGTTTCAAGTTTCAACCATTTTACCCAATCATGGTCCGATTTTGTCCACACGTACGAAATTTCAGCTCGCTATCGTTTTTGAGTTATCGTGTTTACGGACGGACAGACAACTTTGCGAAAATGGACTAATTAGGTCATTTTAAACTGTTACAAAGTCGCAACTAAACTTAATATACCCTGCTATGTATTATATACCGGGTATACAAACACTAAAAATGGATGTAAATTTTTCATCTTTACGCTACCCTGAGCCCTAAAAATATATGTGTATGTACGGGCTGGGCTCACTAGATCGCAAATTTAGCCTGATGGGAATTAAATTTCATATGAGACATGGTATTTCGGTATTTGAAAAGTCAAGTTCGTAATATTACAGAAAATAAAATTTTCTTCCATTTGGCTTCTAACCAATTTTTCCTGGTTTTTCATGTTCTAATACTTAAATGAATATTACAAAGTCACCAAGGTAACCGAATTTGACTGTCTACTATTTGTTTTCTCTGTAAAAATTCGTTTTGTCTCATAGCCTCTAATTGCGGTTTCATTTATATTGAGGTAAGAACACAATGAATAAAAGATTAAACACTAAACACTTGAAGAATAATGATTAGATTTGATATAAATAGATAAACAACAACAACATAGTATTTGATTATATATTAATATATAAAATAAAAAAAATATTAAAGATAGGTACTTAAGAAAAAATTATATCCTGCTGTTTAATATTTTAATTATTTCTACATTTCATTGTTGTACATGGTATGTTGTATGTATCATCAATCGATAAATATAAAATCAATTGATTAAAGATCACATCATAACAACAACAACAACAACAACAACAACAAATGTTTGTTTGTACCTTATTTATAAATATATATTAAATGAATGATTTAATGATCAATATGTTTTTTTTTTGTTTCGTTAATTAAATCTATCAATAATATCAGAGTGTATCGATTACATAAGAATAATGACTATTCAATGATTCTATCTCTATACCGTATGTGGTGAAAAGTATTGCTAATAGAGAATCAATGTTAAATATTATTTACTATAATAACTATACACAATATGCTTAATAAAGATATCAAAATAGTGGGGGTACTATTTAGTGTACCTGTTGTGTACGCTTGCTGGACTGTTTTGTACTGCATTAACATGTAATGAGTGTGGGTTAAATATGTTCATTGTTGTCTTCTTAAGCTTAGCATTAATTCTAACAATTGAAAATTCTTTTTTGAATATCCCTTATTATTTGTATATGGAATGTTTGAAAATAAATGATAGTATTCTATTAACGGTATAACAAAACAACAATCCACACAAATTAAAAGAAAAATAAAACTCCAAAAAGAAAATAGAATTCCGACATAAAAAAATGTTAAACTAACTGTTCGAATATTCCTCCATTAGTTGCTAAACAATATCAGAGTCGATTGTGGAAATCTACCCGGGTATTTCCTAGCACTTTAGAAGAATTATTTACCTTAATTTGTTGCAAATTTTCAGGCCTATGCTTACATACCTGGTATTATACTACGAAATTTCTTTAAATTTTCTGCAGTGACTCTGCGCTTTAATCTGAATATATACCTGGAGTTTCATATACGATTATATTATTCGAATTCACGAATAAGATGCTTTGTATAATTAATCAGAACAATTTATATTTCGAGATTACTATCAGACGCCTCCGTGGCGCAATTGGCTAGCGCGTTCGGCTGTTAACCGAAAGGTTGGTGGTTCGAGCCCACCCGGGGGCGATTTTTTTTTTAAATTTGCTATGCTAGACATATGATATTAATAGACTTGTAACTGGTGAGAACGGTTTTTCTTCTATCTAAAGTAATTTCCATTAAGCTTCTAAACTTAATTAACTCAAAATTGTACAGAAGCAATATTCGAGCCATTATATAATTGTTATTATTGCTAAAGATAACATTTAAACAAAATAAAGAAAAAAAACAAAGAACATACGCACATTTAAACAGACAAAATATAATAATATTTTATACAAAATTGCGTCTTTAACGAGCTCTTATTTCATATGTTTGTCAACTACAGAACTATACTCTTATTTATTACATATACAGTGAATTTCTATATATTCATCTCACTTCAATACACACATATAATACCATTTATATGATTATACTGTATGATTCAATTTTGTAGATGATAGTCCAAAAAAATAGACCTTTAAATACGAATTTTGAGAAAAATACTGGAATTCTTGATATAACTTACTTTAAAGGATCTAAAAACGAATTATGAAAGTCTTTTTTATATTTATATTTCAACCATATGGAACAAACTAATTTGAGTGATATTTGGAAAAACCATTTTAACCTCTTCCACCCTTCTAAACTGGCTCCTTCTATGCCACCCTTATTTCCAACATATCCTATTTTACAAAACTAGAGGGTACCAACTTTTATCGCCAGAACTTAAAATTCGAGGTTTAATTTGAATTTATTACCCAACCTCCGTAGATATAATAATAATGCAACACTCACACTTCCAAAAATTCAAACCAGCTACCTTTCTTCGTTTCTGAAAATTAAACCCCACTGGATATATGCAACCAATGAAATTTTGAACAAAGGACTAATGTCACCGGTTGCGAATCGCCATTATTTAATTTACTTTAATTTTGGATTACAACAATGTTTGCGATAAATCTTTAACTTTTTATGTATTTATAAAAAAAAACTATTTTAACTATTCGATCAACCACTAACTATTGGTCTCCAAACAGTTTCTTATATGCGAGAGAAGGCTTTAGTGATCAATTTTTATCCCTGGAACACAAAATGTAAATTTATCGCTAGACCTTCGTACTAAATACAATAGTAAACTCAAGCTTAAGTGTCCTTCGATGTCAACAAATGCATACACTGAACACTTGCAATGAATATAACGAATGGTAAAATTTAAAATAATAACAAGAACAAATATAACAATAAAAACTAAAAATAAATAATAAAAAAATCACAGAATCGAAATGGTGAATCACAAAAATGATAGCAGTAAACAACAATTCGAATACGAGTGAACTGAGATTTCGTATACGTATTAATTCAGATTCAAAGATCCAAGTTATCAAACGAACCAATCATATAACATGATGTGCTTTGATCAAGCGATTCCATCTGTTTATATGGATGGATTCTCTAGTTTGAGTTTACTATACATGAATAGAAAATTTCATGTATAGTAAGATAGATACACTATAGATAGGCTACACTTCGACCATAAGGTCCATTGTGATGACTAAGGATGTAAGTGGTGTGGAAGGAATTTGTGTGTAGACTAGGAATTGATAGGATATACGGCTGCAGCCGACTCTGATAGGAACTATGCCGTTATGCATCTGGAGTTCGTGAAGGAAACTGCAGAAAACATTCTCAAGCATAGCGAGTTACTTCGTTCTTGTCCATACAGCAGGTTCTCAACCTGCCGATGTCAGGATTCGAACCCATAACCTCCCAGTTCCAAGTAGGCATATTGCGCAGACATAACGCTTTAGACCGCTCGGCCACTTGGACTGGTTCATGTACAGTAAACTCAAACAATTCTTTTTTAAGTACTAAAAATCAATCGAATAACCCAATATCTATATTATATTCTTATTATTATCAAAACAAACTCTTCTGTCTTCAGTATATAAATAAATCTATCATGGCGTGGTAGGTAGTAAGAGGAGCGAGCGAGCATGGCTTACTGGTATAGATGCTCAGAGCCAGAGCAGAGCAACCAAGTCAAGTGATATCCTCCAACTATATACATATATACTTATTATGACAAAAACATATGAACAACGACTATATGAATTCATTGAAAAGAGATATATAAAAAAATAAAAATAAATAAATACTTAAAGCGAAGCGCGAACTTAGGGAAACAATGGGAAAGGTTTGTGTTAGTTGCTTGGCTTGGTTTTGTTACTTGCTTGTGTGTCGTATTTTATGTTGTTTTTTTTTTGTTTTTTTTTGTTTTTTTGCTTCTTCGTGGTGAATAAAATATATAATATGGTATCTGCATACATATATGATTGTTGGATTGGGGAGACGATTATGAGGTGGGGTACAGTGGAGAGTGAGGACTATGAATTCAATAATATGTGTTTTTCAAAAAGATCGTTATGAAAAAAAGTATGTAAAATTGTTTTTACATATGGAGTGTCCCATAAACTGACATTGACAAACTTACTACATGTTCTATACGAGCCTAGTCTTTTAACGAGGTTTCATACGAGGCATTTTAGATATAGGGGACAGCTTAGGAAGCTAGGCTTGGGAAATAAGGGCAAGTGCAGGTTTTGTGGAGAAATGAAGGAAACTCCGCAAAACCGCCTAATAGACTGTGATGCCCTCATACACAAAATAATAGAAATGTAGGGGAGCTATATTCCCTAGAACCAATCGAAATCCTGTACTTCTTGAAAGAAACAGGACTGGAGGAGGTACTCTAGGACGAGACCACTTCTCATTACGCACCAGATGGGGGAGCACAATCGATTTTCTAGGTCGCAATGTACCAAATTCCTCTCATCATTATTCATTCACACATTCATACGGGCCTAGGAAAATCAAGAACCTGCAATTGACTGCACATCAATCGTCAGTCACTACATATAATTTATGCAAATTTATTGTTATTTATAAAATGAAAATAAGGTTCTGCAAGTGTGAATCTTTTATTTAAACAAATATTTATTGAAATGCGGCTAAAAACCTTACATGTGGATACTGAGAATAGTTAGGCTTAAGTTTCAATGAATTTTAGTTTGGTCGAATATCGGAAATAACGGGTTAGTATATTAGACAGTCTCCAAATAATACAATGGATATCAGACGGAAAGCAAAGATAAAGAGTTTTAGGCTTTCGAGGATAACTCAGCACCAAGTCTTTTTCAGAACCACCAGGTAAGAGCAAAATGTACTGTGTATACTAGGTCCATGTCTGTTGGTGTTTAAGACAACATCCGATTACAATTATAAAGCACGTGTGTCAGTGTCTCTTTCAAATAGCCATCTTTCACCTTTCCCAGATCTGGCATTTCTAGTAGTCTAGCAAGGTAACATGCTCTTATACCTAAACATATAGATTGTTGAGGCTGCCCTGGACGGGCTACACTTCGACCACAAGGTCCATTGTGATGCCTAAGGAAATGAGGATATGAGTGGAGTGGAAGGAATTTTTGTGTATAGACTAGAAATTGGTAGGATATGCGGCTGCAGTCGACTATGATAGGAACCATGCCGATATTTATCTGGAGTTCGTAAAGGAAATTGCAGAAAACCTTCTCAAGCATAGCCGGTTACTTCGTTATTGTCCATACGACGACAGTTCAGTCAATGAACCGCCCCCTTTTTTTTCCCTTAATAATTGACAAACTGCCGATGTCGGGATTCGAACCCAAAAGCTCCCAGTTTCCAAGTAGGCATACTGCGCAGACATAATACCTAAACGTGGATCTCGAACAACCCCTCAATCTTGCAGTCTTCGGCCCAATTCTCATTCACTGTTAAACTGATTTATAGGTAAGAAAAAACAAAAAGATGTTTAACAAAACCAGGTACATAATGGAAGATGAATGAGTAATGGAAGTTCAACATACCTATTGAGAAGTTTTCTGTTGTGTATATGTGGCGTATACTCTTCGGTTGGCCGTCAGTCAAATTTGACTAACATAATAATATATATATGTATATATGTTAGTTATTTGATTTCGACGGGATCGAGATAGGAGGTAAATTGATAAAAATCAAATTCTTAATCAGTTACTAATAAAAAAAATGTTGCAATGTCATTTTCATATAAATTATTTGATCGACAATTACCCGATGTGGTAAAAATGTGGAGTTTACACTTTTAGTTTTGTATATACAAGTAGTTATATGTGTTTCAGAATACCATTGTCATACATAGTATCATAAGTCACACATACAGCGCTCATTTTTCCTCTCTCTTCCGTTCGAAAAAAAGAATGTTTGAACCCATTGAGCTTAAAATTTTGTAAACTTCTCACTAAATGACTCGTTACTGAAACCCAGTAGGCCAGTAGTTATTTATATTCCAGTGACCCGTAGTGTTCAAGTATTTCATTTTTCGATGTTCATTTCCTATAATTGAATTTTATTTTGACAGAGAAATTTAAATCTTTTATAATCGGCAAAATCTTAATTTTCCTTAAAAGAGTTAAATTGGTTTTGTAAATTTACAAAAATATATGTTTTACTTTTTAAATACATTGTATCTCAATAATAAAAAGAATATTTAAAAATTTCACGTTGTATAACAATAATAATTTATATTTCATTGATTTGATTAATTTGGTATGTGTGATATTGTATTTATTAATAAAAATAAATACAACATCAACCAAAACGTTTTTTTTAATATTTATGACTATTTACATGCTAGCGTTGTTTATGTTTATTTTTTGCTTTTTTTCACATAAATGACGTACCAGGTTAAAAAAATTGTATGTGGCGTTAGCCTTGCTGGACTGTTATATACGCGTGTCTGTACGCGCTCTAAAAGCCCTAAATTTATCCTGATAGGAATTAAATTTGGTATATGTCGCGCTTTCTGTATTTGAATGGCCAAGTTAATGACTTTGGCTCATGAGCCAAGGGGATAGGGAGTTTTAGAGGGAGGGGGAAATACAAAATTTAACATATCTCTCTTAATATTGGAAAAATCGGAAGTAAATAAGTTTACTACAATTTGGATTCTAATCATATTTTTTGTTACTTATTTACAGAAATATTTACGATTGAAGATTGAAAATTTAAATCCTAAATATCTCCGTAGGTACACCTTTTTTTTTGTCGCGGCACACTTTTAACGATTTCAAAATTTGACGGCACACAAAGAAAAAGATAAGTTTAAAAGTTGTTGACTTACCTATAATACACTGTGCAAAATAGTTGATGATAATAATTTTGAATGTAAAATAAAATAATATGTTCTACAAAAACAACAGTACGTTTATTAAGGGATTCATTACAAGTTAATAATAAGAATACTTTTAATTAGAAATTTCAGCTTGATGTTTTTTGATAATTTCATTTATATTTGGTCGTAAAAATGACAATTCTACTCTCATATCGTCTTCTACATTTAACAGTCTCGATCTATTTTTCGTTTTTATGTTGGTTAATACTTTACTATATACATTTCTAAAATTTGGCGGCACACTTTAAGAATTTTGCGGCACACAAAAGTGCCACGGCATAGTGGTTAAGAATCAAACATTAGAGATTTAGAAAAAATGATCTGGTAATGAATTATAATAAAGTTGATTTTCTACAACTTTATTACTTAAGCATTTTTCAATTTTTCTAATATTAAGAAAGATTTTCTATATTTTGTTTCTTCTTTCTTTGATACCCTCTTTGCCGTTAACTGATTCTATTGTTCTAACGAATTTGGTCTTAGTACCAAATCATATTACAAATCATATTAGATACAAAATTTGGTTTTTTTTGAAATTTTTTTTTGAAATTTTTAATATTCTTAAAATGTATTTTCCAATGTTTTTTATTATGTCCAAAATGTGGTCCTGGACTTCGTTGACTTACTACGAACCAAACTGCATTAAACTGTTAGTCTAATGCTAGCGTGTAAAAAAACAAAACAAATGTTAAGGACAAGATAATATGATGATATATTTACCATTTCTGTCAAATATTGATAGATGATTACTAATTAAAATTAATTATCAAGTTGGGGACGTTATGGTCGAATGAATTATGTCTACATGTTCTTAATATAGTATGAGTGGATTCTGTACTGGTTGCTAAGTTATAATCGTTTTCAAGGTTATTGATGTAGTGATTTATTAATAATTATAATTTATTGATTTCGTCTTACAATATTGAAGAACCGCATCGACAACACAAACTATATTGAATTCGGCAAAACTTAAAAATGATTCGAAGAATTATAACTCAGTTTTAACAGTTGATGTCATTTTTTTTTTAAATTTTATAATAGATTTGTGTCTTATTGATTCGGTTTTCGAAAAAATCCTTCCGGATAAAAATTGTTCATTAGAAATATAGTAACAACTTTTATTCGAAAATTATTTTCGAAAACCGAATTAATAAGGCACAAATCAACTATAAAATTTTAAAGAATGATACCAACTTTTGTGACCAAGTGTAAAATGATGTATGTAATCCCGTAATCAATTATTAATCCTCTTAAAGAATGGACAATTATCATGAGACGTGGTTTTTAAAAATAAAATAAAATATTACTTCTTGGGAACGAAAGTACGTTAGTCGAATCAGATGATAACATATGAACTTGGACCATTTAAACATGAACCCAGCATCGGAATGGTCCATATGGTCAGGGTGGCGTTTACTAGCCTGTGTGGACTCCCGAGGTTTACCTACACACAAAAAGATCATACACGGAGATGGATGAAGGAAAAAGAGCAGAAATAAGTCGGCGAAGATGGTTTAGACCAAACAGCAAAGAACGCAATTTGTTTGCCTCGAAGAGATTCGGAATCCTGCTGATCTCGCTTATATGTCGCTTAGTGTGTAATCCTCACAATATCGTGTATGCAAGTAACTCGAGAGAGACGATTTTCCGTACTGAAGCGCATTAAGACGATGCTTCGTTCTGTACCGGGGAAGAACTGCTGGACTCGTTGATTATCCTAAACATTGAATAGGATCTTATCCAGGATAACGTGGATAGCAGCTTTTACGAACGATTTATAGACAATCTAATCTTAAAGAAATAATACAACCCCGGCCCATTAAGCCTAACCCGAAGCTACATTAATCGTATTGTATCTTCTATCTATAATATTCTACTCACACTCGTAACAGAAATGAAAGCTGTTTTCGATGCTTTCAAAGTTTTCTCGATATCAATAAGCAAAGTCTTTCGGAAATTTTAGTATTTAGTACGTCTGATTATACAAATTCAACTTATATGATACAAATTTATCGTCGAAATTGTTGATAATTCCGAATTAACCTGGTTCCGGTATTTTCGAGTAGGAATCTCGATTCGCAACCAGTTTTTTTTCAACATATCTTGGTCATTTTTTCGGGAAAAATACTATAAATATTTTATAATATATTATGTTTTATAATATTAATTAAGTTCGTGTTTCAATCTCAAAGGATAATAAATTATAACTAAAAAAAAAACTCTTTAAAATATATTTATTAACACGTGAATTGGTAAACTTATTTAAGTGTGTGGTTTTAAAAATAAATCAGTTCTTTAATTTTTATTGCATTAATAAATTATAATATAAAATTCATTATACTTCTGCTTTAGGCATAACTTACAGTAATTAATAAATGCGTGACAATCAGTTCGTTTATTTTTTCTACACAAAGTTGAAAATTGTTAAGAAAATTTTTATCAATAAAACAAAAAGAAACGAAATGAGTTTTAAGGTTGATCACTCGTAAACTCGTACTGTTCAAATGTTTTAAATGAAATGTTTTATTAACCCACAATCGGTAAACGGGTGATGTTTGGAATCAAAATTTAGATTATTTGTATCAAGCACGAAAATTTTTCAATATATTTCTCTCAGACACGAATATTCTATTAAAGTTGAACTCTAAATTGCTTAAATATCGGGTTAATCAAAGATGTTTGAACTGAAATTTCGGCGAAACTAATCAATTTAGAAAAGAAAAGCTGTTTATCTGTACCAACATTTTTTTTTCTGTGATAATTTTAACCATTCAATATTTTTTAGTTTACCCCGGGTAGGACTAAACTTAATACCATTGTATATATTATATGTACCGAGTGTAATAAAAACATATACTGCGGATTTTTAAAAAAGTCCTTAATACTTAAAGCAACTACGTTACCAAAAATGATAAATAGTCACTGTCAATACAAGTCTGGTATAGTGCAACATATAGAACATTATAACACAAATGTTAAAACACTATACATGCTATACTAGATATATTCCAATAGGTATTTCAATAAACTGTAATAAATAAATTTATCTACAGGATATTTTATACTTTTTGCTTTGGCTGTCAAGAGTGAACAACCTTAAACGGTTTGTCGTTTATTATTTAGGTTAATGAGAATTTCTTTTAAGAACATGAAACTTTTTTATATGAGGATTAATTTATTTTACAAGAAGTAATTATTGTAAATCGTCTAAGGACATCAGGGAACACACCTTCTTAGAAAATTTCACCCTGCCCACGCAAAACACAAGTTTCCACTGACATGCGCTTAGTCAACGTAGCGCGTACGTGACTAATTTTTTAAATTAGATTAAGTAGATTCAATATAAACGCATTAACCCATAGTATTAACCCTATAGGTGATGTCCTGGAAACCGTTTGACTACCACGAAGCTGTAATAGCCGACGTTCAAAAGATTCTTATAATATAAGAGTGCATAGGATAAGAAATATATGTCAAATAATTATTTAATTCTAAATTTTCACAATTATTTGTTTTATATTTATTGACAAATATTATATTTCCAAAATATTGTTAATGCAGATATTTCTGTAGAAACTAAAAGCCGTCAGAAAATGGTTATAACTTTGGAATGGTTTGGAATTTTGAACTTCTAATAGTTTTTCCGAAGTCGTAAAGAAAATTTACCTATGATTTCTCCCCAACATTATTTCGCTCTCTCCTATAGTTTTCTTCAAACAATTCGGACAAACTATTATCAATCTCACCATGAAACTAAATGGGAGCCGCAAATACGCCACAATTAACTTTTGCATAATTTATAAAAGCATTCAAGGGTTAACAAGTAAAATAAAAAATTTTAAAAAATCTCCAACTCATCAATAATATAGAACATAATTAGAACTTCCCATTACCTCCACCAAATTTATGTTATATAAAAATCATCTTGGAAAAGAGCTGATAATCTTCAAATGACCAAACAGATTTTTATTAAACATAGCCCAAGTATCGCTGCAAGGAAACCCACTATTTAATAAAAAAAAACAAACCGCATTCAAATCGGTCGACGCGTTTGAGAGCTACGATGTCACAGTCAGAACCATAGACAGACAGACAGACAAACATACGTTTCAAACTTATCCCTCTTTAACACTCCTATTTTTCGAAGGGGTTTAAAAAGGATTCTAAATACATAAAATAATTTATCACTGATATTCATTACCAATAAAGATTTATGAAGTTATTGCAAAATCTTGATAATAAGTAGGTAATTATATAATTGACATAAACGAACTTGAATAGGTTTTATCAAACAATCAAATAGGTTATGCTTTTTTTTTTACATGGATTGATTTGATTGTTAGAGTACTTAAGTGGGGTAGGTAAGTTAACTTGTCAGTAATAAGTAATTACATACATCATAAATACATATGTTATGTGTGAACTTAAACATCATGCTTTTTAAGTATATAAGTACTTAAACAATACATTTTATTATTCATAAAATGTACTTTTGTTTTACACTTTATACACTTAATATATAAATAATATAAGTACACCTATATAGTAAATACATAAAGGCCTATAATATACTTAACAATAAGAACACTATTAAGTGTACACACATTGTTGTTTTTATTATTAGAAACGTCAATTTATTTGTTTTTGTTGTGTTTTTACACGATGTTTTAAATATATTTGTGTGTTTGTTACACGACGATGTTGTTTTGTTGTAGTTTAATATGTGTAGTTTAATGCAGTGAATCAAAACTGAATAACTAATTAATATATGGTCATTTATATGTAATATTTAAATGGGGATGATTCATTTATAAGTACAAGTTTAACATATAGTATGGTTTATTAGCTAGAAATACAGTCTCGAAAGGAAGAAAGAGCTAGTACATTCATGGAACTTGGCGCATGTATATACGCTCTTCTAAATGGTTATGATAACTCGTTATCAAATTCACTCCTTGTATATAGGGTAAAAGTCATATTATCCTGAATAACTACGATTCAATTCATTCTAGTGAAGAACCTAGCGAGATCCCAAGTTATAATTCATTATTGCATTAGTTTTTTTGAGTTCCTTAGGCCTATTATATCTAGTGGCAATAATGGACTCAACTGTGATAGTTACATATTATGCGCCACAAGGATTACGTTAATTAAATAAAAAATTATTATTTTGTTAATGAAACTATTTAAATGTAGCCTCACTAAACCCGCCATTTTGGAATATGACGTCATGAGAAACTCTGCCAATATTCGAGGTAAAAGCAAGCAAGTTTACTATGAAATCAAAAGATCACCAGGAAAAATTTGAGATGGCCTGTTAATGGATCTTTAATCTTCTTTAAAAATGGAAAGTACACCGAAAAATACTGAGTTTTAAAAAAAATTTCATTTAAATCAATTTGTCTATATTTATAAAGATTATTAAAATAATCAAAGAAAACTCTAGGTTTTTGAAATTACATTTCAAATTTTGCCCCAATGCCTAGAACATTTGTTTGTATTCTATAAATACGTATTTCGACTGCAATGTAGTCATCATCAGTATGAATTAGCTAATCGAAACTATCTCTGGGATATGGAGTCAGAGATATGGAGCTTGTTGCTAATTTGATGCGCGAGACACGCAAATTTCAATAAAATTTAACAAAATTTTGATATGCTGTTCGTAAAATTGATATTTTGAATCTGGTGACGTCACTCAAATTAAAAAAATAGTTTTTAGTCCATTTCAGGCATATTTATTTTCTGCCCAATGTGAAAGTCAGGATGTTTTTCTATAATTTGTAGTTTACCTTTTCCTAAACAGCGCATATGTTGTGTTACATCCATTGATGGCGTGACCTCCGTAAGCATTTCAAGAAAATCCCAATATCTGCACGATATATCAAAAACGGTTAGTCATAAAAAATAATGATACGGTCATAAATTGTAGAGAATGAATAACATCTACAAGTTTCACAATAACTTTAAATATGATTTGCACATGGCAAACGAGATATTTGCAAAACAACCGATTTTCACGACCGTTCCCTTTGAGTATCTTATTACGCGGATACATAATTATTTGAAACTTTTAAGCCAGTGTTTAGAATGTCAAAAGAAAGGACTATGCAAATTTTCTGCTTATTACCTTTCATTTCGAAGTTAAATCCTTATTTGATTAGGTCATAGGTATACCATGTCTATTTGAAAGAACAAAGTTATGAGAGGTGTGTTGAATTGTTTTAAATTATGAATGCAAATTTTAAAAGATCATTTCAAAACATATTGTTTAATCAAAAACCACAACACCCAAATGAATTAGCAATACTTTTAATTATGACTTGCAAAATATGACTTTTATAAAATCAAGAAATTAACACAAAATGATATCTCTTACACCCGATTTAAATATGATTCATCAAATTTTTATCCAATGTTACAATTTAGGTATATAGCTGGTAAAAAAAGACAATCATATCTAATTAATACAGTGTATCCTTTTTATTAAATCGTATAAATTGTTACTTAAGAATATATTTATAAATATAATTATTATTAATAATAATGACTTGTTAATTACAACGAATTGTTTTATTAATTGAATATGATTTTATTCAATTTATCCATTTATTATTCATATTTAAATAATAATAATCATAATAATAATACTTTAGACTTTTGTTATTTTATTAATTTAATAATTAATTTTTATTGAATATGTTGTAATATTATTTTTATTGTCATAGATTTTATGCATTGTCATACAATCAAAGACTTGTTTGTTGTAATTAAATTAAACAACCTTTATAGAATGTTTTGTTTTTTACATTATATTCCGGTACCGGATTAAGCCAGCGCGAAGCCTGTGGCAAATGCCTTTAAAGTCAAATCAATGGCTCGAAGCAAGTCTTATTCTATGTTACATTAGATGATATCATCTTGACCTTCTGGCCCCATCGTGTTCCTTAACTCATTTTCTCATACATTTTATTCTAAGGTCTGGTTGTGGAAATACGAAGAAATTAATTTTAATATATTTATTAGAAAAACATTTGCAACACGTTTATTTCTGAAACGATGTCGGATTTAAAACTTTTGGACGTATTTTTATGGGCTTAAATATGACGCCATGTTTTCTAATAAACCATATTATTCCCCTCTATTTTTATCACCGATTCGAAATAATAAAATTTTTTTCAAGCGCCGAATTGAAGAAGATATGTATTTCAATCAAGATGGAGACTTAGGTTTATACAAAAGGTTTATACAAAATGTTATTTATGTGGAAATATTTTGGAAGTCTCTTTGTTAATTTTAATTGTAATATTACTAAAATATTAGTACTATTTACTGTCAAGAACGCAAGCAGATAAACTACAAGCTTGATAATTAAATGTACATATAAAATTGAATAAATTTATTCATCAATATGAATATCAGGATATCAGAACAAAATGTCTAATTACGTTTAATTTAGATCAATTATTATTACAAACAATATCATCTATGATTGTGTTTGCTTTTAATATATTAATTCTCTAGGATGATGACACTGTGTATAGTCGAGTATTATTAACTAGTTGTGTGAGATATTGTGTTAATTCCATGATCGTAAACTGAGGGAAATGTTATTTAGACTATATACATATATATCTAAGTATTAGTGTTTTTGTAGCCTATGTCTATATACTCTGGGCCAAAAAAACTGCATCAGTGTTAAATAATAATAAAAAATAGCTAATCATAAATATTTTAAGCAAAAATATTCAGTTTATGAGTAAAGTTTCAAATAAAAGTTTTTAAAAAAGGCACATTTTTTGTATTTAAATTTTTGTATTTAAATCTCTTACAGTTTTGAAGATAGACAGTTTTGTCCATTTTTCCCAAACATGGTCCGATTTTGCCCGAACTTGACCTTACTTTTCAGCTCTATAACATATATACAAAATCTCAGCGCGCTATCTTTTTTCGTTTTTGACTTATCGTGTTTACGGATGGACAACTTTAGGGAAATGGACTAATTAGGTCATTTTATGAACACCTATACCAAATTTTTTTTTTGCGATCAATATTTTCAACCGTTACAAAGTCGGAACTGAACTTCATATACCCTGGTATATATTATATACCGCGTATAAAAATAGATATTTTTCTTTCTAACGGGGATCGTATGCATGAACCGATTTTGTCCATAAACGAAAGCAACGTTAATATTTGTTTATTTTTGTATACTTAAGCGTCAACATAACGATGTTTGTCCAAATTCCTTTCGGTTACGTATGACAAACTGTAGAAGACTTTAGCGTATACTACTCAGACAAATTTTATTGTCATTGAATTTTTAATTAAATTAAATACTGATATGAAAAAATTAACTTGTCAACCAAGAATCAAACCTCGGACGTAATAGCCAACTTTTTCATATCATTCTTATTTTTATTTAACGTTTTTGAATTCTCTTATTGGCGGCCAGACAGGCGAGCATGAGGATATAGACTAAGAACATTTAATGACTATAGCTATGCAAAATTATTATTACCCTATCAATGTTTAGTTACATTGGTTACAATACTGATTTAACAACGTGGTGACATCTGACAAAGCTCAGATCACACTGAATATGAATCACCACGATATGGTTCATTTTTAATGTTCATTATTATACATTAATTTTTATATTATTACTAATAGTTCTTCTGTTCAACTTTGATTGCGTAAATGAATAATGATTAATAAATTTAATCGAGGTATTGTAAGAGACGACATTTTATATTTATTATATGCATGTGTGTAAGTATCTATATATGTATGTATGCACTGATGAACGACGTCATAATAAATTTAATTTTTAATTGAAATATAAATATGCAAACAAACATAAAATTTAAACGGTGAAAAAATTACTGTTAATTTATATAGTTCATTAGTGTACCAAATGACCAGTCCAACTGGCCGAGCGATCCAAGGCGTTGTGTCTGCGCAGAATGCTTACCAGGAAACTGGGAGCTTATGGATTCGAATCCCAACATCGGCAGTTTGTCAATTATTAAGAAAAAAGGAAAATAGGGGCGGTTAATAGGGAATATGCATGAAAATTTTTTTTCACATTTATTTTCAGAATATGAAAATACTGGTAATACTGTAATAATATTTAAAAACGAAATTAAAATCCGACAAATATCAAGGAAGCTATAAGCTTTTAAAGATTATTATCTGTCTCTTTCTTGCAAAAATACTAAAAACGGAGTTTTACGTGTATTTTAAATGTTGAAAGTGTAATATGACGTCACATAACATATCAAGAGGGCTATCACCCTCTTTGTCTAATCGGGAATTTCAATCATTCATATCTCGCTTATTTTTAAAGTTATTTAAAAAGTAATTTTACCTTGATATTTGTCAAGTAAACATGCTTCAATTCAAGTGAAAAAAAATTTGCATGCATATTCCCTATTGGCTAAACTGTCGGCGAATGGGCAAGAACGAAATAACCGGCTATGCTTGAGAAGGTTTTCTGCAGTTTCCTTCACGAACTTCAGATAAATATCGGCATAGTTCCTATCATGGTCGGTTGCAGCCGCATATCCTACCAATTCCTAGTCTATGGTAGGTAATCATTTGGTTTGCCATGGTAAGCATGACACTTTCGTTTACTAGTTTCAAAATTTCATTGGCATATTTAAACAATTATCTATCGCTCTTTTTATAAGCCTCAGACTACAAAAAAAAACAGTTATCGCTAAATAAATTGAGTCATTCATTCCAGATGTTAAGCTGTGCCTACCTCCTCGATGTCGTGGATATAGATCATTGTGCACTCTGTATATATCAAATAATTAACGTTTCAGTTATAGTTTAAAATAAATCACATTTCATTTTCAATTAGACAATTGCGCGTCTTTCATATGATTATGATTATTATCATTATAATCATGATTATTAACTGTTACTATTGTGTGAGAGCTCATTCAATCTAATAACAGATAGATTAGTATGAGATAGGCTCAGCCTTTACGGAAAATATACGATAGAAATGTTTTTTAATAAACATTACGCAATTATGATTTAAATAACTAGTATAACCCGTTGCGGCTTCGCCTACCAAAATTTTAATCTTATAACTGAGTAACATAATATTTCTCCCCGCCAAGAACTGATTTTCTTAAAACGGTGTTATACGTATTTATTTGTTCATTTATAAATACCAATTTTTATGTCTCAGCTTTTAATAATAACGGGACCTCAATACAAACTTTCACCATCTGGATTTCAACCTGGTTGATTTTCAAAAAACATACGTTTCTTTGTTTATTTTATCTATCTACACATTTTTCTTGTCTTTAACTTACATATAGAGAATCTTTGGTCCCTATTTTTAACCCAACTTCAAAAAGGAGGATGGCTGTCACTTCGTCTGTATTCTTCTTTTTTTTTAAATATAAATAGATTTCATGTTATGTAAAGATTTATAGTCTACTATAGTTTATAGTTTCTATAGAAATGTCTGAATTAGATAGATATATACATCTTGGGGTATAAAAAGTATTGCACTTCGACCTTATGGTCCATTGTGCTCCCCCTTTTACTTCAGTCCGAAGAGATTGGCTTCTCCCATATCTTGGCAACAGTCAGGAGCTTCCTGAGCCAGGAGCTTCAGGTCTCCCTGAAGGTTCATATATTCAGGGTGAGATGCACCGAATATCCAATATCTGCTGTAACCCAGACGTTCGCAGTCAAAGATAATGCGCCTGGACGTTTCCTCCTTCTCGCCACACAATCTGCACATAATGGACCCGTTATGGAGACCCATTGTGCGCAAATGCTTCCGCAAAGGATAATACCCTGTTCAGCTTCATTGCATCGAGAGACAGCCTGAATTAACAATATAAACTTTTCTCCGGTTCTTTGTCGGAACATACTGTCCTTTATAGAACTTTTCTCTTTATTTTAACAAGTCAAAAAACTTCCCATAGTTTTGGATACTCTCGTACCATCTTATACTAGAATACTAAGAAAAGAGTGCACTTCAAAAAAAAGACAAATACTAACAAATAATAACTTTTATAAATATATTCACTTCTATTCATTGTATCTTCATTTACCAAATAATGAGCACGTATACCTTGTTCTCCTTCTAACTGTTTACTATACTTCTATATGACTAAGTTTGTATGTACACGTATTTACTTTCAATAAAGTTATATGTATGTAATTCATATCACAGAAATGATTATATTTAATTGTTAATTAGTTGGTAAATATATATATATATATATATATATATATATATATATATATATATATATATATATATATATATATATTTATATATATATATATATATATATATTTATATATATATATATATATATACATATATATATATATATATATATATATATATATATATATTTATATATTCTTTGTATAATCAAACCTAATTTCAATTGGCATCATTTTAAATTAAACATTACATGTGTATTGTTTCTTGTGTACAGACACCATGCTTAAAAATATTGTTATACATTGGATAGATAGATAGATTGTAGAGGCTGCCCTGGACGGGCTACACTTCGACCATAAGGTCCATTGTGATGCCTAAGGATGTGAGTGTGATGTCCATTGATGTGATGTCCATTGATGTGATGTCCATTGTGATTTATGTATAGACTAGGAATTGGTAAGATATGCGGCTGCAGCCGACTATGATAGGAACTATGCCGATATTCATCTGGAGTTCGTGAAGGAAACTGCAGAAAACCTTCTAAAGTATAGCCGGTTACTTCGTTCTTGTCCATACGCCGACAGTTTAGTCAATTAACCACCCCTTTTTTTTCTAAATAATTGACAAACTGCGGATGTCCGGATTCCCATAATCTCCCAGTTTCCAAGTAGGCATACTGCGCAGACATAACACCTTAGACCGCACGGCTACTTGGACTTGTTTGTTACAAGAAACAACCGTTTGAAGTTAAAATTATTTTGGAACATTATGAGAATTCGATCAGAGTGTCCTTACATTATGTTACGAATCACAGATCTAACACTCGACTGGGGTATCACTCGCTCAATCGATGTAATACTGATTTCTATTAATTTCTGCTCTATTGCACAGTGTGGGAGACATTCAGTAAAAAATGTGTGCCATACAGTATATAGACAAAACTTATATGCACATACATTATATGCTTAAGCGAAACAAGCAGAAGTGTGTCTGTCACATAAGCAATGTGACTACACTATTCAGTAGGCAATAATCTTGTATGTGTGTGATATGATATTTGGATATTGAAAGACAAGATAATATTATTCAGAAAGATGAATAATCGTCATTATTTTGGTAAATCGCTACACTCCCAGCTCTTACATTAGAACATTTAAATTTCACTATACTGTGTTGAAATTAGATACAGGAATGTCTTCATCATTATTACTCTATGTTTCTGATAAAAGAAGAATATTAGAATTACGAGCCACATGATCGATGATATCATTTTTATGGGCTCGTATACTTTATATATGAAAAGTATATATTGATAAATCTGGCCTAGTCTTGATAAATTTCACCAACTCTGATTCCAATGTAAATAATGGAATTAATGTCAGTCTTTCAAACTTTAATTTTAACGGAAGAACTGGCGCTGGTTCTGTTTTACCATGATAACATGTAGAATCATTGGTTTTAGGTATAATCTATAAATTTCCTATTGTAGTTTTTCACTACTATATCATTTTAGTAAACTTTTGTGTATTAATAGCAGTGTTGACCTGATTTAATATTATTTTAATAAAGGATTTAAAACGAAGTATAACTTCTAACGTGCGTACGTAAGTACACAAACAAAACTTATTTAAGTTTACATGTTTGTATGTAATTAGTTGAGATCAAATATTGTCATCAAATTTCGACTAGTACTTATTGGACTAGAGATTTCAAATTTTGCATACGAGTGTAAGTCACGTGATAATGCGAAATATTATATATTAATACCATACAGGAAGGCCATATGACTCGAAAACCGATTTCAAGGGTATCATAATATTTTGAAGAAAGCTGTATATCATACATCTCACAATCTTTTCATGTATTATCTGTTGGAATGGATATAATTATGATTATTTCGAACGTTAAATTACTGGCATCGTTATTAAGTGCTCAATCATTTCATTAGTAAACAAACACGATAAATATATCATGAATTAATTTTGTTTATAATTAAATTTTTCTATATATTAGACATTTAAATTACTTCAAAATTAAGTGAGATTGAAAACTTATACATAAACTTATAAAGAGATGAAAAGGAAGACACGTTCTCTGCAGGAGAAAAAAATTCATGACAATATATTATACTAATGAACCCGAAAACGACTTGAGGTATCCTGTACCAAGCACGAACTTGTAATTACCTGTATATAATATATACCATTGTATATTAAGTTTAGTCCCGACTTTGTAAGGGTTGAAAATACTGATCGTAGAAAAAAATTTTTCTTTTAGGTGTTCATATAATGCTCTAATTAGTACATTTCCGCATGTCCGCCCGTGCGTCTGTCCGTCTGTGGACACGATAAATATAAAACAAAAAGAGATAACAAGCTGAAATTTTGTGTGTGTGTTCTACAGCTAAAAAGTAAGGTCAAGTTTGGGAATGAGGGCAAAATCGGACCATGTTTGGACAAAATTGACAAAACTGCCTATCTGTGAAATCGTTAGAGATAGAATAAAAATTTAAAGACAAAAAATAATATTTTTTTCATAAAGTCAGTATATACCAGGTATTTAAGCAATTAACTCAGTTAGTTGTTATTTTCACTTGTTTTAATCTGCATCCTGTAGAATTCGCATACTACCAACTATTTTGAACATTATTGTAACTTTAATTCGACATTTTTTTTCGAAAACCAAATGAATAAGGCACAAATCAACTGGAAAATGTAAAAAAATGACTTGAACTTTAGTGGCCAAGCGTACACTTCCGTTCAATAAAATTGAACCTAAAATGTTAATTTTCTTACATTTCATAAAACTCCTCACTTTTGTAACATTTACAAACAATGATAGTAGTATATATATTTTAATTGTGAAAAAATTAATGGAAGTATAGTAAAAAAACATTTACTATAAGAATAATCAAAATTGTGAGAGACGATTGATTGATTCGGTTCAGAGCTGTTCAATAAAATTTAACAGGAGTGTACCTACATATAAAATATTCATTTAGAAATGATACAACAAATATTTACATTGTATTTATGTGGCATCAATTTTTATTATTTTCGCTATCGTTTGCTCATTTTACCAATTTTCCTCCATACATTCTACAAGATATTACTATTTTTAATTTAAGCACAGTTATTATAATTGAGTTTAATGGATATATATATATGGTGGGGTTTATATTATAGAAGCAATTTTCTTTAAAGCTTTTTATAATATACCATCAATAATAATTGTCAATTACGATATGTTTAAATAGAATTAAATTGCTTTACTTGGAAAAATGATTACATGAATATCTAATTTTCTTTCCCTTATTACGGAGGTAATCAATTTTCTATTAAATGTTACATGTTTACATAGGTTTGGTTTTACCAGAATTATAGTTTAGTAACATTTAATGCAAATATTACAAATTTTTTATATTAAAAACATTGATCATAACTATTATTTATAAAAGGTTTATATGAAAATTACGTATAAAGGCAATCTTTGCAAACCAAAAAGACTGATAAGGATGACAATTGATTTATGAAACTCCTATTAACAATTACCTTTTACCCTCCATTGGGTCTGTAAATATGTGGAAAAATAGGGAAAGTAAATAGCAGATAGCCTGGCGAGGGGAAAGCATCGAACTCACAGGGTTGGTACCTTTCTGTGGACTGGGTGATCGCTTCTGCTAAAGAGTAAATCAAGAAGGAAAAGATCCTAAACGAGCCACACTCTGCAGGAACCTTTCAGGCAGGAAAAAATCTTGCGCTTGGAAATGGGGTCTTACGGTGAATTATAGAATCTGGTGACACCTTTGGTAGCTAGAAAATGGGGGCATCTGCAGATTTTGTCGATAAAGGGAGGAAACTCCAGATCACTTCCTAATTAACTGGGCCACTCTCATACACAGAATAATAAAATGTCTGGAAATCTATCAGATCTACTATTTTAAGGCCCAAGATCCCTTATTTCCTAGATATATAGATAGATAGATTGTAGCGGCTACCCTGAACGGGCTTCACTTTGACCATAAGGTCCATTGTGATGCCTAAAGATGTGAGGATGTGAGTGGAGGACAAGGAATTTTG
This sequence comes from Nineta flava, assembly GCA_963920215.1. Taxonomy (NCBI): domain Eukaryota; kingdom Metazoa; phylum Arthropoda; class Insecta; order Neuroptera; family Chrysopidae; genus Nineta; species Nineta flava. The sequence goes on from OY986042.1 coordinate 104,178,729, forward strand.
TGTGTAGACTAGGAATCGGTAGAATGTGAAGGAAACTGCAGAAAACCTTCACAAGCATAGCCGGTTACTTCGTTCTTGTCCATACGCCGACAGTTTAGTCAATTAAGCACCTCCTTTTTTTTTTAAATTATTGACAAACTGTCGATGTCGGGATTCGAACCCATAGCCTCCCAGTTCCAAGTAGACATAACGCTTCAGACAACGCTCGGCTACTTGGACGGTTTTTCCTAAATGAAAAGAGGCTAGATAAGGTGCTTGAAGCCGGAATGCAGCCGTTTCAAAGCAGAAAACAGTTTTAGGAATATATACCGTTATTGTCGGATCCAAACGAAAAAGAGATGGAACTCCAATCCGAAAAAAAAATTCTGATGATCACTACTCCGCCAGAATGGCGGATTAAAAGACCACAGGGATTAGAATATGATATATTTTCAAGAACTAATAAAAAAATTATATAAAACTGGAACAAAACCAAAGTACATAGTTTAATACTTAAGAAATTTTGCCTTAAACCATAAAATAAATATTTAAATGTAAAAATTATGATAATATCAAAACAATAGCCGTACATTAAATGTAAAACAAAAAAAATTAAAAATAATATAACGGATCTTTATTAATATGTTAAGATATCTATCAAAATTTGTATTTTGTAATATTTAATTAATGGTTACATATTTAACCATATACTCTTTCTAATAGAATGCCTGGTTCATATATTCCATTACTGTATCTTAAATTTAAATCTGAACTTTCATGGGGCATCAAAGCTAAGAGGGTCTTTTTAGCACTCCTTATATGGGACATTTATATTATAACTTTTTGACCTTTCGTATTTCATATTTTCAATTTTTTTTATCAATTATTAAATAAAACAAACATTTGAGGTTTATGGAACAATAATTTGATTTTTACTAGTACCGAAAATATATGATTATCATTATCATTATCACTCAAAATTCATGACTATTTTTTTTTCAGCTAGCCAATTTTGCTTTTTTTGACTAGTATAAATTTGACTCCAAATATGAAATATTTAGTTTTACGGGAAATTCGTGAGTTTTTCGTAAAATAGTTTACACTCAAAATGAACTCATAAATCATTCAAAATTTCTGTACTAGGACCACTCCCAAAATTTTGGGACCACTCACAAATACTGTTGAAAAACTCATAATTCAGTATAAAATCATTACCAATTTTTTTCGTAAACTATTTATGTTATATGTTTACTACATGCTATACAGTAATTTTTACATAAAATGATTAAAATACAATCTATACACTACATAAATTACAAAAATACATCCAATAACAACATTGTGTACCGCATCTATCACTGTCTATACACAGTATGCCATGATATGGTGTTACACTCACACGACGGACGACGGACAATAACGACGATGTATACATGCACGAGTAAGATGCAACTATATATAAATAATTTTAGTTAAAGAGTAATACTGATTGTTTGTAATACTGATTGTTTAAGTGTGTGACAAAGTAAACAATATCATAGTACACTACACATAGACAACGATAGATACACTATACAGTGTTCCAGATTGGGTGTATTTTAAAAAACAAGCTGTATATGATAATATCATATAATTATTTCAAAACATGTACAATATTAGAAATATATCATTTTATTCATAAATATTTTTGATGCCCAGATTACTTACATTTTGGTCCATTTTATATGTCATCTTGTTAAAAAAACATACCATAAAGATAAATATTCATATAGAATGTTTGTTAATAAATTATACCTTTAAAAATAGTATTAGTAATAAAAAAAATATTATTATAATAACAATAATAACAATCTTATTCTTAAAGATATCTTTAAAATCAAGATAAAGAAAATTTTAATTTGAAAAAAATTAAATAATAATTTTTTATTATGGATATTTGTAAATACCATCATATATGTTCAATAAATTATATTTTATTGAACGAAAAGTGTTTTTATGTTATCTTGAAAATATTTAAGTCACTCATTTTTGGTTACCATTTTATCAAGTAACCTGCCACTGTTGGGAATCGAACCAGCAATCTTCCAGTTTGGAGGAGAGCATCGTGAACACCTCGACTATTTGGATTGTGTTTTCCAGATAGTTCGTTACTTCAATTCTATCTAGAAAACACAGTCCAAGTGGTCTAGGTATTCACGATGCTCTACTCCAGCGTGCTTATCGCTATACCATCTGTTGTTGCGGTAAGCACGCTGGACTAGATATCCAGAGGGCCAAGGTTCAATTCCCGGTTGACGAGTTAATTTTTTCATATCAGTCTTTGACAGGGCACAGTTAATTATCATTTATATGCAGTTTCAGAATCATGCTTATAGTAAATTTCAAATCATGCTTATAGTAAACTGTGTATAATTGGTATTAACATTATGAGTACTGCATGCATATGACAATATTACGATGACAAAGTTTTTAAGAAGAGGACCAATGTTGGTGATCATCTATCTGACAATGGTGGTGTGGTGTGGTGTATCATGGTGGTCCAAAAACCAGATTGGTTTTGTAGCTTATACCAATATTCATAATACCTATCTATACATATATATATATATATATATATATATATATATATATATATATATATATATATATATATATATATATATATATATATATATATATATATATATATATATATATACAAGTGGTCATGTCATAAGTGAGAAGAGAATACACCTTTAATAAGCAATGAGTGAGTGTTATAAGAAACACATTTACAATTTAAAATCGTTACAGTGTTACAGAAGTCATCATCAATGACAGACTAACTGACTTAATACAGGGTGTTTATCAAAAATAAAACAAAATTAAAATCATTTAAAAAACAGTGGTTCAAAAATTTCAATTTTCATTTTGAAATAGATTGTACATGATTTCGCACTGAGTTTATGAAAAGATAAATATTTCCCCCGGGGGATGCGCTATCCAATTTTTCCCATTCACGAACATGCCTATTAATTGTCAGCTCTAGAACACACATACAAGATTTCAGCTGGATATATTTTTTCGTTTTTGAGTCATCCTGTTGTCGGACGTACAACAGGATATGCGGATATGCGGAAACGAACTAATAAAGTCATTTTATGAACATCAATATCAAAATTTTTTTCTGCGTTCAGCATTTTCAACCGTTACAACGTCGAGACTGAACTTAATATACCATGGTATAATTATATACTAGATTTAGATTTAGCCTCATCTAGCCCTTTTGGACAAAGACCTACCCCCCCAGTGGACCTAGAAATCTCATCTCTCCACCTTGTTGGTAGTCGACCACTTTTACAGATTAAATTTAATGGTTCCCATGACGTACACCTGATCGTCCATCTATCATCCCTTAGTCTCGCAACATGGTCAACCCATTTCCATTTCAATTTCCTAATACTAACAGTTGCATCTTTAACCGTTGTTATAGGTCTAATAATAGTGTTAGATTTAATCCGCTTAGTAAGCTTATAATTAAGCATAGATCTATCCATACTTCGTTACCATTTTTTTAATTTTTTGTAGTTCAAACTTTTCAAAGCGGATGTTTGAGTGCCATAAGTTAGAATTAATTGAAAGAATGCACGCATCTCAAGTCTATCTATTCAAAGAAATACATATTTACTTTTAAAAACTTAGAGACCAAAATTTTCTTAGGCATTAATTATTCTTTTTAAATTTCAATAAATATATATATATATATATATATATATATATATATATATATATATATATATATATATATGTATATATATATATATATATATATATATATATATGTATATATATAATATATATATACTATTTATCCCCAGTATAGTATATATACCGGGTATAAAAAGTTAATTCTTTTTCCAGAGAAGAGAAGTGATATACTTAGTCTAAAGAAACTTTGTCAAGCTACAAAAAAATATCAGTTTCATTCTTTGTGGACTATCCTGTATTTATGTATCATCCTAGTGGTATGTCAGTCTCTACTATATTAAACTACTGAATGAATTTTAATAAATGGATTTAACAATAATTTTTTTTTAAACCCACCAACACATATCACATATCACACACATTATGATTACTCATAACCGCACAGTCCATATTAATGACTTTTTTTTTTTAATTTTGAATATATGGGCATATTATATGTTTGTTTGATTGGATTGGAAAAATGATTATTTAAAAACTTTGATTTATTATATGTTTTTTTTTTTATTATCATATATAATATAAATTTCTTAATTGCCTAAGTAATTTCAATTGATTTCTGTATCATAATATCCGGTTATGTGTATAATAAATAATTTTTAAATTAAATTAAACCAAAATAATCACTCTTTTATTTGTAGAGTGAGTCAAAAAAATCATTTAATTATGAGTAGAAGAGTCATGTCAGTTCTGGACCGTACTTCCAAATTTGCCGACCAGAGGTATTGATGGCGTTGCGATCGGCGTATCGGTGGTTTGGATATTTGCTAAGCAAGTGGGGGTAGCGGGATGGCAACAAAAGTTGCGCTTATTTTGCAAAGTTTTATAATTGATTTGTGCTTTAGTCAGTCAATTTTTGAAAAATTGCTTCTTATAAACATTGCTTATTTAAATATACTACAACTTGTATCCTGTATATATGTATGAAGCATTTTTTTCCTAAACCCAATCAATAAGGCACAAATCCATTATAAAATTTAAATAAAAGAAAATGACATTAACTTTTGTGGTCCATGTACCATACCTGGTGACATTTAATTTGTGATCATATTTTATTAGTTTCACTCAAACGTATATTATAAAATTTAAACTGTCAATCTTAGTTCATTTGTAAGTTTTATTAGTTTGTTTTTTTTTTTTTGAGTGTATTAATTTATTATTTTGTTTATTATGTTGTTTTCTTCATTCAAACTTGTTGGTGTGGTTAAAACAAATAAAATCACTTATATTATTTTATTGATTAATTAATTAATGTCAAAATCTTATCAAACAACAATATAATATAAATAAAATCGAATATATATATATATATATATATATATATATATATATATACATATATATATATATATATTCTTACATATCTTATAAAAATCAGATATCATAAAAATAAATGTATTAAAAACCCGTTAAAAATCATTCCTAAGTATATTTAATTACTGTCACATAAATTATAATTTTTAAAGATTCTTGCATAATTTTCTTATTTTAGGTTTGTTGATTTGTATTCATTTGAGACCGCACAGAATCAGTCAAAAATTTAGATTCAAAATGGCATCAACTTTTGTGGCCAAGTGTACATTTACTAGCTAGTGTCCGCGTTTCTATAGAAATACCTACATTAACAACATTTTGAAAATCAACAATTTGTCAATAAATTTAAAATATAACGAAATTGACTGTCAAAATTTCAAACTGTCAAAATTTAGAAAAAAATAATTATTTGATATAAATAAAAACACACATAATGGATTACTACTTCGGTTGTACAGAATAAACAGCCAGGTGTTTTAAAACCCAATTTAGACCCGCTAGTATAAACTGATTTCGAAAATGTCGTTAATGTAGGTATTTCTATAGAAACTATAAACTATATTAGAGATCTTGATCGGCTATAACTTTGGAACGGTCAAAAAACAGCTATAAATTTGGAACGGTTTGAAATTTTGAACAGATACAGTTGTAAAGAAAATTATCTCATCATTATCTTCTAAAGTTAGACGTAAAGTCTAACTCTCTAAAGTATTCCTCTTTGAAAAATGATATCTGACCTTCACCCAGGAAGATCGGGTTTGATTCCCGGTGTCGCAACCAAAAATGTAGGAATATACCCAGGTATATTCAACCTTAAACTTGTTCTATAAAACGTTTAATAAATATATACTTTGTAAACTTTATTGACTAATCTTTATTTTACCTAATCTATTGTATGACAATTACAAAGTTTGTTGATGGTTACGTAAAGTACCCGGATAACGTATATATTGCACCAATACATCTAGAATTGTAGTACATGTATTGAGTACCTAAAAGAAAAGTTATAACGTTTCGTTGCCATAAATGATTAGTATAATATAGCTTTTATATATAGAGCTTTTTATGTTTAAAATATATCAAGTTTAATAAGCTTTAATAAGTATAATGATATTAATTTAGGTCATACATTTTTAAAGAGTACCATCAGAGTCATAATATGAATATTATACTGGCACCAAGTCTCAATAAACTACATCTCTAGTATAATATTACCTAATATTATGTTAAATAATGAACCTACCTAATGCTTATTATTTTTCTAAAGAATTTTAAATAGCAAATCGATATCGTATAATTTTGTTGTGTGTCCGATGTGTGATGCGTCCTTTCATTTCTCAAAAAATATAAGAACTAAGTAATTAAAATTATGTTATCGTTTCCCGATTTGGACAAACACTACCGTTTAATTAATTCTGTCTATAAGGTCTGTTCTGTCTAATGCTTAAATGGCAGCAGTTAAAAATCAAAAAAAAATATGGCGGCGACTGGCTATAATGCCCTTGATCTAATAAATAATCCCTTAATCTGTGGTAAAGCTGAGTTTTTAATTTTGATAAAAAAATGTACAAAAAAAAAGATAGATTCATTTATCGCTAACCCAATGATTGACGTTGATTTCATAACTATTAATATTTGTTCTCAAATGTTTTTATTAATCCAGTAATTACCGTCTAAGTTTATATCTACACTGATGGAAAGAGTTTCTTAAACCAAGTAAATATGTTTTCTTCAAAATATACTCTGAGAAAGAAATCCTTGTTTTCATTCAAGAATTTGTTTACTTGAATAAGTATCTTCAAGTAAACAATTATTTTGAAGAAAACATATTTACTTGGTTCAAGAAATTACTTCCATCAGTATACAATTAATTCTTCTACTATTCGAGTGAAACTATATTTTCATATGTGATCTACCTAATTGAATTATTCAACTATGTTGTTCATGACAAATCCTATACCATCTTCCAAGTATTTCTTCTTTTATTTTTGGTATTATAATTTTTCATAGAATTACTTATAACGTTGGAACTAATTAAACTTGTAACATGCAAGCTCAAGTCAAGATGTGTTATTAAGAAACGAATTGACTTGTGTGTGGTATATATATATATATATATATATATATATATATATATATATGTATATACTATGTAAAGGTTGATTCACATTTATGCTTTTCATATTCTTATTTCAATAAAATGATATTTTAGATATTTTGGTAGTTATTGCTCATGAGATAAATAGGATTTCCTGTTTCGTTACATGTGCCTCTTATTCAATGGAAGCAATCGAAAAAAAAGGTTCTCCTACTACAGTTCATTTTCTTTTTTTGTATAACATTTCTTACATTATTAAAATGTTATATAATTGTTTTGTCGAAAATATCAAAAAGGTGATCCTAATTAAGATCTTTCAAGTAAAAATTTGTCTAGAGTATTTGTAGAGTAATTTAATATTTGTAACAAAATTTTTCAAAATTTTTAAATTGATTTATACCTTATTAAATTGGATCTTTGGGAAAATGATTCGAACGGAAGTTGATAGTATGTTAATAAATGAACTAAAATGTTGTGAGCTTTCAAATTCAGAAATCGTCATATGACGAAAAATAGTTCATATGACCATGAATCTAAAAGTTCTTGGTTTTCTCAAAAGACATTACCCTGTAAACTCTTAAGGGCATCATAGGACGAAATTAGGAATCCCCATTTCAAGAGAGGCAATGAAATATCATAAGCCTTCCAGCTATTACCTTTGAGGCTTTAGCTTTTTATTTGGTTGATCTATTGCACCCCGCCAACAGATAGCACTGTTTCAACAGATAAAGATTGTCATTTACCCAATAATTCCAATGTTTGAAAAATATTCAAATATTGATTCCATGTGAAACTAACCTACACGTTAAATATAATAAAAATATTATATTATGGCATTGATTTCCTTTAGTCAGTCAAGATTCAAGTCGATATGGACACACAATGTTAGTCGTTAGTATGGGTAAGTTTAGTGTCACGATCAAAAACCACCAGCATCATCATCATCATCATCAGCATCACCATACCCAGAATATATAAGAGAGTAGTCAACCAGCCAGCCAGCAGTCCTAAAGGTGTGGGAGTGATTAAAGTTTATTTAAATTATTCATAAGTAACACGTCGTACTACATAATACTTTTTTATTTTATTTTTTTTTTACTTGAAGCTTAGAACAGACAAAAATATAATGTTCCACAAGTCTGTTTCACACTTGTTTATCAGTTTTTTTTAGGACACTGCTCTTGTAGTGAAGCCTGTTATTTGTGAGACACTAATAATGATACATTGGTGAGACTACTGATGTTGACACATTTATGTGACACAAATATTGTCGAATAGTAACCAACGTTTGGCCGAGCGGTCAATAGCGTTATGTCTGCGCAGTATGCCTACTTGGAAACTGGGAGGTTATGGGTTCGAATCCCGACATCGGCTGTTTGTCAATTATTAAGAAAAAAAAAGGGGCGGTTAATTGACGAAATTGTCGGCTTATGGACAAGAACGAAGTAACCGGCTATGCTTTAGAAGGTTTTATGCAGTTTCCTTCACCAATTCCAGATGAATATCGGCATAGTTCTTATCATAGTCGGCTGCAGCCGCATATCCTACCAATTCCTAGTCTATACACAAAAATTCCTTCCACACCTCTCAAATCCTCACATCCTTAGGCATCACAATGGACCTTATGGTTGAAGTGAAGCCCGTCCAGGGCAGCCTCTACAATATATCTCTATCTATCTAACCAACGCTTAACACGTAGCTCCACATATGACGCAGTAAATACTACCCGTAAATATATTTTTAAAATCGTAATTCAACATCATTACGATATTTGGGTTCATTTCTGACATAAATATCGTTTCTGATTTTTTCTATTATTAAATGGGATTTCTAATAAAAAACGTAACTTTTTTACTTAATATTTGATGGCTCAGACTGTCAATAGTTTAAATTTATGATCAATATTATTAATTTTACCGTATCCATCTTGTCTGCCAAATATTTATAAACCTCAACCTCACTTCGAAAATAAAATGCAAATAAACTGTGAAATGAAATTTTTTGTCTGAAGCATTTTTTGTCTTAAATAGTCATAGTTCCAACAGAATTGTAAGGGTTTGATGGTAGTGAAGAATTCATGGGCAGATGAATTGAACCCTTTTTTTTTCTTAGAAAAAAAATTTCGCAGAAAAAAAATTTTGTTAAAGTTCACAAAATGACTTAAATCGGACCATGTTTGGGGCAAAACTGCCTATGTTTGAAATCGTAAGGGATACAACAAAAATTTTCCTTCAAAATTTTTCTAAAAATATTCGTTTTTCAACATAAACAACTTTTGTTCGAGTCTTTTTTTCATAAATTCAGTATATACCGAGTATTTAAGCAATTAATTCAGTTAATTAAAACTTATTTTTATTTTTACAAGGATTGCTTGTTTGGATGTTTAGATTAAAATTTTCTATCTTGCAATCAAAATTTTGACTAGACCTAATTGAGCTATAGCATTGTCACATGTATAAGTCATGTGACAATGCAATATAGATGCTCTTTATAGATGGAAATCGAAAAAAATTCATTGAAATAGAAATTTGTGAAAGTAGTGGAAGCGGTGGGAAATAGACTTTTCCAGTCTTAAAATAAAAATAAATGAATTTTTATATACATTTAAATACTTCGAACAAAATTTACATATCGGTAATTTTCCAAAGCTATTTATTTCAGAAGTGGCATAAATAAAGTGCAACTTTAACGTATTGAAACATGGCCATTTCTGAATGACTATTCGAGTTTGTATAGAAGTAAGCGATATGTGGCTCAGTCAGAATGATACAAAAAGTAGCCACTTCATATCTTCAGTATTATATTTTATATAAGGTGCATACTTATGCATATATTAAAAGAAAACAGTGGTGTATGCATTATTCTAACATGTAGTACCTATGGTCGTTGTTGCATATGATCTACGGGCCCGTATTCATAGTCCAGTCTTGAGCAAGTGCTTAAGCATACTTTCATGAAGACCGTCTTATTGCTTTTAAGAAATGATGAATTCATAGATATACATTGAGATCATCTTCGGTAAGACGATGGTTTCAAGCATAATCGAATTCGGTTCGATTTGAGTTCATCTTAATTTCTGTTCGTCAATTTCCGTAATAATTCCCATGTATCCGATGATCTTATTTGCTGATAAATGTATCATATTATTATCAGACCTCATAAGACCGTTCATAAAAGTAGCGAGCTAAAAAAATTATTTTTGAAATAAAAAACAGGAAAAATATGACGGACAAATATAAGAGTAAAAATTATTCTTCGGTACAAAAAAAGTATTTTTTTCAAATTTAAAAACATCACACTGATGTAATAATAATTTATAATTACCTAAAAACTAGCAAATGTATAAAATTGCAAACATATTATTAATTAAAACAATAGTGAAATAGATACTAAATATTTTTTTAAATTTTTTTAAAGCCTGGATAAAAATCAAACGAATGTGGCGTTTATTAATATGTAGCACGTATAATAAATGTCCCCATCGTCAGAATCAAAAACGATATCAATATTATCATCAATATTGATATTATATTAACCTTAAAAGATTCATTATATTCACTACTCTTTTCATTATTTTCGCTATTTTTTTCATTGAAAAGTTATAAAGGTGTCTCAAGTCCACTAAAACCCTCTATTTTTAATAAAAGTAAGGATAAGGCCCATAATAAGAAGTCTAATTTGACTGTAAATCAACAGTTTTCAATAGGGAATATGTATGAAAATTTTTCCCACTTGAATTGAAGCATGTTTCCTTGACAAATATCAAGGTAAAATTACTTTTTAAATAACTTTAAAAATAAGCGAGATATGAATGATTGAAATTCCCGATTAGACAAAGAGGGTGATAGCCCTCTTGATATGTTATGTGACGTCATATTACACTTTCACCATTTAAAATACACGTAAAACTGCGTTTTTAGTATTTTTGCAAGAAAGAGACAGATAATAATCTTTAAAAGCTTATAGCTTCCTTGATATTTGTCGGATTTTAATTTTGTTTTTAAATATTATTACAGTATTAACAGTATTTTCATATTCTGAAAATAAATGTGAAAAAATCATGCATATTCCCTATTCTTATTATCACCTCCAACCACACATATCTTAGCTAAGATCAAACTTTCAAGCTTGCCTTAAGAGTGCATCTATGAATCTAAACGATGCTTTAAGATCATACTTAAGGTGAAGTTACGCTTAAGACCGGACTATGAATACGGACCTATGTCTTGATGCTGATGCTGTGACTCTGTATATATTGTATATGTGATGTATAATAACAACATTGTATGCATGTTATATATGATAATAAGTATGATACATTAGGTTTGTTTACAGGAATTGTAGACCCACCTGAATTAAGTGAAGCTGTCACATACCATATACACATTACACACCATACGTGTATGCATGTATGTATGTATGTATCTATGCATTTATAAAATCATCAAATCTTCACTTCTTAAAATAATAATATAAGAATAAAATTAATTCAGAAGTATAAGAATGAATGTAGACTATTCGTTTTGTATTAATTCAAGTGGTGGTCAGTCATCAGGTCAATCGTCAAGAATACGGATCAGTTGTTATTGTATCACATTCTGAATCAAGTCGTTGACTATATTTAAATTGTGCATACAGGATGACCCGAAAGTAGTCGAGTTCCATAAGAGGGTAGAAGATGGTACGATTTTGGAATCACCAGAGACATACGCCTCTATAAAACGAATACAAACCCTTCAAATCTGAACTCTTTTATTTAGGTTTCGAACTCAGTAAAAAGTTACTTTCATTAGATATAATTAATTAGTCATTAGATAATTGATAATTCCAAAAATTTAATTATTGCATTATTAAAAAAATTAATAAAATAATTTTATTAATGCACTTTTCAGAAAACTTTATAATTTTACGAATTTAATGTGCGCATTTTTTTTTAAATTTATTATTAAAACAATTAATTTATTACATTTTTCAAAAAATAAAAAAATTTAATTAATGCCCTTTTCAAGGAATTAATAATTTGAAAAATTTAAGCAATACTTTTTTCCAAAAATTGATAATTAAATAAAAAATGAACTATCAAAAAAATGCACTTTTTACAACTCTGGTTTCTACCTAGTTTCCTTAATTAATAAATAATTAATTAACGATGCGTCTAATAAAAAAATGTCTCAGGACGTTTCGTTCCAAAATCGTATCCTCTACCTACCTCCTTATGGAACTCGACTACTTACGAGACACCCAGTATTTTAGATGTAAATTTTAAAATATATAGGATACAATATTGAGGCTTTCATTGATATGGACTTATGAAAGCCGAACATACTATGTTTCATATCAATAGTAATTAAAAATTCAATGGAATGTTTGTCTACATTATATACGCTTATTCTTTCATACTTATGTCTTCTTAACCTAAATGGAAATTGACATTTGTATTGTGACGTACACAAATAATAAATAATATGTGAAATAATAAATTAATTTTGATTACAAAGAAATACCGTCAATGATATGAAAAAACTGGCTAATCTATCAATATCATACGTGGTGTAATGGATAGTATACTGGACATGAAATCCAGAGGACCCGGGTTCAAAACCTGATAGATGATTTAATTTTTGCATATCAATTATAAAAAATATACTATCGACTTACGATAGTGCATCAGACCAAGATTCATCATAGACGTCTACCGTACGTTTTACAAGAAGTAAAACGTACTCTGTATCTCAGGAACCTAAAAAGTTATGAAGCACAAGCTTAAAAATGTGAAAGGGACCAAGTTTTTGCATAAAAAAGTATTGATAACCCAGCAAATACAAAAATGTTTGCCTTCAAAAGTATTGAAATCTATGTAAAGTTGAAGTTGTTGAACAAAAACGACAAAAATATTGGTATAAATTTATCGTATAAGTTCTCAGGTGCCGGGTATTTCATATAAATTTATTAGGCAAGTTATCAAGTTTTATTATGTTTAATATACAAAGAAAAAAACTTGCCAAGTAAAATATGAAATACCCTGCATCTGACAAACAAACACACAATAAATATAAATCAATCATTTTTTCACTTTTGTTAAAGAACTAGGTCCTTACAAATTGGTCATATTTTGTGTGCGAAAATTTGGTCCCTCTTTGCATTTATAATTTTTATACGATAATACTTAACGCAAAGCATGAATGAGTCAAAAAACATGGAAATCTAATATATTACAAATATTAGATTGGGTTTAATAATTTTGGAAAATTTTAAAAAAAAAGTATTTACTAAGAAAATTTTATACAACTAGAACAAAACATACATAATTAGAAAATATTTCCGTAGTAATATCTCAGACCTAATAAATTTCCACTCTTACATTATTTATAATGAGAAAAGTTTTAGTGACTTTTCATATTATATTAAATATGACAATACGTTTCAACTAACATTAAGTAAATGTGTATACATATACAATGTGATTCTTAATGAAAGAGATTATGATATGGCAAACTTCAAAAAGGCCTTTACCTCTATTTAAGGACTCCAACGTTGTATCATTATCGCTCATCAGATTTTTACATTTTGAAGGCTCTTGATATCATGAAAATTGGTTTTAACCGTTGGACAAATACTATTCAGGGCGGCGGAAAGAACCAGGACATTAAAATTTCATAATTATGTTTTGTATTACGAGAGTATATTCTTGAACGCAACTCCATCTTTTTTTTGTATTGCCATACTCGGATTCTATCAAGACATCATTCTGTACCTTGGGCCATCATATTATTTTTTGAATTTTTCATCATTTTGGAGATCGAGTGACATGTGTATACTAAATTTCGGTAAATAGGTGTGTGTATCAAAGATTTTATTTTCTAAGCATACAATTTCGGGATTCAATTTGTGGAATATTGGTTCTCAATCGCAATAATCTCAAGTGAAGTTAGTTTTGGTTGATCATTTAGCGAATTTCCTGAAAGGAAATAGAGCTATTGGTCCCGTACCGAAGTCAAAATTTTGCAAAAATTTCCTCAAATGTCCATCGATCCTACCTAGTAGACGTCGAAAATCACCATCTGTAAAATTTATATATATATATATGTATATCTATGGACATATATATATATATATATATATATATATATATATATATATATATATGTCTGTAATAACTCTAGCGGTCACAATTTTAATCTGATTGGAATGAAATTTGGTATTTGAAGCGCTTTTGGTAGTCAAAAGGTCAAGTTCGTTAATGGGTAAAATCGGATAAGGGGAAAGGGGGGTTTAATGGGAGGTGGAAAGACAAAATTTGACATATCTCCCTAAATATTTGAAAAATTTATAAGGAATAAAGTTGTAGGTACTAAGTTTTACTGTAATTTTGTTTCTTATCATTTTTTCTGTTACACTAATATTTACAGAAATATTGACGGTTTAAGATTGAAAATTAAATTCCTCAATAACTCTGAACACATTAGAGTTTGAGCAAAAATGATACGGTGATGAATTGTAGCAAACATGATTTTCTACAACTTAAATTCTTACGCATTTTTCGATTGGTCTAATATTTAGAGAGATATTTTATATTTTGTGTTTTCTTCTTTCCTTATGCCCCCCCCTTGTCGTATGTGATTTATTAATAAAATTGGCCATGCAAATACTAAAGTCATAAACGACATTTCATTTTGATCAGACTAAAATTGTGACCGCTAGAAAATGATTTATGTATTTTAAAGAAATTCGCTAAGTTGAAGCAGCTCCTGCGTAACGAATTTTTTTCTCTAAATTTATATCAGTCTTTTCACCAGATCTTTGCTTTTAGGTATTTTTAATTTCACGACGTAACATTTTTTTCGAATTAATCGTAATTAAAGCGAAACATTGAACACATTATTAGTTATCAATCCTCTGATCTTGTAAAAATTATAATGCTTATACAACACCACAAAAATTGAATACAGTTGTACTGTTTGGATTAAATTATTATGAATTGGTATTAATAAGTGGCATTATCTATCCATTTGTATCGCAGTTATCTGCCAGATATTATACGTGATATTCTTTGCGGAAACTTCTTTTTAATAAGTGGTTGAACTAAAGCTATATAATAATTTGTACCCACAAAACATTATAACATATTGTTAATATAACTATTAATATATACGAAAGAAGTTGTTTAGTTGACAAAGATATGGTGACAGTAAGAAAATTAGTGAAAACAAACTACTTTATACGATACACAACTATTATATTGAATCATTTCCTTTGCTCTATATGGTAGAAAGTTATTAAATTCTGTTCAATATGGGCATCAGACAACGCAATATGTTTTTAATGTGATTTACGAGATGATTTTCACGATTCTATAAGAGACTCTTATAGAGGTTTCTTATAGCATCTAATTCTAATATATTTTCTCTCTTTTTAGACTCTTTAGGCAGTTGGTTTCATGAAAATTCAGTCCAAATTATAAACCGTTTTAATTGTTATTGTTTGTAAACTAGCGTCTGTTTATTTATTGTTAGTAAGGTTGCCTTTCGGTTATATTATACCAACGGAAATGACTAGCGTTTACTTAATTTGACATTTAAGTAATATGTTTGAACATTGATAACATTTTTTGACATCAAAATGCTTGATATGAAAAATCATACACATCTAGGAATGGGGATCGAACCCACGACCTCTGGCATTCTAGACAAACTGGTCTGCCTCTGTCATGTTTGGGAAAAATTGGCAAAACTTCCCATCTTTGAAACCAAAAAAGGTGTTCCTTTTTTAAAAATAAATAACTTTTGTTATAAACTTTTAACATAAGTTCAGGATATATAATGAGTATTTAAGCAACCTTACATCACATGCGGTTTTTAAGGGTAAGAGTATCTCCCCTAACAAGAGAACGCAAGAACCTATTTTACCCATTCATGAATTGGAAGTAACATTTAGGGTTTGGGTTGGAGTAAAACAAACATTTCATGCACTTAAATTTTCACTTGTTTTTCTACGAACAATCTTTACGAAATAGGTTTGTATGTGTGTTCTAAAGTGAAGATGTGAAGTAGGGTCAAGTTCGTGAATAGGCAAAATCGGGCCATGTTGGGCAAAATGGGCATAACATTTTTGAAACCATAAAAGATGGAACAAAAATTTAAAGACAAAACATGTCCTTTCTTTAAAAATAAACAACTTTTTTACATAAATTCAGGATTTACCGGGTATTTAAGCAATTAACTCAGTTCTTATTTTCCCTTGTTTTAAATTTTAATCAAACAATAAAGACCATATAGAAAGTATTAAATGATTACCACAAAAAATAAGTTTTCTGTTTTGTGATTAGTACATTTTTACAGATTAAAAATCTATAGAAATTGACAGAAAATACTGTCGTCTGTCAAATATTTATCGAAAATCGGGATTCAATTTTTCGTCTCATATCTCGCTGAATTATTTTCACCTCGTCTCGTTTCTCTCGTCTCTCGCGGCATCACTAATACAGAAAAACACAACGGGGCATTCGATTTAATATTGAATATAATCCAATCGATTATATCGCATATGTAGTATAATCGATAGGTCATTATATTTGATTGTATAAAATAGAAAATAATTAGTAAACATTGAAGCACACGCAATATTTACATATATTAAATATAATTGAATGTTGATTGTCATTCCAGCAGAGTTTACTAACTATATATATATATATATATATATATATATATATATATATATATATATATATATATATATATATACTTCACCAAAGGGCTAGAGGGGTTAAGAGAGAGAGAGACTTATTTTGTTAACGAAGGACAGATATTTACAGGTTAGAAAGACGAAGTAATTTAAAAAGATAGATAACTGATTTGAGAGAATAATTGTGTTCATTAATGTTTGTTGACAACTATAGTTATTGAGGAGGCAATTGTTGCAATGGTAATTTAACATACAACGTCTTTTTTATAATGCGAAAGTGTTTTCAATAAAATTTAATTCGAAAATTGATCATAATTCGGTTTCGATGTGTCACTTAAACGTGGTTTAGAAATTTTTTGATCGTATTTATTTCTCTTTCATTTATTTCTCTGTCTCTCAAGGTGATTAAATTTTATTGTCGCATCTTTGAGGTATAACAAAAAAACTTTATTGACAAAGGTTTTGGATGTCAAGAAACGTATCGAGCTGAAGATTCCCTGTCCAAACCAAAAATATTGGGACAGTTTTTAACGGGGCTTAGACTATTTTATAATTTTTTCCAAACATTTTAGGATAAATACATAATATTTGATTTTCATAAAAAGTAATTCGCGTTCTTGAATTTAAAAATGTGTGCATAGTGATTTCACAACAAATATTGTTTTTTAAACATCTTTGATTATGCCTTTTACTGTCATAGCCGTGGCTTAGTTTCAAGTCAAGAATAGCTATTAAAGGCGCTCTTCTTGAAACTGGGAGATTACTGCGTCGATTCCCAACGGTGACAGTTAGATTCCCATCTGTCGGCGTATGGTCAAGAACGAAATCAACATACTATGCTTGTGGAGGTTTTCTGCAGTTTACATAATTACAAACTCCAGATAAATATCGGCAAAGTGCTTATCAAAGTCGGATGCAATCGCACAACCTATCAGTCTCTAGTCTACTTATAAATTCCTTGTCCTTCGGGGTCAGTAAAAAAGGTCTAGAAAGACTTACTGGTCAGGCTTCGTTAACTACTTTTCGTTGTTATTCGAAAAAGGTCGGTGTAAATCTTTACAAATTAGTTTCCCTCACAATACTAACAGTGGGTGGGACGTTTAAAAGCGCGCTCATATCGTATTAGCTAGGAACGCGATTATGTATTTATGAAATCGTGAGATTGATGACAGAAAAACCAAGTTGCAAAAACATATTTCCATTGATTCCACCATGTATCGCTATTAGATGTAACTAAATATGAATTCTACTGTCTAATCCAAGGTCACGCGAAGCATGCTGTAATAGTTGTTGGTAGCTTTTGTAGGAGTAGTTGTAGTAGCGGATGAATCCTGGCCAGTAGGCCTTTCTAGGTCTTTTTACCGATCCCTAAAAACACAAGGAATTAGTATGCAGATTTTTGTATGTTGTGCAGCTGACTTTGATAGGAACCATACCGATATTCATCTGGAGTTTCTGAAAACCATCACAAGCATAGCCGGTTACTTATCTTCTTGTCCATACGCCGACAGTTAAGTCAATTAACCGCCCCATTATTTTTATTTATTTAATTACAAACTACCAGTGTTGAGTATCGATTCAACAACCTCCCAGTTCCGAGCGAGCAGAGTTCCTTTAGCAACTCGACTACACGGACTGATTTTTATCGTGGTACTTTTGTACCAACAAAATTATTTTTATTTTTATAAATCACAGTATAAAAAATAACGAACACTGCTGTCAATAGTACTTTGAAAAACTTTTTGATCTTTCTGTTAGCAATTTTATTTGCACTTTTAGTACGTCACTTAACATAACATTAACTTTCTGGCCGGTAAATGGAAAGAAAGTACTTAAGTAATAGTTAAAACGTATCATATCGTTTATGTATATTAAAAAGATAAAACGATACGGAATATAAAAGTGTCATTGGCATTATATGGCATTATATAAAATGTATGTATAGATGTAATGTTATGTTGTTTGTATTGATACATTAATAAATATTAAACTTTATATAAATATGGTTGATTAACCCATTCGTGAAGTTTAAGTTCGTTCGTTCGTACATTCGTTGTTAGCCATTGTTCAATTCAATCAGTTTACTTACACATATTAATATTTAAATTTTACATTCGAAGGTTTTATAAGTAACAACCAAATAAATATCCATACTACAGTAGTGTCAATTTATATTTTTAGGTGGTCATTATTCGAGATTGACCAGGTGTATTATGACCCACCTTCTCAGTCACTATCCAGCTCTTGCTAGAGAAGACTTGATCCAGTCATTCTTTGAAAATTTCTTCGAACTAAAATCGACGTCAAATCTCTCCAAATGGTTAAAATAATAGTGGCTTCTTATAAGACGTTTCCCTTTTCAGGTATCACAATGTGCCTCATGGCCTAAGTGTGTCCACCCGGACAGTCACTACAACTTAACCTAACCTAACCTACTATGTATTCGGCTAAATCTATTCTATATCTATTAGTCAGGACAAAAGTACTGGATTGAAACTTAGAGCACACAACTTAGAGTACATGCGGCAACATCTAAAATAAATTTTAGTTTTACGAATTTATGTAATTTCCAAATATTTTCATTTATTTATGATCTAAAATATATCTGAGAAAACAAAGCCCTAAAGTAGATTTAGTTCATGACAATTTTGTCTTTTTGGTTTTGAACTATGGACACGTTGGGTGTATCTTACAATAAATCGCTGTGCTCTTGAGGGAAAAGTCATGTATAGTTATTTCAATGGACGGTATTGAGTATTCATTTTCACGTTTAATCAATAAAGTTTTGGCGAATTTGTATCAGAAGTATCACCCAAAAAATTGTATCGTTGAAAAGGTAGAGGGCATATTAGTGAATAAGACTAAAAAGTGGCTTTGAGATCGTGAATGCGAAATCTCTTGTTTGACTACAAAGTTTGGCCACAATTTCAGTTGAAACACCGGTAATTACTATGCTCTAACCTCTCTATTACGTGGTAAATTCCAATTTTAGAAAACCAATTTCTAAAAAACTGGACGTCAGAGATCTTTCTCAAAAAATTAATTTATGTGTATTTACTATTGATTAATAACATATCGATGGCTAAAAGCACAATCATTGTATGTCCATTTTTGTAAACTTTCAGAAAACGCATAAAAAGATTTTGAACTTGGGGGAAAACTTTCCAAATACACCAAAATTCTCAAAAAGCTGTTTAATTTATGCATCAGATAATATTTTACTATTTGACATTAACACTTTTAAGCTAATTTTCATTAAATATGCCTAATTTAATGAAATTATTAACTATAACGGACATACTATATTTGTGCACAAGTCGTTTAAGGGATTTATGGACATACTACAGGTGTGCATATAATAAAATCGCCCTGGTTATGATCTTAACAGAATAGAACTAAGTTAAGAACACAAGTTTTGCAATATTATTTTATTGTTATTTTACTACAATATTATTTAATTATTAATTATTTTTGTTAATTATTTAAACTTTTTAGATTTCCGTGTTTTAGATCTCTCTTCAGGATTCCCTTGATTTCTCTCCTCTTTTCCCTTAGCCTTTTTCCCCTTGTTCTGTCTATCACTCACTCTCCTACGAGTATCAGGGTGATCAATTTTTCCAGGGATGGGTTCATCATCCTCATTTTCAACGACATACGGCACAATATCCTTAGCTTTTCCAGATGAAGGAATACCAGTGATAAAACTAGCATAGCAGTTTGGAATGACACCTGTCTTCAAGAGAGATAGCAGATAATTCTATTTTGCTTTAGAGATAGGAATAATTTCATTGTACTTAGATGTTACTTTGATTGCGTCCCGGGAATGTGGAGCTTCATGACTGAGGCTTACATTCAGCTTTTTGAATGGTAACTCGGTTTGCAATTCATACTTATATTGTATAGTGAAAGGCTGTGTTTTTTCGAACCGCAGCCATTTAATTTTGAGCCAGTTTACAGTAGCTCCTTCAGTATCTGTGGTTCTATTTAGCATAACCTTTTTTCTCAATTCAGTCAGGTCCAAGATGTCTGAAAACTCCAAAACTTTTACCTCATAGGGTTTTGGTTTTTTTCTCGCCATTTCTATAAGCACGCTCCATTCCCTGGTAGTGTACACTTTCTTGTGTTTACGTGCTCGCTCAATCGTAGCATGCATTGAATCAGCTTCAAGGTATGTGTGGCCAGGCTCCATAAATTTCATATCTATTGTCTCAATGTGGGTTTTGTTAACATTGTGCAGCATAGAGGCAGAAATATATTGATTCCTGTTCTGTCCGCCGCATGTGTCTGAATGTGTGATGATGTGGGTAACAGTCTGAGGAAGATTGTTTATGTAAGAGGTAAGCCCTGTTCCTATTTCACAAGACCCTTTCATGCCGTTACATTTATCCCATGAAGAGCAGAAGCCATTTGCATTTGACTCAAAAATTGTGAAGTTATATACAGACAACTTGCGCTTATAATATATTTGGCAGTCACCTGCAAAAGTGTTCCATGTTCTGTTTCTTCATTTCCCTAGCTTCTTTTTTACGACGGTCATGAACTTGAAATTCTGCTTCAAATAAACTCTTATCTTGTGCTAACCGGTACTGGTTACATTTTGTACATTGAACTTATTTTGGGAATATAAGTAGCAAGTGGAGGATTGTACGACTTGAAAATAGTTCGATAAATTTGCTCTTTAACTGGAGTTAATATGTTTTCTTTAATGCAATACTCCTTTACATATAATCTGTAAAGTTCTGCAACATTTAATTATGGTGATAGATACATTTTTTTCGAAAGTTTCCTGCAGTAGTGAGATTCCATCCTTGGAAAACTATTTATGTGCTTCCGTACATGACCAATTACTTCTGAATTAGTTTTATTTGGAGTAGGTCTTCCTTTTCTTCCATCTATTCCAATGTAAACTCCTCCTAAAGATGATTTTCTTAGGACCAAGTCAATCATTTGGGAACTAATTTGGAAAACTGTGCAAAAAAATTTTCAACAAACTCTATACTTTTCCCTGCTGCAATTTGGCAAGTAATATGCACGAGATTTATTTCTATTCCTACTAGAATTTTCTTTTCTTTCTCTGTTCCTCATGTTGGACGTTTCCTTCACCAAATTAGAAAGATATACTTTCTGGCGACATGAGTCAGCAATTTGCCATATTTGCCGTATTCGTTAAACGATTTTGCTGCTCAGTGAATTTTTGAAAAGATTGTAAAAAAGGTAAAGAAATATTTAATGATCAGTTTCATATTTATGATTAAATAACAACACTATAAAATATGGAAATACCAAAAAAAATTTAAAAAGACAGTCAAATCTTAAATATCTTAAAAAATACAATTTTACAAACATTTAATTAATAGTCATTACGGCTGGTAAAAAAATTTTACAAAAATATATTATAATCAATACAAAAAATAAAGTAAAAATAATTAATAAAGTATAAAAATAATAAAGTAATCAAGTAAGCAATCTATGTAATTAAACATAAAAAAATATTAAGATAACATAAAATTTTAGATAATCATAAAATTTGAACAGCAAGCAGTGCCAATCTCGGATATACAATAAGTGTGCACACAATCATTAAACCTTAGAGTCTTTAGACAAGTGATAGCTACAAAAACCAAGGACATACAATAAGTGTGCACAAATAAAAATTGTCTTGGTCGAAATCGATATTTTTCTTTTTAACCTCACCGAAAAGTTATTATTAAGAAGAGACATATTATGTTTATGCACGAGGAAAGAGCTAAACTCCACCTTTAAATTGATACTAATATCTCAAAATGGACAAAAATGGACATACAATGATTGTGCTTTTAGCCATCGATATTATAGATTCAGCTTTGTTTACTTTGCTTTAACGCTCGTATAACCGATTAAGAGCGATCAAAAACGATTTGCTTGAATAAATTTAAAGATATCAGATACCTTGCTAATTAATACCTTGCTAGCTAATTGACTAAACTGTCGGCGTATGGACAAGAACGAAGTAACCGGCTATACTTGAGAATGTTTTCTGCACTTTCCTTGACGAACTTCAGATGAATATCGCATAGTTCCTATCACAGTCGGCTGCAGCCGCATATCCTACCAGTTCCTAGTCTATACACAAAAATTCGCATCCTTAGGCATCACAATAGACCTTATGGTCGAAATGTAGCCCGTCAGGGCAGCCTCTACAATCTATCTGTCTCTCTACCTTGCTAATCTACAAGTTGTATAATACTTATAAGCTCATTTTGAATAACCTTAAATAAATTCTATAAAAATAATAATACCTTCAAAAATAATCCAAAACTTACACACACCACCTTTATTTGAATACCATATAAAAATTTCTATACCTTAAGAAAAATAAAAACTATCTTTAGTAATACGAAAAGAAGAAGTTAAGGAAACTGCTGAATGCATATGTTAGTAGATTTACCACTTAGAGGGTAGTACCTCTCTCTATGTATGTATAGTACCTTTCTCGACATGTATGTGTGCTAACTACATACACTCTATATTACTAAATGTCTGATAGCAGCAGTTCAAGACAGACAGACAAATTGACAAACGGACTTGATGTACGACATAAACGATTCATACAATGAATATTAAATAAAATACAGAGAAGAAAAAAAACCGAACGAACATAATGAAAATAAGATTGGTCGTGGATATTTAGTACACCCACTTGTACGCTAGAAGGCACACCTGTGCAGCTAAACTCTTCATCGCACTAATACAGAAGTATGTATGTACATATATGTCTTTATACATGTGCATGTGTTTTTGTATATGTGGTATATATTGAGATACTACGATATAGAGTTATTAAGAAGGTTAAGCATTTAGAAGGTTATATTTCAATTCATGTTAAGCAAAAAATAATTAAAAGTTCGGTCAACAGTTTCTTAAAAAGTGGGTTCGAGGAGATCAGATGTTTTAAGAAAGTGTCTCCAGTGGAAAAACATTCATTATGAATTTCGGATGTCCAATAGTTTCTTAACATGAATATGATTTAGTACACAGTACAGCACGGTTTTTTTTAATGATTAGTAATAGCTTAAATTTTTGTCGGTAGCTTCCTTTCGACGAGACGCCCAACTTTTCTCTCGTGAAAATTCTCAATGATAGTGGACTAACGAATCGCGTGAGAGAGTAACTTTTGTTTGTTTGACGACAGCAAAAATTTGATCAGTAACAGTTAATTTTTAAGTTAAATTGAGAGATAATGTAATAAAGATTTCAAAAAAACTTGTGTCCAACAAAATTGAGGGTGTGACAGACAGGTCCCCCACCTACAACATGTTTAAATAACGGGATAAACATAGGTATTAGTAACAAGCTGATTATTATGCTGTTAATTAATCATGGTATGTATAATTTGATGACCACCTTGTCCTACAAATTCAGTGGTTCAATTTCCCAGTCCTATGCTCTGAACATGTCAATGTAAAATTTTCATTTATAAATTAGAAATTTCTTATTTCAATGACACACAACGTTTATACATTTTGTAGGTCTCATTTCTTCAACCTTTAGTTCATAAAAGACTACTAATATTGTTTTTATCGTGAATACACTCAATTGCGCCAAGTAACGGTTATTTAAGTAGCGCCAAGTAATAACTATGTATACCCATCGAGAATTTTTGCGAGAGAAAAGTTGGGCGTCTCGTCGAAAGGAAGCTACTGACAAAAATTTAGCTTGTTACTAATCATTAAAAAAAAAACCGTGCCGTACTGTGGACTAATTCTATTTTGAATAACTCAATGGTTATTGATCTGTTATATGTTAGGATGAATAGATTTTGATTTTTGTTCTTCAATATATATATAACAATAACACAGGCATATCTAGACTAAAAAAAAACGATATAGGGCTCATTCTGTAATAAAAGTATACAATTCATATAATAAAGTCCATCGTCTTCTCTGCGTACGGTTACCGCCCTATACCAATGTGGGTGTCCTTTTTTTTATCCCCAACAATTTTACAAAACCATTGTTTTAATGTATTCATTAAATTGTTTTTCTGTTTGAACATTATTTCAACCCTACGGCTATTAATTCTACTACAATTATCCCATATAATGTCTGCACCTTACTCTCGTAACTTTTTTATTTATTTTGTTTTTTTGTTTTTTTTAGTTTTTAAGTGAGGCGGTAAAAATAGAAGATTGAAAAATATTAATAGTGTGTGCATAATATATTTCATTGTAAAAAGGGCGTTTACTAATCATCGAGGCACGTGTCTCTTAACAAATTTTTGGATGTATAATTATTATTTTAATTTGTGTCTCATTAAAGAAGTATTGCCTAGTAATAAATCATAAATGCAAATTTTGATATAATAATATACAATAAAAATTGCATAATATACAATTAACAAGTGATAATAACAAACCACTGAATTAATTGCTTAAATACCCGGTATATTCTGAATTTATGTAAAAAAGTTTATAACAAAAGTTGTTTATTTTAAAAAAAGGAACATTTTTTGTCTTTACATTAGTATTCTATCTTTTATGGTTTCAAAGATGGGCAGTTTTGCCCATTTTGCCCAGACATGGTCCGATTTTGACCTTAATTTTCTGCTCTATAACACAAATACAGAATTTCAGCTCGTTATTTCTTTTCGTTTTAGAGGTATCGTGTTCACAGACGGAAGGACAGACGGACATGCGGAAATGGCCGAATTAGGTCATTTTATGAATACCTATGCAAAACATGCATGCCTGCAATCAATATTTTCAAGCGTTACAAAGTCGGGACTAAACTTAATATACCTTGTATATTTACATATACCGGGTATAAAAATACACATAATATTGATATTGATACGAGCCTTGATATTGTGGAACTTAACAAAATGTCAAAAGACCCCAACAATTTAAGTGGCTTTGATAATTTTTAAACGTAATTGAATGACATAAAATATAACTTTTTCAAGTATCTAAAAAAATACAAAATTTCTCGCAAATATTGGCATTAAAAAATTAAATTATTTTCATCCCTTTTTTGTTGAAGTCAGAGATTGGGAATATATGGTAGCAAGCGCGGATCCACCGTTGTGGGCACGATGGGCATGCCCATAATCCTAATAGACTTGTGACGTCATACTTTCACGGTCTATTTAGGTCGATAGGCTGATATGATATCCAATGACTTAATAAAATATAAAAGAATCAATGATTCGTGTGTGATTCGGAACGCATCGAAGTACTTAGTCATCATAGACGATATGTTTGACACTTTATGTCACATTTATGACAACATATTATCTGTTTCTTTAAAATTTTAAAAGTTTTTACAAAATATATACAAATAAATAAACTAGAGATACATACAAATAAACTAGTAGATAAATAGACTACAATCAAATGAATTAGATAGATACAGACAAGATGACAAGTGATTGAATATTTATGATCACAGTAATAAAGTAATAAAGTAATAATTTTATGTTCCCAATTTTGGTTGCACGTCCTCGTTTATAGCCTACTTAACGCGCCAAATAAGATATAACTCCAAAAATCAGTCTTGATTTGTCCGGTTTCATTCAACATGCATGATGGAAATGTTTGACTGGAATCGTTTTTAAAGTTCAACAATTTACGTGCTAAATAATAGGGAATATGCATGAAAATTTTTTTTCACATTTATTTTCAGAATATGAAAATACTGTTAATACTGTAATAATATTTAAAAACGAAATTAAAATCCGACAAATATCAAGAAAGCTATAAGCTTTTAAAGATTATTATCTGTCTCTTTCTTGCAAAAATACTACAAACGGAGTTTTATGTGTATTTTAAATGGTGAAAGTGTAATATGACGTCACATAATATATCAAGAGGGCTGTCACCCTCTTTGTCTAATCGAAAATTTCAATCATTCATATCTCGCTTATTTTTAAAGTTATTTAAAAAGTTATTTTACCTTGATATGTCAAGTCAACATGCTTCAATTCAAGTGAAAAAAATTTTGCATGCATATTCCATATTGTCAGGGTTAAAATACATCAAAATAATAAATCTTATTCTATTAAAAACACATATGTTCAAAAATAAAGCCGTTTAATAATAATTTAATGTTTCAATAACAGATTTAAAAAAAATATATAATAAATAAGACATTAAAAAAAAAAGCAAATAAGAGTAGACACACAGGCAGGGTTCATTCATTATCAACAATTTTAATCAGTTTATGTATATTTTTGTTTTGTTGTTAAAATAATAAAATAAAAATTATAATCTAAGTTAATTTATGCGCACAAACTTATATGTTGTAACAAACAAAAAATATGAATAAAGCCTTTTTTTTTCATTAAAATTTTACGTGTCCTATCATCTTAATCAGAATATTTATTATAAAACGAATGTGAGTGAAACACAACACAACTCATTTCAATTGCTAATTTAAATATTTAAATAATAAAAATTTAAAAAAAAAAAATTAAATAAAAGAATTTTAAAATACTATAAATTATTTTGTATTTATATTTATAAATATATATATATATATATATATATATATATATATATATATATATATATATATATATATATATATATATATATATATATATATATATATATATATATATAATAAATAAGTAATTGTAAATATTACTTATTTATTCCTAATCAGTTTTCTATTCAATCTGTTTCTAATTTTTTTCATCATATTTTTTGAACGAGATTGAAAGTGAAGGGATACAAATTTGACGAATAATAAATTCGTTATAATTAAATTTTGAATTTGTAGGTATTATTGATAGGAAGTAAATTCCACATTTTACCAGCATCAAAAATTGTTGGTTGAAAAAAAAATTGCAACATCCAGAATCAGTTATTAATTAAACAACTCAGGAACAATTCGACTTTCCTTAAACGTAAAATGCCTAATCAGTACCAACTTCCACGTTTCTACCGCCAAAAATGACGTATTTCCCATACAATCTTTCGTCCTTTTTTTTACCCTCTTAGAGGATGCATTTCTAAAAACGCTGATATATCGACTTTTATATATAAACAGAAGTATAAACGTAACTTTCGTCCCGTATATTATTTTGAGTCGGCGCCAAAAAATCTCCATCGAAATGGGCGAAGGATGAATCTGATTTTCGGTTAAAAGTAAATATAAAATATTAGATATATTGTTTGTTTGGCGCCGGCTCAAAATTATTTAGGTTTTTACATTGACTTTTTTTGCTTTTCAGTTCCTTTCTTTTTTCGAAGATTTAATTTTTTGTATCAAAGTTTTTATTTTTTGCTTTTCAGTTACTTTCTTCTTCCGTTGGTTCTATTTTTTGTTAAAAAGTTTTTTTTTTGTAATCAAATGCTTGATATGAAAAATCATACACATCTAGGGATGGGAGTGAATCCACGACCTCTGACATTCTAGACCAATGAATAGAATGCTTTACCATGAATACTAAATAAACAAAATTAATAATACAATGCCACCAAAAACGATAGTTAAAGATCATATGCATAGCACTACCATAACATCTCAATTACCTCAGTTAGTAGACCATTGGTCTAGAATGAATGAGATCGTGGGTTCAATCCTCATCCCTAGATGTGTATGATTTTTCATATCCAAGCATTTGATGCCAGAAAATGATAATTACGCTACAGGGAATATGCATGAAAATTTTTTTTCACTTGAATTGAAGCATGTTTACTTGACAAATATCAAGGTAAAATTACTTTTTAAATAACTTTAAAAATAAACGAGATATGAATGATTGAAATTCCCGATTAGACAAAGAGGATGATAGCCCTCTTGATATGTTATGTGACGTCATATCATATGTTATGTGACGTCATATGTTATGTGACGTCATATGTTATGTGACGACTATCATATTGCACTTTCACCATTTAAAATACACGTAAAACTCCGTTTTTAGTATTTTTGCAAGAAAGAGACAGATAATAATCTTTAAAAGCTTATAGCTTCCTTGATATTTGTAGAATTTTAATTTCGTTTTTAAATATTATCACAGTATTAACAGTACTTTCATATTCTGAAAATAAATGTGAAAAAAAATGTTCATGCATATTCCCTATTACTTACTCAGTGATTACAAATCCTAGTGGTTGCATTATTAATTATTCATTTACCTATAAATATAGTAGAATAACAAAATAATTAAAATGTTTTCATATCGCTAATAACTTACTTATCCACACCTAAATCACATACCAATACCTCTCTATATACTTAAATATATCTGTGTACAAAATATACATATTCTACATATATTGTATTTATTATACTTTACGCATTTATAATGACTTTGTACAAGTAAACAATTACATAAATGCGAGTGTATACGTACCTCTAGCTAGGCTAGATGTATGTATTTAACATATAGTAAGTTTATACCTACAATTTATTTTAACGATAAATGAACGCATTTTGCATAATTTATTGTATAATTAAAATTTAAATGAAAGAAATATTATGATAATAATGTGTGACTATACTTAGGTATTAATTTTTATTATTATTCGTTATATAGGAACGACACATACATATTATATTTATTTATTATTACAATCGAACCGGAGTAAGTGAAAGAACGTAGGTAAGTGAGAAAACTCTTTAAGTCCATAGACTAATTACTGTGTCCAATTAGTTTTAAACCTGTTTAAGCGAAGAGAGTCTATACTCTATACATCAGTGATTCTTAAACACTGTGCCGCGGCACTTTTGTGTGCCGCCAAATTTTAGCAATGTATATAGTAACGTATTAACCAACATAAAAACGAAAAAAAAATCGAGACTGTTAAATGTAGAAGACGATATGAGAGTAGCATTGTCATTTTTACTATCAAATATATATGAAATTATCAAAAAACATCAAGCTCAAATTTCTCATTAAACGTATTCTTATTATTAACTTGTAATGATTCCCTTAATAAACGTACTGTTGTTTTTGTAGTACATATTAATTTATTTTTCATTCAAAATTATTATCATAAACTATTTTACACAGTGTATTATAGGGATGTTTCTTTTAAACATATCTTTTTCTTTGTGTGCCGTCAAATGTTCAATCGTTAAAAATGTACCGCGCCAAAAAAACATGACAGTGGTTGAGAATCACTGATATACATGTGTCAGTTTATATAATAGGGAATATGCATGAAAATTTTTTTTCACATTTATTTTCAGAATATGAAAATACTGTTAATACTGTAATAATATTTAAAAACGAAATTAAAATCCGACAAATATCAAGGAAGCTATAAGCTTTTAAAGATTATTATCTGTCTCTTTCTTGCAAAAATACTAAAAACGGAGTTTTGCGTGTACTTTAAATGGTAAAAGTGTAATATGACGTCACATAACATATCAAGAGGGTTATCACCCTCTTTGTCTAATCGGGAATTTCAATCATTCATATCTCGCTTATTTTTAAAGTTATTTAAAAAGTAATTTTATTTTGAAATTTGTCAAGTAAACATGCTTCAATTCAAGTGAAAAAAAATTTTCATGCATATTCCCTATTATATAAAACAGTATTTCCTATATTTTCTTATACCTCTGTTAGTGAGAGAAACTATTTCTTTACATTTGCTAGTAAGAAACTACTTCAGTGACAGACTTTAATAACTATCACTTAGCCAGGTTTGACTGTATTTGTATCATGTATACTTTTGTGTGTGTGTGTATTTTTAAATACTTCTAAATATAATTAATATGTAGACGTACGTATTGTTTACATAAATTTTAATTATTTGAATAGAAATGACCTTTTTGGTTTCTTCACTAATAAATCTTTGGAACGGAGACTAGAAATAATATTAACATCCTCCTTGGGCTACTCTTTGACAAGGTGGTGTGGGTTTTAATGATACTTAAATGTCTACAACTATTTAAATTAATCTGGAATTGAACTCAGAGGCGAAAAATACTTGTTCGTATTTTTGTAAGGAATAACTTTTACGCTGCTCATTTTTTCGAAAATAAATGAATCCGGTACAAACCTATTGTAAAATTTTGAATAAAAAAAACCGCCACTTTTACTGTCGATAGTAAACGCAAGCGGTTTGAATCAATATTATGTATATTGAAAAACAATCCAGATACTTTGTATTCAGTCATGAACTAAAAAAGATGTAACTGTAATTACAAAGTAGTTGGATGTCAAGGAAGTTTTTTCAATTCACGTTTCAAACTAATCGTGCCGTAATAGCGCCTAAAATCATAACACTATGAGTTTGCAAATTACTTTTTTACCAGCAAATGATAAGTTAAATGGTCGAACATCTGATTAACAAACATTGTCCGTTTAATAAAAAACAAGTTATGCTCCCGTGACTGAGGCATGATGTGAAAACATTCGGCAATGGCCGGGCTTCAAACCGTTATTATAGAAAAATTATTTTTTTCTAAATTTTGACATTTTAAAATGTAAGTTTTTTTTATACTTTAAATTTATTGACAAATAATTTATTTCCAAAATTTTGTTGATGCCGATGTTTCTATAGAAACTACAAACTATATTTAAGATCTGGCCGTTCGAAAACGTTGTATTCATATGCAATACTAAATTTCCACGTTAAAACACGCTCGTCAGCCAAAAATGTCACATTGTACCAATTTTGTATAGTCTCGCTATAAATGTTTTCACATCAAAAGCAATTTCATATAAAGCAATTTGAATCAATCATATGAAAATTAGTAAGAATTTGATAAAATTTATAATATAATAATTGTAAAAGAAAATGTTTATATTTTACAAACTAGAAATTCTAGTCAAGTGATTGGTTTCATTGAAATTCATTTTTTTTAAATATTAAACAATAACTTTTTATCCAAAAATAAAAGTGAACATACAGAAAAAAAATTGATTTCTTGAACATATTTTGATAACAAAAATGAAGCATATCGTTTGGTAATACATACATCTAACTCCTTGAATGGTTTTTCTCTTTTTAAGTGGTGTGAGATTTAGCCCATGATAAAATGGTGTTCACTCAAACTCTCTAATATCAATTTGATCAACACTTATGCCATTTCCACAATCGGAAAAATCAATGAAATTTTAATTAAAAGATTAAAGAAGAAAATATACAGGAGAACAGGATATGGACATCTTATGCTCGTTTTGATAGTCATTTCAAAATAAACTGGACTTCCGAATAACCAACGAAATCGAACGTTATAGTCACAACGGTGTGTCGTACGGTTATCTTTCATCGACTCTCGTAATGGTATCTAGTACTCTTTGGTAGTATCATCTACTGTTATTGGTATAGTTACGCATGACATCATATTCCATAATGGCGGCTTAAATGAGGCTACATAAATAATAATATAATAATGTTTTGTTCATTTTATTAACATAACCCTAGTAACGCATATGTAACTATCACAGTTGAGCCCGACTACTCTATTTCTTACTATTGTCACCAGATGTCATAGTTCAAAGGAACAAACACCAATAGTGAATATATATGAAACTAACAAAAAGGTATTGTAAATACAATTTTATTTTATTTTACTCTCAATGATAAAAATCTCTCCAAACTTATCCCGCATGGGAATAGAGGCTGTAGTGTGTACTGGATCTGACTTTTCAATATCTAGTCGCCTATAGTGTAATACATATTTCGCAAGGGTATTATTTGTATCCACCAACAAACTTTGTTATTTACACATTCGATCAGATAAATTACAATAAAGATTAAAAGGTTCGATTCCTGGTTGACTCCAGGTTAATTTTTTCATATCAGTATTTAATTTAATTAATTAATTTAAAAGTTTATAAATTATCTTTTTCTATAATTTTTTTATCATAGGTTTCAGGCTTGAATTTACCAAGCTTGGTATATTTCGACAGGTTCGTTTATAGTGTGCCTAAATCTCACATCAAAGATGTATTTCAACCTTGATAGAAAACTGAACGAAGATCAATGTTTCGAATAAGCTCACAGATTAAGAGGATTGGCGGTAATTGTTGAACAGTTGCTAAGGAAAATGCTCGCCACAAAGTTGCAGTTGTTGAATGTGAGGAGCCTCAAATTATGACCACCTAAAATGATTTGCTGTTTTGTGATTCGAACATTTTTACAGATTAACAACTATAGAGATTGAAATACACTACTATCGTCTGTGTCTCGAATATTTATCGAATATCAGGATTCTAATTTTCGTCTTGTCTCTTGATGAATTATTTTCGTCTCTCTAGCGGCGTCAATAGTAAGTACTATAAAACAAAAATTGACTTTTAATTAGCACATGTGGAATAGACTTTATAAAAATGATTTAAACTAAGACGATTGTGTATGCAACCAGGCAGCAGGCAAGAAAAAGTATAGGCAAAAGCAGGCAGGGAGGCCGTTTTATAATATAAGTTTTGTGTGAAGCAATTTCCGATTTTACCAGATATTTGCTGTATTGGTGAATGTATCAAAAGCAATTCCTCTTGAATGGTCACTTTGTATTTTGTATATAAGTTCAAGATGTGTGTGCATGTATATATATATATATATATATGTATATAAAATATTTTGTTGTGAGTAGTGTAGTTTTTTGGTGATCTCTTGGCCTTTTTTTAACCCTCTACCTCCCTCTGTTCCAATATTATTTATATATATAAATACTATTTTCACCAATTCTACATATACAGGATGGTGTATCAAATTCCTTCGAACATTTCTTTATGATTATAAGTCCCCTTAATTTGTTCATCAATATTACTTTTAGCAAGAGTGGCAAACTAGTAAAATTGCTACAAATGAATTTGGGTTGACTCGGTTGAATTTGGTCAGACCATAGTATATGGTGTTTATCCCTCTGGACTATTTTGCAATATGTCGTCATGAGGAACTTTACCAATAGTTACATGGATTCGAAAGATTTCGAATTCTTACCGATTAATTTTACTATACAGGGTGTTCTGAAATTCATTCAGGAAAACAATACCACGGTGTAGAGCTGGAAAAAAAACAAACAAAAAAGTTGTATAAAGTTTTTCGATTTGACGCTTAGTTTTTGAGATATAATCAATTAAACATTAATAAAATCAACCAATCACAAAGCGCATAGAGCGCATAGTGTGAGGAGGCGTGGCCTCAGTAGTAGCGCGGGGGGTTGTTTATAAATTGATGATCGGATACTAGCATCACTCTTAGGCACTCTAAACCACTTAGATTCTGTTAAGTATGTACGAAAGTAACATAAATAACTATTTTTAAGGCCGAACGCAATAAATAAAAAAGATATTTAACAATAAATGTATACTCAAAAAAATAGCACACTATGCCCTCTGTGATTGAATTTATCAATGTTTAAAGGATAATATCTTAAAAAATAAGCGTCAAATCGAAAAACTTTATTAGACATTTTTGTTTGTTTTTTGCAGCCCTACGTCGTGGTATAGTTTTCTTGAATGAATTTTTCAGAACACTCTGTATATGTTGTTCCTCATGATGCAATTCCAGATCTCGATATTAATTCAGTCCATCCTGTATATAACATTCCTTTATGCTGGTATGGTTCCATCATCAATGTGTTGCTGTTATTTGTGTGTGTGTGTGTGTGTGTTTGGAGTATGTGCCTTCACTATGAATGGCCTCTAACCACAAATCTCTTATTATAAATTTTTTTTTTACTTTTTTTTTTTTGATGTTAATACATAAATATATCACAATATATGCGTACACATATTCTCTTTCGAGATGAGAATAGAGAATTTACATTAAACGTTTTCTGAGTGGTTGATATAACACAAAAAGGAAAATTGGATTTTTTTTTTTTATTTAAAAATGTTCGATTATTAAATTTTCTTTCGTCTATGACAAATATTTTGATTGTAGTTCTTAGAAGGATATGTGTATGTATCGATGGGGGATGGACGACGACATGAGAACATATTATTGATTTTGGATAATGAGATAATATTTTACATGTGTACACACAAATATCTGAATTATTATCGATAAATATATTGGATTGGTTTTCAAATGGATGAGAAATCCTTTAAATATAAGGTTTGAATTTCAGAAAATGATTTTCTATAAATTTAATTTTCAGAAATTTGTCCATTACTTCTGGAATTAAAAAAAAGAACTCGACAAAATGATCAATTTTTAAGATAAATCATGTTTACGGGAATGTATAAGCAGTCTTAATTTATCGGACCAGCAAAAATTCCTGTAAACTGTTCTTAATATAGTAAAAAGGTCGAAAATTAGGTAAGATAGTGAGGGATTATATGTATTCCAATACCATAACATCTCAGGTAGCTCTGAGGTAGAGCGTTGGCCTAGAATGCCAGAGATTATGAATTCGATTTCCATCCTAAAAGTATATGATTTTCACATTAAGAATTTGACGTCAAAGAATGTTATCAATGTTCAAGAATATTACTTAAATGTCAAATTAAGTAAACGCTAGTCACTTCCAATACAACCAAACGGCAATCATACTAACAATGGATCAATACTACGCAGTCGAACGAAAAATATATATTTAGTTGAGCGAAGAAACTAAAATTCTTGAGCGTTGTTTAAAATGTTTTTAGAGTTCGTTAGTCTTGGCCTAAGAGAGTCTTTCTTGGCCAAATACTCTTGTGATTCTTTAGTCAAGAAAATGAAATTCTTGTAAAAAAAAAAGTATATTTCTTATAAAAATAAATTTAAAAAAACTAAAGAAGAGAAAGTTTATGCAGCTTCTTTAACTGAAGTGTGTGTATATATATAATATATTTAACTGAAGTATATCATTACTTCTTTAAAAAGCTTCATTTGTTTGCATTAAACAAATGGTAATTTTGGTCCGAAATTTTAGCATCTTGGTCCAAAGAAATCATCATTTCAGTTTTAAAATATCAAATTCTTGTGTCAAGAGTAAGATAATTTAAGATAATTTTCTCAAGTCAAAACTATAGATGTCAAGATACTTATTTTCTTATACCAAATATATATTATTTTCCCAATATACGAGAAATTCTTAGTTTTTTTCTTACGGCAAAGAATTACTTGTATCAGTTATTGATTTTTCAATGGATAATTTTTGTCATATCTTGATAATGACTTAATCATTTCATAGTAATAATACGCAAATATAAAATTATATGAGTTGTTTTTTTTTCTTCCAAAATTGTTAATATTTTGATCCAAATATATACACCATATCATAAATGCGTATAAAAGTATTTAGGATAAAACATGCTATAAAATAAATAAAATAATGGCCCTCTGGTGTATTATAAAATGAATTTTTCTAAATATATATGTAATCATACATAGAAAATATAAAGCTGATATTAGATTATCATCAAATTTGATCATGTCCTCATTTATGTGATAATTTGATGAATCAATGTAAATTAATAATTAGAAAGATACGCGGACCTTCCCCACAGCCATTTTAAAATAAATATATATTTATAAAAAGATTTTGGTTGTTAGATAGGAAGGAACATTTTCTCAAAATATTTTATATATTAAGGACATCTCAATTACTTAACAAGACACATAGCTGTACACCTGTTGAACGCATGTTTTAAAACATCCTTACTTTTTTTTTAAATTTTGTATTGTTTATTTTAAATGAACTCATTATATACATTTAAGGTATTTCCAAACTATTAATGGTTGTCAAGTACACTATACGAAATTGACAATATTAGTAAAATAAATCCTCAGAAATCAGCTGAATTTTTTTGAGGATTTATCCCCATGGCGTTTTTGAGAAAACCGTAAGTTGGAGAAATTTAATAAGCATCTTCATAAACATGGTGAAATAAAATGCACGATTCCGACTGTTTTTACTTCGAACTCTCTCAATACAGTCACGGTTGTTCTGAAATTCTACCAATACTTTCCTCAATTCCTTAGAATTCCTGTTTTTTTGATAAAATATGCTTTAAAAAATGCATTTTTTTCATGTCCGCAGCAGAAGGTTTTTTTTTAATGGTTCAATTGGCATCCTGAGTAACGGCGCGCAGTTTGAAAGTCGTTTGAAATTATATACCAACAGCTAATATAGTTTGGAAATACCTTAAGAGTGTCAGGGAGATATGTCTAAATGCTACAAAACAAATGAAATTTAGTATAATGTTCCTCACTTAATGCTAAACAAATTAATAAGCCGTTTAAATGTTACTGCAATTTAAGTAAATTTAAAAAACAAACAGAGATTTGAACACTCGATAGATTAAATTCATTTCAATTACCATTTAAAAAGCAACGAACTCCAAATTTATAACTAATATATAACTTGAACTCGATACAAATCATTTTGCACAACTTTATTAACATTCACTAAACGGTTGTTAAGAAAAAATTATAATTAGAAATAAAATAAATATGTTTTTGTCAATTTATACGTAGGTATAGAAAGAAAAACGATGTATATTTTTGTTGATTTAAATTAAAAGTACATTCATTGCCAAAAGTTAGTTAAAATTTTTTCATATTATTTCTTATTTAAGTCAACATTACTGGTAAAAATTTTCTATTTTATTTTAAATTTAATACCATTTAGTATATACACTATTTACTATGCAACAAAACGTAGATATTCACGAATTTCTAATTTTCAGAACTTTTCCTTCCGATCGTATCTCGCAAACATCCTTAACCAACTAACTCAGTTAATAGGGAATATGCATGAAAATTTTTTTTCACTTGAATTGAAGCATGTTTACTTGACAAATATCAAGGTAAAATTACTTTTTAAATAACTTTAAAAATAAGCGAGATATGAATGATTGAAATTCCCGATTAGACAAAGAGGATGATAGCCCTCTTGATATGTTATGTGACGTCATATGACAGTTTCACCATTTAAAATACACGTAAAACTCCGTTTTTAGTATTTTTGCAAGAAAGAGACAGATAATAATCTTTAAAAGCTTATAGCTTTCTTGATATTTGTCGGATTTTAATTTCGTTTTTAAATATTATTACAGTATTAACAGTATTTTCATATTCTGAAAATAAATGTGAAAACAAATTTTCATGCATATTCCGTATTGTTACATTTTAATTTGTTTTATTTTAATTTTTAAAATACGTTAAAATGTAACAATTAACTGAGTTAATTGGTTTAAAGTTATATAGTGAGTTCATAATCAATGCGTGAACTGTGTAATCAATGCGTTTTACCCATGTCACAGTCTTTCAAATATTGATAAAACAAAAAACTACACAATGGTCATATAAACACAGCTTTATATGATAAATGCAAATATATACAAATGTATAATATTTATATATTTGAGTAGTAGAACCAACCCGTGCTAATAATAATAAGTTTTTTCTCTTTTCGTTTCATTTTATTTTTTAAATGAGTCCATTGTGAGTTCATTATTCACATCTTTTTCTTCGCTTTTGTGTACGTTTACACAACAAACAACGATGAACCATAACAACCAACAAACGAACGAACGAACGGTTCGTTCGCAACCCATAATAATAATAATATGGATGGAATATATAGAGTAGAAGAAGAATATGAAATATTAACAGAAAAAAAAGTGTGTTCGCAAAACTTTTAACATCACGTTTTTATGTATTCATAATATTATTCACAGAGACACACTGGCACAGGCACACAGCATAGTATGTGTACAGTGGCGTAGCTACCGGAGGTGTTACAGGTACCAATCACTGGGGCCCCCTAACTCAGGTGGTCCCGGAAATACTATACAGTCCGATTTCAAAAGCATTTCTAATAGGGAATTAATGTTAAATAAATAAAATATTTACTATAAAACCATACATCCATACACATACTTACTAACATCTGGCTGCTTGTGTTATGATGTTGGTTTGATGTCATTTAAGAGTGGGGATTTAGTGATGCCTACGTAATTTATCATATTATTATTCATTACACACACACTAGTGACTACAGAGTAAAAAATATTTAACATTGATTCTCTATAGGCAAAGCTGTCCAAAACAGACTGTATACGATACTATACTGTACTATGTCTTGTTCCTATCAATGATTATATATTATAGTCCAGTAAATAAGCCGGAAAATACTGTACAATTTGGAAAAGTGGTGGAACAGCCCCGACTTTAAAAATTCTTTTTTTCCTGGATTCTTAGACTTTCACGAACATTCATCTGCACTAACCCCTGCATTACCTCCAAAAATTGTCTCCAAATTTTCTCATTTATCGAGGTAAGGGGTTAGTACTGATGAATGTTCCGGAAGGTTTAAAGAATCCAGGGAAAAAATAATTTTTTAAATCGGTGCTGTTCCATCACTTTTCCAGATTTTCCGGCTTATTTACTGGACTATTATTGAATATTGAGATTTCTTTAGTTATGCGATGGGGGGCGTCAAAAAAGTGTCCACATGGTGACCCCGCAAGGTAAAGCTACGCTACTGTGTGTGTATTATGCATATATTGGTATTTTATTTTCAAATCTTTCGAATCGATTCTCTCGAATATACGTACGTTTATTTGTATTTTATTTTACTTTTTTTTTTCATGTCTATTATTTGACCATTATTTTTCAATTATTAAAATAAAACTCGACTAAGATATTTACTAGGTGATACGTGTCATAGGAACAAAATATCCGTATGTATGTATCATCTTCAAACAATACAAATCCCACGAAAAACAAACAAGTGAAAGGGGAAAGTTTTCGCATACAAAAAGTATTGATACACCCAGTGGCGGATTCACCAGGTAATCAAGGTAGGCAATTGCAGATGTCCTGGGGTGGTAAATTTTTATCTTTTACATCGGATAATTAAATTAAGGAATGATTGTCGGAATAATGTTATTGATCTCTATCATTGAGGATTAATTGATCTTGATTCATGGAAAAAACTAGTTGAGTAAAATTGTAATTTTATGTGAGCGATTATCACGTCATCCAAATTGATGCCCGAGCGTCGATGTCGATTTGTTTTTGCGTCAACCCTCTGTCTTCAGCACTTGTTTTGGGCGTTATATTACAGAGGCGAGCCAATTTGACAGTGAAATTATCTAATTTTTCTAATTAAATCATCTAATACTTCACGTATTCGAGTTGCAGTTTTTACGTGGATGAAAATATGGAAAGTTATTTAACAAAAGTAAGGAAATGATCGATATAAATTTATTCCGAGAGATTCTTCCTGGTATGTATTTAATGAGGATAAAGTTATTTAGCAAAAGTATACAAATGACTGGTATAAATTTATCGTGTAAGTTTCTAAGGTGCAGTGTATTTCATATACTTTTGGGCAAGTATTTTTCTTTGTATAGTAAGCATAATAAAATGCGATAAGTAAAATATGAAATACCCTGTAGCTGAGAAACTTATACAATAAATTTATACGAATAATTTGTATACTTTTAATCGCATTTACGGACGTAGGTGAACTGAAAGAAAGATATGCGGAAATGGACTAGTTTTAACCGCTATAAAGTCGCGACTGACCCAATAATACCCTTAAACTATTTTACACAGGGTATAACCAAAAAGAATACATCCAACACAGTATAAAGAAAATCTTAGACCAAGCGACTGAAGAAAGAGTACAAACAAATCGTTTCATAAATCTTGATTTCATTCAAAAATTTTAACAAACATCTTCCAATCTTTAAAATTACTTTAAATAAGTAATATTAAATAGTTCAACAATCTCATATTCACAATGATTTATAATCTTAACCGAAAAAAAAAACAAAAAAAACATTTAAAATAATGGAAAATAACAAGTTACATATTTTTAATAAAAATAACTACATACACTTAAAACAATTTTAATTCAATTTTTATTACACATCACATAATCAAAATTCAACAAACATATATGCGTTCATTTAATTCAAAAATGTCCAAAACATATGGTGTGAAGTACTCACATGACCGTTGTATGTACCCGATATTATCAAAAACTTTGTATGAGACAGCTAACTCAAGTATTCCAGAATAGACTAACCGGTAACCGGATCAGTCTAAGTGGCCAAGCGGTCTAAGGCGTTATGTCTGCGCAGTATGCCTACTTGGAAACTTGGAGGTTATGGGTTCGAATCTCGACATCGGCAGTTTGTCAATTATTCAAAAAAAAGGGCGGTTAATTGACTCAACTGTGGGCGTATGGACAAGAACGAAGTAACCGACTATGATTGAGAAGGTTTTCTGCAGTTTCCTTCACGAACTCAATATCGGCGTAGTTCCTATCATAGTCAGCTGCAGCCGCATATCCTACCAATTCCTTGTCTATACACAAAAATTCCTTCCACTCCACTCACATCCTCACATCCTTAGGCATCACAATGGACCTTATGGTCGAAGTGTAGCCCGTCCAGGGCAGCCCCTACAATCTATCTATCTAACTAACCGTAAAAAATGTGTCCGATTTTATAGCGGATGAAACATTAAGAAAAGATAGTAGGGGCATCAAAATAGCGCCCCTTTTTCAAAATTTTATCATTTGTGCCCTCACATTCAGTTTTCAAACAAATTTTTCGGATAAAAGTTTTTCCCACCCAGTAACTATACTGGGTGGGAAAACAAATTTTTCCCACCCAGTATAGTTACAAAAAAAGTTCTTATGTGAGGACATTAGAAGTTATACTCTTATTAAATAACTTATTAAATTAACATTAAGTAAGGTGAACACTAACATTAAG
Organism: Nineta flava; assembly: GCA_963920215.1. Taxonomy (NCBI): domain Eukaryota; kingdom Metazoa; phylum Arthropoda; class Insecta; order Neuroptera; family Chrysopidae; genus Nineta; species Nineta flava. Next base: position 104,220,157 of record OY986042.1, read on the forward strand.
ACACAAAAGTTTAATAAAATGATATAGTAGTGAAAGTCGACTGTAGAAAAATTATATATTGTATTTAAACCCAATGATTCTAAATTTTATCATGGTGGAACAGAACCAGCGTCACTTCTTCCGTTGAAAGACTGGCATTAAATTCATTAGTTACATTAGAATCAGATTACTGTCCCCTGCAGAGTATAGTCACACTGCTTATGTGACAACTTTCGCTAAAGCATATAATGTATGATTATATAAATTTAGTCTTTCCACTGTATGACACACATTTTTTAATAAATTACCCTTCTCTCCACTGTCTAACAGAGAAGGGTAGAAAACCGTGCAACATCAATTGAGCGAGTGCTACACCAGTCGAGTGTTATTTCAGCGATATCTTACATGCTGAAAATATACTCTGATCGGTTTCTCATAACAAAAGAAGTATAACTTCAAAAAATTAAATCTCAATAGCGATGTGGTAAGTATATAGAGGTAGAACCATCCAAAAAAACAAGTTATAATAAGTAATAATAATCATCAGCATTATTATACACGTTTTGTACTTAAAAAAAAAACAATTATTTTGATAATAAAGTTATAGAAGTACCTATGCCAACCAACAAAACCATATACACATTTAAATTGTAACGTATTAAATACAAAACAAAAGAATATAATACTTATGGATGCCATCATGATTATTACAATCGAGATTAAAATCTGTTGGTTTTTTTTCTTTTAAATATTTACATATTTATTATTTGGGATATTTCATTAAGTTCACCCATTCGCAGACAATGTCATTGCGTACAAAACTCATATTGTCCAGTTTAGTTTAAAAAAAAATTAAATTCTTATCCTTTTCTATCAAATAGTTTCATATTTCATAAAAACCGCCAGTTTTTAGATCTTATAAAAAAAGAACTTTGTTATAATAATTTCTAGGAACTAAATAACAAAAAAGTTATGATAATTCTAGAATGAGATAATAATTTGAAATTAGAGCACGCATTATACAAAAAAAAACGGTTGTCCTAAAGGAAGTTGGTATCAGATTTTGTTACAAGATATAATTAATTCTATGAAAAATAGTAAAAACTTACAGCATTCAGAAATTATCAGCTTACCACAAGTTACAAACACGTATTTTATAATTTAATGAAGTAAGTAAATAGAAACTTTTTTTACACAGTAAAAGCACAGACATTAGAAAACAAAACACTATCACATGTCAGTAGTTTGTTTGGTCAGTGTTGGGTACGTAGTGACATCTACTATTGAATAGCTAAACTATTTCATTCATATGTGAAAACGAACAGTCATATATAACACACGTTGTTAAATGGTTTATAATGTTATTGATAAAACTTTTTTCCGTTTTTTTTTTTAAATACATAAATGGTGAAGTATTTACAGTATAGAAAATGTAAAGAACGTTCTATATTCCTTAATTTTTGAGAATTATAAGTAATATTCATTTTGAATTTTCTTATAATGCTTTTATGATGATTGTAAGGTTAGTGTTAATAGTGTTTGGTTTTCATATTCTTTTATTTAGAAATTTTTTTTTCATGATTTGATAACATAGATAGTCACTAGTTAAGTTGACACATATTATTTAACGAAATAAATTAATTGAAGATGCATTTTATCAAGTTGTGTAAATGCCAAAAAACCTTAATATATTTATATTTTACTTATTTATGAACGCATGAAAACGCCGGTCCAGTCATGATTGTTTAAAACTTGTTATCACTGCCGTAATATAAATTAAACGGTTTCGTTCTTTGCATATAACATCGTTCTTATAGTGACATCATGACTGAAAACAATGACCATATTGTTCAACGATTTGAATAACAAACAAAGAGCCTATTTTCGATACATTAGGGAATAAACTATATTAATCATTTTTTAAATATAATTCGCCTACCGTATTATCGATTTGTTACAAATAAAACTTTACAAAGTGATATACATTTATTTTTAACTAGCCGCTGTGTCGGATTTTCCTATCGGCAACATCTCAGGAACCAACCGACTTTTCTCAAATGTAAAAAGCCTAAATATCAACTTCCATATTTCTAACTTTAATAATGACGAACTTTCATTCAACTTACTTTTATTTTTAAACAGAAGCCAAAACACCATTTTTCATATTTCTTACTTCAGATATGTCGAACTTTCGTACAAACTTTTAATCCCTATTTAACCGCCTTGGGGGTGAATTTTCAAAAAGTTACTTCCTTACATTATATAAGGTACTGCTGTGCTTCTTTTTTGTCTGTCAGTGATTTTCTAGATTTATATTAAGTAAATTATAAACCGTAAACCCCGGCTGACATTAACTCACTTTTTGTATTTTGGAGGTTACGTTTTAGTCCAGTATTGAGGATCTGAACTTTGAATTGTATATGTATCGCAGCGATTTTGTAAATCATCGTTTATTTCTGCATTTAAATGAATTGAAATCATTTTCCAAACAATTTCAAAATGTATAACAACCAATTAACCTTAACGAATTCATACGGACAAAATGCTCATTGAATCTTTGATTCGTCAATATTTGATTTTATAAAACCATTGAAAAAAATAGTAGTTAAGTAGTTAGTCCACCATTTAAGACAGAGTGTCTCTGGAAAAGGAACTTATAGCGCATACTAACCTGCTGCAATAATGAAATAGTGTACAATATCATGGGACTCAAATCGATTTCCCCCTCTATTTACAGTCTTCGAATACAGTAGGGCCTCGGTAATCCGGACTCCCGCTTGTTCGGTGATCGCTGTAATCCGGCCGGGCAATGGGGTTCGTCGAGGAGGTGGGCGGGTGTAGGTGTGGGCCATGAGCCAATTCGTCGTCAGTCTTTTGTTTATCGCCTTTCGTGTAGTACTTATAGTGTCAATTTAGCGCGCTCGCTAACATCATGGCGCCGCCACGTAAACATTCAACATTAACATTAAAAGACAAATTGTCATTGCTCGGAAGTTTGGTATAGACAGGTCTACTGTAGGCGACAAAAAGAAGAACAAAGACAAAATCTAAGATTAAACATGTGTTTTATTACCATTAAATATGGCATACTATAATCCGGACGCCTCGATAATTCGGAAAGGGTCTTGTTTTTGTCTCTCCGGATTAACGAGGCCCTACTGTATTTGAAAAATTATTGCTTAAGAAAAAGAAATAAATTACGAGAACTCAATTTTGCACCAATTCCTTAATCAATGATTTGTATTTTATAAATACGTATTTCGACTACAAAGTAGTCGTCATCAGTATGAATTAACTATCTCCGGAATATGAAATCGAAGATATATTACTCGTTGATAATTTGGTGCGTGTCTCACAATGATTTTAAAATGTTTTTGTCTTTTATATGTTAACTAGGACATTAACTGAGTTAACTGACGAATTAAAGGATTAAGCATGTGATGGGACAATCATCTGCGACCAGATACACGGTCCGATTTCACCCATTCTCGAACTGGATCCCACTTTTAAGATTAGACTTTAGATCACGCACACAAAATTTCAGTTTGTTATCACTTTTCGTTTTCGAGTTATCGTGTCTACGGACAGACAGACAGATGGATATGCGGATATTGTGCAAAATTGTTTCTATAGAATCTAAGTTATATAATTAGAAAATATGGAAACTTCGTGGGTTTGTTAATGGTATTTGAAATGAATTAAATCTATGGCGTGTACAAATTTCCACACTCTCCATGTTAAATTACAATTTTTTTAATAGGGAATATGCAAAATTTTTTTTCGCTTGAATTGAAGCATGTTTACTTGACAAATATCAAGGTAAAATTACTTTTGAAATAACTTTAAAAATAAGCGAGATATGAATGATTGAAATTCCCGATTAGACAAAGAGGGTGATAGCCCTCTTGATATGTTATGTGACGTCATATTACACTTTCACCATTTAAAATACACGTAAAACTGCGTTTTTAGTATTTTTGCAAGAAAGAGACAGTAATAATCTTTAAAAGCTTATAGCTTCCATGATATTTGTCGGATTTTAATTTCGTTTTTAAATATTATTACAATATTAACAGTATTTTCATATTCTGAAAATAAATGTGAAAAAAAATTTTCATGCATATTCCCTATTGCAATAACATTTAAAATGCTTAGTAAATAATTTTGAAATTTTCACAGTATTTTTAGCATTATGTGAGGGGCATTCTACTAAAGCATTTTCGTAGCATTTTGTTCGTTTCGTAACATTTTGATAGACCTTCCTTAACATTTTTAAAAACTTTTATTAATTTACATTATTTCAGATAATTTGTTTGATTATAAATTTGTCTAGGTATCCTCTACTATATATTTATCTACCTAAAGTAAAGAACGCTATTTTTACAGACATTCGGTACAAAATGATAACCGTACAAAATATCATCAATCCTCCTCAACATATTCTCTGTATAACTCTCATTGATATTCAAAAAACGGAAGAAGGTCCTTTTCTTTTCTGTTTCAATAAATGAATGTATGTATAAAAATGACACAAAATAATGGTTCTAGAGCTAAGGCTTTTTCAATATAAATAAATAAAAAAAGTATATAAATATATATACAGGGTGAGTCGGGAGGAACGAACAAAACTCTAGGAGTGTATTGTACACGTGGAATTAATGCAAAAAACTCATATGTTTAAATCAGATTTTTATTTGTTTTGAAGTTATATTAAAAAATGTTATCTTGTGTTCTGCATTATTCAAAATTGGTGACTTAAAACACTTGTAATCTTTGTTGTTCTGATAATGCGTCAATTTGCTGTGACAGTTATTCAACGTTTATGAAAAAAAAGTGTGTGTGTCAGCTCCGACGCACGCTGAAGTTTACTCCTTAAGAACGATTGTCTTTGCCCCAGTTTCTTCCATAGTTTATATAATTTTCACTTTATGTGAATATAATTATCAATATTAATAATATTAATTATCGAAACTTTAAAATATTTATATAAATAAACTACACTAATAATTAAATGTCTTATAAATAGAAAGCGCACATGTTCATATTATGTACAATGTATACCATAATAAAAAACGTAACGAGGTTATTCTATCACTATATTTACTGCTCATAAGGAGTAAACTCCAAAAATGAAAATCGCATAATAACATATCAGTTTTTTCCCATTATTTTCACGTGTTTAATACTCTCCTGGAGTTTGGTCCGTTCTTCCCGACTCACCCGGTATATATACGAATATGTTGTTGGTTGAATTCAGACAAAATGCATAATTATAACATTAAAACAAGTTTTTAATTCTTTTTATTTTAATTCAAAGAAGAATACAAACAAACACACAAGCGCACACATGGATATGGCAGATTTATTATTTTGAAGCCATGATGATGATATGTGATTGTTGTTTGAGATATTTTAATATATACTTTAACAAAAATTGTACGGGTACCTCTTTAAGTATTTTTTTTGTACATTTCGTTTTTGGTTTTTTTGTTTTTTTAATCAACCGTCGCATTAACTGCTACTACTGACATGACCATTAAAAAATTGTCACAATAATATTATGCATAATAAAAACATTATGTAATACAGAGATCCTTTTTATCTGATGTTTTAAAATTTCATAGAAGACAATATTATCTATTCATATATATTCATATATATATATATATATATATATATATATGTCCTATGACCTGACTGACAATCATCGCACAGGCCAAACTGCTAAGGATAGCAACTTGAAATTTGGACAGGGTGTTGATTTTATCGTTTAAGATTTGATTTATAAGGGGACGTTGCGGCTTCTCATTTGCCGCTTAATCGCCCATTCCTCAATTTGAAAGAAAAAATTTTCCTTTTTTATAAATAAACAACTTGCAAACTCGCTCATTGCCCCTTACACCTAAAGCAAAAAATTATAATAATAAAATCTGTTAAAAAATTTAACCTTCTTCGAAATGATAATAACTACCAAAACGGTAAAACCGACCAATCTAAAAAATTTGGTAGTTTCTTAGACCACTAAAGCAATTATCTTATAAACAGTAATTTAAGCAATAGACTCGATTGAATTTTCGTTTTCTTTGGGCCAAAATGATTTAGAAACATTATTTTTAATAAAATTGGAAACTACGGTGGCTACTAATTTGATCAACAAGGAGAAGAAGTTTTTTTAGTTGAATAACAAATATGCCCCAACTCGAAGTCATCAAAAATTCGTTTTACGTATTGGTTCCTTAAATTTAATTTGAATAACAATTAGAAAGAGATTTTTAAACGCAAAAAATATGTGCCTACATGAAATATTCCTGCATTTTCGAATTGGCTGTTTTTTTCGAATTGACAGTTCGACATGAATATTAGAAATCGTACATTTTATTAACTTTATTAATATTCGACTAGCGATACCATTAAGAAAAACCTTATTAAAATCAGATTAGATACCAGATTTCCGTAAAACCCACCTATGAAAATGTGTTTCACTGTTGAAAAAGTTTGTTCAATACTATTTAATTATTTATCACCCACGTGTCTAGAGTTAAACCATCCACCCACACACGAGTTACGTAAATACAAAAATAACACATTTGAATTAAACTGTGATGTATCCAATGAGAAAAATTGCTCTGATCATATCACAAATTTAAAATGAAAAATCTCTGTATAAATTAAGAGAAGACTGTAGGGGTGAACGTCAGTCAATACATATTCGATGAACATTGATAATATTTTGTTAATTAAGCACGTAAAATGGTATAAGTTTAACATATGTAAAATAGTTTTCCAGAAAGGGTAGTTGCTGTTTGTCTTACGGGTATACAGTTAAAGCCATTTTCAACATCTCGTTGTCGAAGAAAAAAAGTTAGATAAACATTTTATGTTTCATTCAACTGCTACTATAAAAAAGGATATTGACCCGGCGTGGTGTGAGCTTTATGGCAAATAAGATTACCGATATCCGAATATATTTAGGTGATTGTAAAATTAATTTTAAAATAATTATAATAATTAACTCACACAATGGATCTTCTATGAAGTTAGAAGGTAAATAAAATCAAAAGACATTTTGGACTTAAAACTAAGATTGAAAAACAAAGAAACTAGTGTAAAAACAGACAAGCTTCCACTTTATTTACATGCATCTCACTGGAACGCAGCCGAACGCATTCGTATCTCAGAATTCATCTTTTTTTAGATACCGAACATTTCAAATGAATCAAACGACAGGAATTAAGCAAAAAATAAAAATTAAATTTGCATGAAATACCGCTTCACTTTTGGTTTCCGCAGGTTCACGTTGCCATTATTAGTTTTTTACGTTATTTTAAGAGGTTTAGATTTAATGACAGATATAAAATTTAGTAACAGGAAGAGATACAGATAAATTAAGGTAAACTTTATTTCCTACAACTTCACTAATGTAACATTTTTCGATTTTACCAAAAATAAGAAAGATATTCCAAGTTTCTCTCCTCCTTGGCCAATTTTGACCATTCAAAAACTAACCCTAGAATACCCAAAGCAAGATATATATCAAATTTCATTCGCATCGAACTAAAATTGTGACCTATGGAGCTCTCCTACTCAACTAGATAATACCAACTCACCTGTTTACACCTATCAACTCGAAAACATTTTCTTTTTCATCTTTTGTAGGCAGCAAAATATTGTCAAACCACTTTTCCTTCTGTCTTATGCATAATTCCCTCAATTGGTAGTCAATTTTTTGAGAAAATTATAACTAAGGGTAGTCCTGAACTGATATTGATTTTTAACTCATGCACGATTTGTTTGTTTATATAAATTAAAGATATTTTTGGCTGAGGTAAGATACCAGTGAGGATGATTTAGGTCGGGATCTTAGACAGTCTATTCTTATAGAAGTTTTAAGATAGTCTCTAAACAATATTTCTCCTAGGTGTTTTTTGGACATTTTTGACCAGACAAAGATTAATCAAATTGAATTGTTGACATTAGTAATTTAAACTAAAAGGTTAAACTTAACTTCGAATAAACTTTTATTCGAAGTTAAATTTGTCACTTACTGTTTTCGTGTCATTTGTAAAAAAGTACTAAGAATGGCAATTTTGTTTTTTTATGGTTGCCTACATATAACTGCTGGTAGAACATCGGGATATAATGTACAGATTTACCAGCCTGACATTATATCTAGATAGATAGATAGATTGTGGAGGCTGCCCTGGACGGGCTACACTTCGACCATAAGGTCCATTGTGATGCCTAAGGATATGAGGATATGAGATTATGATAGGAACTACTAGGATTGGAAAACCTTCTCAAACATAGCCGATTACTTCGTTCTTGTCCATACGCCGACAGTTTAGTCAATTAACCGCCCTTTTTTTTTCTTAATAATTGACAAACTGCCGCCATCGGGATTCGAACCCATAACCTCCCAGTTTCCAAAAAGGCATACTGCGCAGACATAACACCTTAGACCGCTTGGCCACTTGAACTGGTGACATTATATCTAACTTATACTGTAATAATATATTTTGTAGAGCTGACAAAACAAAGGATATAATAATATCTCATTCATGAGCGTATTACAGACTGTAATATCTGTGTACGTGTGGATAATGTTCAACAGTAGCTTGATGAGTTCGCTCACTTTGCCATTATAACTGTTACTCTCACTAACTAGAATATTCTATGACATTAATTTACATAATTATAATGTCATAAAGCATGCTTCATGTCATATTTGCAATTAATAAAATATACGTATCTATATTATATATTCATGGACAATATATTATATAGTAATGTGGACTTCATTAGAGACTATCTATAATGAGAATGCCGGAAATTAGTATTTCTATCTTTGTTTAAATATTTATTCGACTTACCAGCAAATTTAGAATGATTTTGCATATAGTTTTGAACTTATAGTAAAACATATTCATTTTAAGGTAGCGTTGTTGCTATTCCGAAATATAGGATCAATAAAAAAGGGGCTTCTGTGCGTTCAACGGCAGTTCTAGAGTATTGGAATTATCACTGTGTCAGCTTTGTTCCTATTATTTTGAGTGTTGCTAACTTTTAATCAATCTTGGTTTAATTTCGGTGTTACAATTTAGATGTTTGATCTTTAAGCGTTTTATGAAAAAAAATTTTCTGTAGAAAAAATGATAAAAGTGATGATAAAATAGTTTTGTATTAGGTTTCTTGGCTTTTGAATTCTTCGCCATTATTAATAAATTGTAATTATTCACATGGAGATATGTACTGCCTATTTTTCCGAAACATGGCCCGATTTTGCCCATTTATAAACTTAATCTTACTTTTTAGGTCTAGACACACACACAAAATTTCAGCACGTTATCTCTTTTTGTGCTTGAGTTATCGTATCTGCGGACAGACAGACAGACGGGCGGACATGCAGAAATGGCCGAATTAGGTTATTTTACAACACATATGCCAAACATCCATGCGTACGATCAATATTTTCAAGCGTTATAAAGTCGTGATCAAACTTAATATACCTTGTATATTTACATTTACTGGGTATAAGTAACTTAGTGGTTATTTTCACTTATTTTATTATCATTTTGTTTAAATTATATTTTTAATTACTATTATCGTAACAGGTTGATGAACCTGTCGTATTTATTTTATGTTCAGACAGGTAATGTTTGGCCAGGTAAAAACATCTCGCCCTACATTTTATTAAAATTTGTTTGTTTTGTTAGATGTTTTGATAAATATTCTATATTTTTAAGTTATGATGTAATTTGTTTTTAATTGGTATTGACTCTAAAAATCCCCATAAGGCGAGTAGATTTGAAAAATATTTATATATGTATACAATGAATTTTTAATTCAAAAATAAAAAGTGAAAATAGCAACTGAGTTAATTGCTTAAATACCCGGTAATATACTGAATTTATGAAAAAAAGTTTCAAGTAAAAATTGTTTATTTTTTAAACTAAGAATTTTAAAAAAAATTCTTTTTTTATATCTTACGGTTTCAAAGACAGGCAGTTTTGCCCAAACATGGTCCAATTTTGGTCATTCTTACTTTTTAGCTCTAGAACACACATCCGCAATTTTAGCTCGCTATCTCTTTTCGTTTTTGAGATATCGTGTTCACAGACAGGCGGACGGCTGAGTTCAATATTTTCAACCGTTACAAAGACGGGACTAAACTTAATATACCCTTGTATATTTACATATATCGGGTATAAAAAGATTTAACGAGTGAACCACCTTAACGAATTAAAAGTTTTTAGTGTTATATAAATAAATGTATAACTGAGTACTGAGCATTTCAAATCATTATTACCAATGTAAATAAATACATGATCCTATTATTTTCATCAGCATTATCATCACTCCCTATTACAGTGATTAAAACACGCATCTTATACAACCAACCACATTACACAGAATGAACCCCTTATGTTTTGTTAATGACTGCAGAGTGAATCGTTTTCAACATCATAATTTTAACCCTTTTCCATTCATTATTATTATTATTATTACTATTGTGATAGTAATGATTGTTGTAACACAGATTCCTTCGGAGAGTATAACCGTGTGCTTAAAAATCTTATTAGTTTGTTATTCGAGTTTACGTTTCTTTAAGGTCAAAATCAGTGTTTTTAAAAACCGTTTCATAGTCAGAGTATTATTTTTTAGCTGCACTTTTTCACAACGCCGAGTTAACAATATGATGGTCAAAACCCATTTGACTCTCAAATGGGGTATATACACTCCAGATCATAAAAAGTGTACCTGTAAATCACATTCTAAGCGTATATGTATTATTAATATATGTATTATATTATATACAATAACACTTCGAATGTGCCAACTGTGTCAATTTTTATGAACGGTAGTGTATATGTATATTTCTGTCTATTCTGTAAAAAACTATTGAACTGATGTTTATGATTTTTGTTGTTGTTGTAAACTGTAGCGTCTAGAAAGCAGAATAGGTTCATTTAATACTCATTGGCATGCTTGATATGAAAAATCATACACGTCTAGCTGAGCTATGAGATGGTAAGGTGGCGGAAGACATATACTTTCTCACTATCTTGATGTCGATGTATTAATAATTTTTGTTTATTTACTATTTACATATTTTTAATTGTTTTTTTTATAAACTTACGTTTATTTATCTATTGTCAGTATGGTTGCATTTCAGTTGTATTATACCAACGGAAGTGACTAGCGTATACTTAATTTGACATTTAAGTAATATGTCTGTACATTTGTCTTAAATAACTGATCGGACAGATAATAGTTTAGTTAAGATATGAACTGAAAGTTGATGGATGATTCACTGTACAGAAATTTTAAAACACACTGTACTGAATGTACATATGGTAGGTAAATGAAAGTATCATAATGCGCATTCTTGTGTATTTTAATTTGAATAATGTAATGTGCAAATCGTTTTAAATATTGGGTGCGATGATATTATGTACATACACAGAAAAAGATATGGGGGGATTGTGTTATTTATGTATAAATTATTAATACCATTACATAAAACAATGTCAATATGGTTAATTAGCAATTCATTTATATGGTGTTTAACAACGGGGCATCTGTCGTTCTAATTTGCAACTGTTTTATATAAAATATATGTTGTTTGGCGTGTAAAATATTACGTTTTAATTAAACGTACACTCGATTATTATTATTTGTGATCTAAATGGCATCCAGTGATATTATGAAAGTATTTCATAATAAACTAAAAATCTATACTATAGTCATCTACGGTATATATCACTGTGAAAGCCGTTTGATACAAAAGTCATGAATTTCCCGGAAAACTTGATCACATCTTAGTAATCAAGTTTAAGCTAGAAAAAAATGTTAAAAGTGGTCAACAGAAAAAGAAAATTGGTCATGATTTTTGAGCAAATTCTGTGCTATCTAACAGTATTTATAAGTGACCCCAAAATTCCCGAAAAATTAGATAAAATGTGTTGACTATAAAGGTACAAACGTATATAAATTAAAGGTGGTGGGAAAAACAGCTAGCCCCAAATTCTGAGTGAGCTATGAGTAAATAATAAGTGGAATCCGTTTTACGGAAAAGTCATGAATATTCCGGAAAACTCAATATTACATATTCGCGGTAAAATTTTGGCTATGCTTTTTTAATTTCTGTGATAAAGGTATGTTTTTGTAAGATCTGTGATAAATGTATTTCTGTACGAAAAGTCCACTTCTACTTAGACAATTCAATTTTCTTGACTCAATATATGTCTATAATAATGTCTTCTAAAAGAAATTATAAATATGAATTATAAAAATATGACAGTACACATATTTGGACGAAAGTAAATAATTCTCCATTATATTATTTGTGTATACTTAGGCGTCACAATACTATACTAATGTCAATTACCATTAAGATTACGTAAGACATAGTTTAAAAGAGCGTATACAATATAGACAAACATGCCATTGAATATTCTAGTTAAATATTAACTCAATTAATAGCTCATTCACCAGTAATCTAACCTCGGATCTCTGGGTTTCTAGCCCAGAGCTTACAATTACACTACGGATGATTCTGAGAAATGAATCAAGTTTTTCATACCATTGATAGTATTACTTAGATAGATAGATACATCTTGGGGTCTAAAAAAGTGTTGCACTTCGACCTTACAGTCCATTGTACTCCCCCTTCTACTTCAGTCCGACGATATTCGCTTCTTCCATATGTTGGCAATAGCCAGAAGCTTGCTTACCAGGTCTTCCTGAAGGTTCATATATTTGGAGTGAGATGCACCGAATATTCTGTCTCTGCTGTAACCTAGAGGTTCGCAGTCAAAGATAATGTGGCTGGATGTTTCTTCCTCCTCGCCACACACATAATAGACCCGTTATGGAGTCCCATTGTGTGCAGATACTTCCGCAGAGGATAATACCCTGTAATAAATCCGGTAACCCTCAGTGCATAGACAGATAGCCTCTTGGTTGCACTCTGAAGCAGTACCTTCCCGAGTTCCTGTCGCGGTATTTTGTAGTCAACATTATCTTATTATTCCACATTATTATTTATGTATATCTTCAGCATGACAATACTATACTAATGTCAATTTCCATTAAGGTTATGTAAGACATAGTATGAAAGAACTGATGTATACGATCATTAATTAAATATTTGATATGAAAAAATTAACTCATCCTTCAGGAATAGAACCCTGGACCTCTGGATTTTTGCATGTCAAATATTTAATTAAATAGTTTAATGGTCGTAATAATCGTATTTCACTGTATTTTCTAAAACGTAATTAAATTCTAAGTCGAACATACTATGGACCACAAAATTTGATGCCATTTTTTTAAATTTTGATTTGTTTCTTTTTGATTCGGTTTTCGAAAAAATGGTTCCAAAACCGTATAAATAAGGCACAAATCAACTGTAAAATTAAAAAAAAAATGACATCAACTATTGTAGCCAATTGTACATTCACTTCAACATTCACTTCACACAACAAAAACGCATTATGCAAACTAAAAACCCATTGAAATATATGACCAAAAAGAAGTTAGCAAAAAAAAAAAAAACGTACAAGTAAAATAACGACTCAATTCTCAGTACACACCACAGCACAGAATATGGGGAGAGTCGTCAAGAAGGAAAACGAAAAAAATCAACCCAATCTATCTCTATACTCTCAATGTAATAATAAAAATCTTTAAACCAATACTCCATCCATATCTACCTACCTACCTACCTACCTCAGTAGTACCTACGATTCGTGTACAATTGTGAACCGCTAAAAAAATCTTCATAGCATTACTACTCTGAGGCAGAGAGTACCAGCAGCAGCAGCAGTAGCAATGGTAGTCACAGAATAGTAGTCGTATATGTGTTTCTCCCTAGCGAATTAAAGTAATTTCCAATTCGATTTTACTTCGAACTACACTCACTTACTATATATATATATATATATATATATATATATATATATATATATATATATATATATATATATACTTACCACTACACACATGACTAGAAGCAAATATACCACCATAGTCATATAGAAATACTCTCACCAGACTCCACAGAATATACACTCTTTCGTCGAAAGGTGTATCTTTGGATAAGAGCATGGTAAGAGGAGCCGGGTGGACGAATAAGCTGCTGTGTATATATATGTAACGCGGCAATATACTCAGTGAATTTAGAATAAGTTGACTTCATCGGATATAGTAGTCGTTGGGTACAGAGCGGAAACTTTTACGTTAAACCAATTTTTGGCGAAAAATTCAGCTATTTAGGTTGTTTCGATCAAATTCAATCGATTCAACCAAGTGGATGTTAAAAATAATTTCCGAATTTAATGTTCTCGTATTTATAATACATTTATAATATTTCAAATTTTCGCCCCGATTGTTCGGGCATATATGGTGTCAGTTGTCAAAACTGTTTGAATATTTATGTTGGTCAAAGTCGTCGTCAAATCGGAATTCGAATCAAAGAACATCTGGCTCATGTCAAATTTGGGAGAACCGAAAAATCGTATATAGCTGCGAACGTTATTGAGAACAACCACAAAATTGACAAATCGAATCTAAAACTAATGAAATCGGTACAAAACCCCACAGAATTAGATGCATACGAAAATGTCTACATACACAAATTGAGAAAACAGATATTAAATTTAGACAATGGTCCAATTCCAAATTCTGAATTAATATAATTAAACCATTTTCAAAAAATCGAATACCTGAATATCATGGTCAGCTTCGATACCCACACTCCAGTGACAAAAACAACGCTGTATGGTCACAAAGGAATACCGTTAATAAATAGGTATAAATATATAAATAAAGTATAGGTATAAATAGGCTTAATGTATACATATTTACTCTTTCATACTCGTGGGAGATCTGCTATCCGAAGATGTAAACTAAACGTACGGTATATAAATTTAGTCTTTCTACTGTATGACATACATTTTTTGCTAATTATCTCCCAATCAATATGTAATAAATCAGGATAGAAATCAGTTTTCGATCGAACAAGTGCTACAACTGTTAGTGTTACCAGCGATTCGTTAGATGCTAAAAATACTGTCAGATCGCATTCTCATAACTCATCAAAAAGAAGTATAACTTCAAAAATATAATTTAAATGTGTGACTTCCTGTATATATATTCACAGAAGTATACCAATTTAATATTCCACATTACATATGAATGTTCCTTAATTCAATATTTATATTGGCTAACTGGTTTATTACTTATAGCAATAATAATAATAATATGTAGTATTGGCTTTAGCTATTCAAATCTCGCTTCAAATTTGTGTTGTTCGAAGAGAATCGACCAAGTAAATAAAAAATAGAAGCAAATTCGATTTCAATTTATAATGGTGATTTTTATATACATATGTATGTATGTATATACCTATATGTATATATGCTGCTGCTATATACCAATATGTATTTAGCTCCTCTGTATTTTTTTTTTATTTCTGCAGTTGTTTAGACTGTTACAGAGTGTTCAAATGTTTACATATATGATGTTGATAAATTTGCTAATGTTTTATCCAATGTGAATGTGATTTTGTATGCTATAAATTTATCGGTATTATTGCCCTTCATTATTCAAAAAATACATTGGTCATAGATCACAAACTATAAGGTAAACTTAAGAGAGTTCCAGCATAAAATCACTTTTCGACAGATTTTGCTCATTTTTTATTCACAGGCTAAAAATAACGTTTTCTAATAAATCTCGAAGTTTCAGAAGCTCTCTCATTAGAAGCATGTAAAACTTCATACCCGCCCAACTACTATCTGTTGTATTAAAATAATTACTCGACAGAATTAAAAAAAAAAAACTGGGAGAGTAATGATAAATATTTCTTAAGTACATTTTTTTTTCAATTGTGTTTTACCCTTTTGTTTTCGAAATATTTTTTTCTAGGATTTAAATTTATGAAGGATTTTATGGTTTTAAACTAAAAATAATCGATTTTTAATGATTTTTTAATCATATTAAATTAACTCTGCCGAACAAATTTTTTCAAATCACCATGCGCAAAACCGATAGACAATCTCCTCGTAGTGCACATTGGGTAACGCTATTTTATGGCTCTGAGGGCCATATAAAATTATCATTCGTTTACTATTTTAAGTTTGAATTTAAAATCACGCCTGATCTAGCAACCATATTTATGGCGATATATTGTAACCGACTGTACCTCGACATAAAACAACATCTGAATTTCAAAGAATTTTTAATGCGGCGTGTAATGATGATCCAATTATATTTTAAACTGTTTAATTTTATACATTTTTTTTTTCGTTTTTATTTCCTTAAAGTATGTTTTTTTTATGACAATGTTACTAAAAAATTTAATAACTTTTAATGTCGCATACACTGATTTAATTCTTTGAAATTTAATAGGGAGTTCTTTTTGTTACTTTATAATATCATTTACTTTAATTTATTCTACTCATTATGAGACTATAAAAACCATCCAGTGATTATGATGAAGATTTTTTTTCTTCTGTGTATAATGTTTTTATTTAAAATTTTAAAAATAAAGAGATTTTGTGATTTACTTGAACGATAAGAGACAAAAAAAAAACATAAAAAATTTAATGTTTTCAACAATATTTTTGTGTGTTAAAGTTCCGTACCAAAGAATATTATTATTAGATCAAAAAAGGGTACTATAATGTTAATTGGAATATAACAATCTTTGTCATACACATCTATATGAAAAATCATACACATCTAGATAGATAGATAGACAGCAGATACAAGATATTCGGTTCGTCTCACCTCGAATATATGAACCATAGAGACTACACAAGGAGTCCGAACTCAAACGGGAGAATTGACAAAATATGGCAACGTAATGCTAGAAGTTATATTTACTTTTTGTGCCACTAGCGTCGCTATTTTTCATTTTGCACCGAAGTTAATGTAGTATAATAAATAGGAGTGAAGTATAAGTATTTGTCATTTTGTTAGACTTATTATTAATAAATAATCAGGTATTAAAGTTTAATTTAATACCTGATTCAATAATCTTTAAATTGATTTTAATAATTTTAATATAATTTATTTCTACATAATTTATTTTCGTTTTTACAATTCAAACTTTACAGGAAACTATTTCATTATTCGATGTTTTATAATTATTTTGTTTTTTATTGTTATGTTATTAATTTTTGAATTTTAACTATCACTTACTTCAATTAATTACTTTATTTCATTTATTAAAAAAATTATTTTATCGGGAAATTATTTTGGCGGCAAATAATTTTTATAATACTACATAAATGCGTCATGTTTTTCAATTCCAACTCGCGCCTTATACTCTCTCCACTGTTTCCGGTGTAGAAGGAACACAACTGACATCTTATTTTGTCAATTATTACATGGTATGAACCTTCAGGAAAACCTGATAAGCAAGCGTTTGGCCATTCCCAAGAAGTCAATAGTCCGGCTTCATTTCATATATAATACAAAAATGTTATAAACATTTCGACCTCTCAATAGGGAATATGCATGAAAATTTTTTTTCACTTGAATTGAAGCATGTTTACTTGACAAATATCAAGGTAAAATTTCTTTTTAAATAACTTTAAAAATAAGCGAGATATGAATGATTGAAATTCCCGATTAGACAAAGAGGGTGATAGCCCTCTTGATATGTTATGTGACGTCATATTACACTTTCACCATTTAAAATACACGTAAAACTCCGTTTTTAGTATTTTTGCAAGAAAGAGACAGATAATAATCTTTAAAAGCTTATAGCTACCTTGATATTTGTCGGATTTTAATTTCGTTTTTAAATATTATTACAGTATTAACAGTATTTTCATATTCTGAAAATAAATGTGAAAAAAAATTTTCATGCATATTCCCTATTATACATTTTCTTACCATAGTTAACTTGGACTGTATGTACCACTTAACCGATAAAATATTCTTTTCAATTACCTAATTTTAATTGGAGTAGAATGCGCGTGTCATTTAGATGAGATATTTTATGGGCAAGTGTAACTTGAAATATATTAAACGGTTAATGCTCCGTTTTGTCAGTATGAATAAGATACTCATCCAAATGTCCAAAAAAATTTTTTATAAATATTTTAATGATAAATCACATGAATAAAGCGATTAGAAAAATAAAATAATAATGAAGGTAAAAATTTGAAATGAAGAAATACCAAATCCATTCAAAATTTACAAAAAATAAGTGCTACAGAATATTTGATCTTTAACACGCATGAAAACATATTTTGCTTCATAATCATTGATCGTAAGGTTATTAGGTGATGTTTGGTATACTCTTATTTCCACAATGCTTTTTTGCAGATAGATAATTATGGAATCAATCAACATCCTTTAAGGTTAACCGGATAGTACAGTACAGTACATAATCAACAGAAACACTTTTTTTAACAGAAATTAAAAATTTTAATCTGTCAATTAATTATTTAAATTTAGATAGCATCTAACATCACTAGTAATCGGATTTATGTAATTATTGAATTACTAAAAATAATAAATAATCTTCTTTTGACTCTATTCAAGTATGACGGACGATCATTTTCGTGGATTTTTTATCTTTTTAATTAAGATATTTACAAAACTCTTTGTCAGACTATTTTTTTTTTAATTTTAACGTAATGTACGAGATTTAATTTATAAAAGTAGAAGTTTTTTAATTTTTAATCTATAGAAGGTGGAGCAACATTGTCGAAAATGTATGCGTTCATACAACATTTGCAATTCACAACATGTTAAAATTTTAATTTTTAACGATTCATTACATGAAAACCCTTCATCAGATTTTTTTAAACCAATTATTTTATACGTATGAGTTAGCTATCAAAAATTCAGATTTTTATCTATACCGATTTTACCTATACATGTTTACGATCAACCTTAAGGGATTTGGAATATATTTTTGTTATATTTTTAAGCATTACAAATACGGGTCTAAGACTTAGACTCTAAGTATATTACATTCTCTAATATAATAGGGAACATGTATGAAAATTTTTTTTCGCTTGAATTGAAGCATGTTTACTTGACAAATATCAAGGTAAAATTACTTTTTAAATAACTTTAAAAATAAGCGAGATATGAATGAATGAAATTCCCGATTTGACAAAGAGGGTGATAGCCTTCTTGATATGTTATCTGACGTCATATTACACTTTCACCATTTAAAATACACGTAAATCTCCGTTTTTAGTATTTTTGCAAGAAAGAGACAGATAATAATCTTTAAAAGCTAATAGCTTCCTTGATATTTGTCGGATTTTAATTTCGTTTTTAAATATTATTACAATATTAATAGTATTTTCATATTCTGAAAATAAATGTGAAAAAAATTTTCATGCATATTCCCTATTCCTCTACAAAGAGTTACAAAAGTGAAGGTTATAGATGAAAATATACGAAAATTACTAAAAATAAAATTGTAATGAATTTAATAAAATCAATTTATTTTCATAATGGGATAGTAAAGGAATATTTATTAAAATTCTTAACTTATCTTTGTCCAAAAAAAATTGATGTGCAAACGATTTATGAATTTTTATTTCTTTAACAAATATATAACGTTAAAAAAAATCACCATAAAACCCTTTATACATATTTGTTTAAGATATTTACTTTGGTCAGTTTCATATATACAGAAATAATACAAAATCAAACACCTTCTGCTTATAATGTGTGTGAGATAAAGGTTGAATATTGCATCCAAAAATACTATAGAGAAAGAATATTTTACCACAAATGTTTTTTTCCATCCACTTTACCAAATCATATGGAGATTAAATAAGATCTAGAAAATATTTAATATAAATACAGTTGCAGAAAAACGGAATTTCAGAATAGATAATTAATTGAAAGTATGTTAGTTATTTATTATTTCGATATTTATTTCTTAGCTCTTGTTGCCAATCTGGAATGGATTACAACAGTTTGGATTAAAAGTTTGTTCTATTGATAAGGGTTCTTTATTATTTAGTGAGTGCTTTTGAAGATTTGGAAAGATTTTTGTTTTATTTTATTTGAATTGTTATTATTGGTAGGATTACCAGTTCAAGTGGCCGAGTGGTCTAATGTATGCGCAGTATGCCTACTTGGAAACTGGGAGGCTATGGGTTCGAATCCCGACATCGGCAGTTTGTCAATTATTAAGAAAAAAAAGCGGGCGGTTAATTGACTAAACTGTGGGCGTATGGACAAGAATGAAGTAACCGGCTATGTTTGAGAAGGTTTTCTGCAGTTTCATTCACGAACTCCTGAGGAATATCGGCATAGTTCCTATCATAGTTCCTCCACTCATATTCTCACATTCTTAGGCATCACAATGGACCTTATGGTCGAATTGTACCCCGTCCAGGGTAGCCTCTATAAACTATCTGTCTATAAGTGGGCACAAAATTAACTCTCATTTTTCAAAGTTTTATTCATTCAGTGTTAGAATAAAATGCTTCAGATAAAAGTTGTTCATTTTAAATATGCTAACAACTTTTATTCAAAACATGTTCTCAAAAAACCGAATGAATATGTATTAATCAACTAAAAAAAGTGTATGTGTACTTATGTATGCACGTAAAAAGTTATACTTCTTTGTAAATAATATATTAAAATAATATTAAATAAGCTCAACACTACTATTAAAATCTAACTACTATTAAAGGTAGGATCTACGGCTGCAGCCGACTATGATAGGAACTATGCCGATATTCATCTGGAGTTCGTGAATGAAACTACAAAAAACCTTCTCAAGCATAGCCGGTTACTTCGTTCTTGTCCATATGCCGATAGTTTAGTCAACTAACCACCCTTTGTGTTTTGTTAATAATAGGGAATATGCATGCAAATTTTTTTTCACTTGAATTGAAGCATGTTTACTTGAAAAATATCAAGGTAAAATTACTTTTTAAATAACTTTAAAAATAAGCGAGATATGAATGATTGAAATTCCCGATTAGACAAAGAGGGTGATAGCTCTCTTGATATGTTATGTGACGTCATATTACACTTAAAATACACGTAAAACTCCGTTTTTAGTATTTTTGCAAGAAAGAGGCAGATAATAATCTTTAAAAGCTTATAGCTTCCTTGATATTTGTCGGATTTTAATTTCGTTTTTAAATATTATTACAGTATTAACAGTATTTTCATATTCTGAAAATAAATGTGAAAAAAAATTTTCATGCATATTCCCTATTGCCGATATCGGGATTCGAACCCATAACCTTCCTGTTCCCAAGTTGACATACTGCTCAGACATAATGCCTTAGCAGATTCTATTTGTGATTTATATTCTATCAGTTAAGTAATTTGCAAATCTAATTCTCCCGCACTTTATAGTGTCAATAAAAAAAAGCATAAATTTGTATAAAGAATTTTTATACACAATCATTCAACCGATTAGAAAAGATTCCTTGCAAAATCTGTTTTTACAAATCAATTTCAATTATAATTTTTCAATTATCTTGCTTAAGATTTATGATCTATAAGATCGATAGGTGCTACAATGTTTAACATAATATAGTTTTTTTTTTTATATCCATATAAAAGTTAGCTTCTGCTGCAGACTAAGAAAGTGTATAAATCAGTGAGACGAAAGAGAGAAGAAAAAAAGGATTATTTGTGTGTTTTCAACTTATATGTCAAGTTGATTGCAACAACTGTTTAACAAAACTTTAAAATCATTTATTGATTGTATTGATTTTGTATTGAAATATAATTTTATGTTGGTGGTCTTGCAATTTATTTGTAAATAAAATAATATTGTGTGATATTTTTTTTACTTTTAAATGTATACAAGTGTTTACTGAAAAATTTATAATTTAATGTAGTAAAAATTTGTTAAACATATTAAAAGATATTATGATGCAATTGTAAGATATATTAATTGCATATTAAGATGCAATTATGCATTTTATTCAGCTGAAGAAACCAGCGTTGTCCGGTCTTCAAATAATTCTTTTGTCAATTTCTAAATTTAGAAATTTCAAAATGTTATTTTTATATTATACTTTAAATTTATTAACAAATAATTTTTTTCCAAAATTTTTTTAATGCAACTATTTCTATGGAAACTGAAAATTATATTAAAAATCTAGCCGTCAGAATACGTTATTGCAGTCAGAAAACTGCTGTTACTTTGGAACGGTTTGGAATTGAGCTTATTTGGAGTTGGAAGGACAATTCACCTAGGGTTTTCTCTTATCATTATTTCACTATCTTCTATAATTTTCTCCAGACAAATTTGGACAAATATTACACATAATATTTTTTCCTTTAAACTAAGATAAACTAAGTACTTGGCTCCTTGTTTGTCAAATTCGCAGCCACCGCAGTTTCCAATTTTATTGAAAATAATGGTTTCTAAACCAAATTTACCCAAAGAAAACGAAAAATCACTCTAATTAAATGCATTATTTGTTGTTTGAACTATATTGCTTCTATAAGCCATTCTGGATTTTAAACTTTGGATTACAAAACATATTTATGTAGCCATATTTCGAAAATCATAACTCGAATCAAATTTTCGAGTAAATTTTCATAATTTATGGATGAAAATGGTGTGAAAATATGACTTGGAATAAAATTGGAGGGAAAAAATTATTTTTCGATTTATTCTATTTTTTTAAGGAGTTCCCCTAAGAATAATTTCAAAAATTGAGAAATAATTTTTATTTCCGATTTTATTAAAAATTATGTTTCTTAACCATTTTTGCCCAAAAGAAAACGAAATTTCAGTCTAATTGATTGACAAATTTGTATTTTGTATGATATTGCATGTATAAGCCCTTTTGTCATCGAAACTTTGCATTCCAAGACATATATAGGTTGCTACTGGAAAAATCATAACTCGAATCAAATTTGTGAATAGATTTTTATTATTTATGGGTCAAAATGGTCTAAAAACATGATTTTCAAAGAAATCAAAGACAAAAATTATTTTTCGAATTTTTCACTTATTTTTAAGAGGTAAATAAGACTCTTATAGTTTTTGAAATTTGAGAAAAATTTATATCTCCGATTTTATTAAAAATAATGTTTCTAAATCATTTGGCCCAAATAAAAGCCAGTCGAATCTATTGCTTGATTTGTAGTTTATAAGATATTGCTTTAGTTGTCTAAGAAATTACCAAATTTTTGGTATTGCTTGGTTTTACAGTCTCTGTATTTATTATCATTTTGAAGAAGGGTAAATTAGAAGGTCACGTTATTAAGATTTGCAAAATTTTATAGTAAACATTAGGTATAAATCTTGTAATATACACTTTTCAACAATTGTGCAAAAAAAAAAAATCAAAATTATTTTTGACGCTTCATACATCTGAGATATGAATGAAAATGAAATTATACTTCTTATAAAATGAACAAAAGTTTGTAAACTATACCACAGCAATAGATAAAAAAAAATGTATATAGTTCAGTCAACGAAAGCTCATAAAAAGGTTTAGAGTGCATGGAGGAGGGGGGCACAATTTTTGTCTTCCAGAGATGGGTTTGAAATTTTAGTTCATGAGGCAAGACATCCTGAATAAATCACTATTCTAGAGTCAACTCTCCAACGCTGGCGACAGTGTTGCCAGACTTATCACCATTATAGTTACTTTTGAAATTATCCGGCGACTAAAATTTAAGCGAAAGCTCCAAAACCAATCGCTAAAAATTCCTAAACCGACTTGAAAAACTTCAATTTTCAAGTTATTTGTGTTTTACACTTTTACTGATTATTCTATTGCTCGTTATTATACGATTTTTATTAGTTTCACCTGTATGTATGTATTTATGTATGTAACCGACCCTTTTGGGCTCGATTTTCTCCTACTTTGAACGATCAGATTTAATTCAAATTTTGCACACCTGTCAAAGATCGATGACAATGCAATAATCCGCAAATTAAAATATCCGATTATCCTGATTAGATTCGCCAGGATTCACCAATTTCTTTCCGCATCCTTTGCTTGAGAGTAAGAGAGATAGAGCTAGTGCGCGAACTTCAACTAAAAAATGAAAAATAAATAATAGTTTAAAAAAACTAAAAAAACACGCTTTTATAGAAAATCCAACTAAAAAATAGGAAATAAAATTTAATAAATTTGAATTAAGAAAAGTGTAAAAATGAAACAAATGTGTATTAATGGAATAACTATTGACACTATGCACCCCACGCTTTTTTCTTTGTTTCTTATTTACACTTTTCTTAATCCAAATTTATTAAATTTTATTTTCTATTTTTTAGTTGGATTTTCTATAAAAGCGTGTTTTTTTAGTTTTTTTAAACTATTATTTATTTTGTACTAGAGCGTATTGCGTTTAATTGTTGTAGAAGAAGTTACCTCAGAGCAAATTATTATTACTAGTTATTTTGAGCTAAAATATAACATATATATATATATATATATATATATATATATATATATATATATATATATATATACTTATGTACACATGAATATACTCTGATAATGTGGGAGCAATATCAAGAGATATTTATTAATATAATATCTACATATAACATAATAATAATATGACCCTTTTGTACTAGGAAACTATACTCTTAATTATATATGTAAATAAACGAGCTTTGAACAATTAGCTCCACATACAATTTAGAATAATATATATTTTGAATATTATATTCAAATTCATATATATATGTATTCGAATCAAAATTCATATATTTACAAAGTGGTCCATAAAAATGCTCAACTGTTTTGTTCTTAATAATTAGGGCGCTATATCCGATAGTTGTTATAAGCAATATACAGTCGTAACTGGATATAACGACCTTGAAGGGTCTACATAACTAAGGCCGCTATATCCCATAGATGAAATGGAGCAAAACGCGCAAGAGATGCGGGTTTGTATTAGAAAGAGCGTAGCTAATTATTATACAAAATTACGTTCCATATTATGTTCTGTTTTACTGAAAAAGTATGACGTGTGGTCGTTATAGCCGATGAATTTCGATAAAAGTTCGTCGCCTTAAGCGATATGTCGCTTTATCCGATGTTGTTATAGGCGGTATGCAAACATAGGTTAGAATACCGCCTTTATATAGGGTTTTTATAGGGATTCAGTCGGGGCCTTACCATGATTAATCAGTTGCAAAATTATTCCCAAATGATTTACTGTTTTGTGATGAGTACATTTTAAAAATCTATAGATATTGAAAGAGAGTATTATCGTCTGTCAATCGAAGATTCATCGAAAATCAGGATACTAATTTTCGGCACGCCTCTCGCCGATTTATTCTCTTCTCGTTTCTCTCGTCTCTCGCAGCATCACTAATACTACGCTCTACAAATGTTTGTAGTTAATTTTAGATAGATAGATAGATTGTAGAGACTGCCCTAAAAGGGCTACACTTCGACCATAAGGTCCATTGTGATGCCTAAGGATGTAAAGATCTGAGTGGAGTGGAAGGAATTTTTGTGTATAGACTAGAAATTGGTAGGACATCTGGAGTTCGTGAATGAAACTGCAGAAAACCTTCTCAAGCAGAGCCGGTTATTTCGTTCTTGTCCATACGCCGACAGTTTAGTCAATTAACCGCCTCCTTTTTTTTTTGTTTTTTAATAATTGAAAAACTGCCGATGTCGGGATTCGAACCCATAACCTCCCAGTTTCCAAGTAGACATACTGCGCCGACATAACGCCTTAGACCGCTCGGCAACTTGGACTGGTTAAGTCAATTTTACTATTGTTAATACTTTTGTAAACCACTTGGTTTTCAAATTCCGGTATTATATAATACAATATATATTATGATATTCATCCTGATATTGTATGGTCTCAATGTTTAATAGGACTTGCAGTATGTATGTAGATGTATGTTGTAGGTACCTACCTACCTCCTAACATAACATAATAAAGTTCTTTTGTTTAATTATTATTATATGCTGTCAATTTACTCTACAAATTATTTATTCATCTGAATAAATATTATAATAATTTAGTAACCAACCTCTCTCTCTCTGTGTTGATGCCTGCTTGTGTTGTACCTTTTAAAAGTACTTCATTCACTACACTCTTTGAGAGTTGAGTTTAATTCATTCCATATATAATAAATAATAAACCCTTTATATAACTCATTTGTTTCTCAATATTTTATTATAATATGAATAATGATATAATTATTCAACAACTCTTTCATATTCTCAATCAAATAATTATTGTATTCTTCATTTATCTAATTAACTATTTACTTTTGAATAAGTTTAATTTGTGTAGATAATTTTTATCATGTCTTTGTGTGAAGGTACTCAATTTTCTCAATTACACCAACAAATTGTTGTTTCAAATTCGTTTATTTGATTAAATATTAACTCATTCACCACATATCCAACCCTGGACCACTGGATTTCAAGCCCAGTGTGTTACCGTCACATCACAGATGATACTGATGAATGAAACACTTTATTTATACCATTGGTAGTATTAATTTGAAGTAAAGCGTTAAGTTCACCTGAAATAAAGTCCACAATAGTCCTGTAGTATATCGACTGACTGAAAAATCTAGGTTCACAAAACAAAGTCACAATTGGCTGGGTGCCTGGACATTCAGAAATCAATGGAAACGACTTTAAAAATCAAATATTCTATAATAAGAAATGCACTAAAAAGTATATAAATAATTGCATATTCTTCTTGGGCCAATTTTATTTCACCTAAGCAAAAATTTTTTAATATATATGTACAATTATTGTTATTTTTGGAGGCGGTGTCAGCATAGAGAAATTCACATAACTTTTGGACACCGCCTCCAAAAATAACAATATATATTGTACATATATATTTAAAAATTTTTACTTAGGTGAACTAAAATTGGCACAAGAATATGCAATTATTTTTTTACTTTTTAGTGCATTTCTTGTTGTAGAATATTTGATTTTCGAAGTCGGGTTTCCATTTTGTCAAAATCGGTTTTATTTCTCGCTTTTTAGTGACTTTGAAGTTTTATAACTGATTTTATTTGTCTAAATATGGGTAGACCTACTAAACGACCAGCTAATTTTTAGTGCAGTTTTTATAACAATTTTTTTTTACCCGTTTTTTTTTTTTTTCAATTTTTAGAGCATTTTTTTTAACAGATTTTCAGTTTTTTTTACAAGCATTTTGTTTTTTTTTGTAAAAATTTTTTTTTTTGTGGTCGGTTTTTTATTTGTAAAAATTGTTTTTGAAGTCGGTTTTTAAAAAAATTTTCTTATTTTCCCATTATGGATGAGTATACCCCTTCAAAAAAAAAAAAAAAAAATTTCGCAGAAATCGGTTATCACATATAAAATGAGGATTTTCCTCGATTTCCCGGGGATCCCCTCATCAGAATGCGATTTGGTGACAATGGGACCAATGGGAAACCAAACCCTTTAAAAAAATTCAAAATCGGTTCATAAATGACGGAGTTCTGAGGGGACACACTTTAAAAAAAAATATTTTAAAAAATACAGACGAATTGAGAACCATCCTCCTTTTTTGAAGTCGGGTTAAAAACTGAAAGTACGACCGCACTAATTTAATGAATTAGTTAAATATGAGACATAATATTTCTTCTAATAAAAAATTAAAAGATTTTAACTCCAAGTGATATTTGTTGATAAACATATGGTTTATAGAAGTGTTTGTGATATTAACAATATATTTTTGAAAATTTTTAATTCGTTTTCATAAGTTTTTTTTTTGTGTGTAATAACCGCACATCGTTAGTTTATAATAATTGTGGATGAATATGTAAATTTTCCTAATCAACATCGTTGTCTCTGTTAGAGTGTGAAATGACAATTTTCAGTGATTCGACAATCTCTCACTGATCCAATGATAACAACCCAATGATGATGTTGATGATGATGGTAATGGGTAGATCGATAGGTATGGGTAGTGTTTGTTACACGTATATACAAAATAGGGTTATAATATTTAGTTAGCTTTGTTAATTTCCCATGTGATGTGATTATATTACTCGTAATATTAGTACTATAACAATACTATAAGCTAGCATTCACTAGTTATGGGGCACCAACACCTCCTATAGTTCTTCGATCAATGATGGTCGTCACATATTCATGTGTCACACATCACATGAAGATATAATGTTATACATAAATTCAAATGGACATTAAATACATTTCATCAATTCATAATGTATAAATTTATGCATTGAAATTAGTATTATTTGTATATTTTGTGTATATTTAATTGGGAAATATAATCATAAAACTATATGTATGCAATTGTGTGTCCTGCAACCTTGCCTAAGTAGACTAAATACAAATGGTGTTGAAGCTTACCCCATCTTCGCAAAATTGTTTAAATAACTAATTCGCTGGTTTATAACTTCAAAGTGCAGTCTCTCGAGTAATTATGCAATTGTGTATCCTACAACCTTGCCTAGATAGATAGATAGATTGCAGAGGCTGAACGGGCTACCCTTCGACCATAAGGAACATTGTGATGCCTAAGGATGTGTGGATTTGAGTGGAGTGGAAGGAATTTTTGTGTATAGACTAGGAATTGGTAGGATATGCGGCTGCAGCCGACTATGATAGGAACTATGCAGATATTCATCTGGAGTTCGTGAAAGAAACTGCAGAAAACCTTCTCAACCATAGCCGGTTACTTTGTTCTTGTTCGCCGACAGTTTAGTCAATTAACCGCCCTTTGTTTTTTTCTTAATAATTGACAAACTGCCGATGTCGGGATTGGAAGCCATAACCTCCCAGTTTCAGAGCAGACACACTGCGCAGACATAAAGCCTTAGACCGCTCGGCCACTTGGACTGGTGCATTGCATTTAAACTGTACCTGCTTTCGTAGATGATATTGTCCGGTATTGAATCCGGTAACCATCTGAAGTTAAATCCTGTTCAGGTTAAGCGCATCGAAAGACAGTCCCCTAGATGCATTCCGGTATTTTCCCGAGTTTTTGTTATGATACATTTTCCTAGTGATCACGGTGTTCAACGTTCATCCACTCGTTGATCATTTTTTTACATGCTATCTTTGAAATTTCTAAAATAGGTTTGGGCTTATGAAAAGTATTCAAATTCCTTTCTTTGCTAATGTATCTGCTTTTTCGTTTCCTTCGAAACCACTGTGACCTGATACCCAGATCAAACGATTATCAAACGATTTCAAAATTTGACGGCACACAAAGAAAAAGATAAGTTTAAAAGTTGTTTACTTACCTATAATACACTGTGTAAAATAGTTAATGATAATAATTTTGAATGTAAAATAAAATAATATGTACTACAAAAACAACAGTACGTTTATTAAGGGATTCATTACAAGTTAATAATAATAAGAATACTTTTAATGAGAAATTTGAGCTTGACGTTTTTTGATAATTTCATTTCAGTTTGGTCGTAAAAACGATAATGCTACTCTCATATCGTCTTCTACATTTAACAGTTTCGATCTTTTTTTCGTTTTTATGTTAGTTAATACGTTACTATATACATTTCTAAAATTTGGCGGCATACTTTAAGAATTTAGCGGCACGTAAGTGCCGCGGCACAGTGGTTGAGAATCCCTACTCTAAGCAATCTCTGACTACCTCTGAGGTGACTTCAAGATTACATAAATACAATTCTAATATTTTAAATGGACCAGTCTTACTTACAATAGGTCTGTTTTTTTGTATAACTAGTTTAAAAAACAGTAAACACAACTATTTATCATCACCAAAGTACATAATATATTATTGAATATGTAATGTAAGTTAACTGATCGATTTCATGATATTTTTTTACAATTTCCTTTCAAACAGAACACAATCGAATACGTCAGTTCACAGAACACTACGAGTATCTACCCACCACGCTATCATGTACGTTTTATAAGAATGTAAAATCTGATGTGAATGTTCACCTCTATGTACAGACGTGAGGTACAAACCAGACTTTTATCTGGTCTGGTTTTTTTCTAGAAGTCAAGCAAAGTGATATACTCTTATACTGCGATAGAACGCCAGCCTTCTTCCGATTGAAGAATTCAATCAGAAAATACTACTTCTATTAGCTATAAATAGAATTAGCGGTAAACTTAGAAGCCAATATGGCATGTTTTCTCGCTTTTATAAGTTTTTCGATTCATAAAAATTTAATTCTCAAATAAAGACTAGGCTAGCCCTCATAAAGTATATATTATTTAAGCTGATTGAATATGATAAATATATATTAACAAACAAATTTCCCCTGAAATTCCTGTAGAATCTAACGTGTTTACAAAATAGCACACACTCCTTTGAAATAATATTTATCTGCATGGATGATTTTGACTTTCTACATCTCTTTGCATTCTAGCCTTTGAAATATGTTGTTTGTTTGTACAATAGGGAATATGCATGAAAATTTTTTTTCACATTTATTTTCAGAATATGAAAATACTGTTAATACTGTAATAATATTTAAAACCGAAATTAAAATCCGATAAATACCAAGGAAGCTATAAGCTTTTAAAGATTATTATCTGTCTCTTGCTTGCAAAAATACTAAAAACGGAGTTTTACGTGTATTTTAAATGGTGAAAGTGTAATATGACGTCACATAACATATCAAGAGGGCTATCACCCTCTTTGTCTAATCGGGAATTTCAATCATTCATATCTCGCTTATTTTTAAAGTTATTTAAAAAGTAATTTTACCTTGATATTTGTCAAGTAAACATGCTTCAATTCAAGTGAAAAAAAATTTTCATACATATTCCCTATTGTCTGGAAAAAACTTTAGGTGAAATAATGATGAGAGAGGACCCTAGGATAAATTTTCTTTACGACTCCAGAAAACTATCACTACCGTTCCAAAGTTATAGAGTGGCCTAGATCTCTAATATTGTTTGTATAGAAATACCTACATTAACAAAATTTTGGAAATAAATTATTTGTCAATAAATTTAAAATGTAAAAAAATGAATTACACATAATGAATCTCCTCTCTTTCGGTTGCACACAATAAACAGTCATGTTTTTTAAGCCCCGCTATCAATCTGATTAAATTTCTAAAAAATAGTATACTATAAAGTTAAGTGATCTATGTATTTTTCGCAGTTAGGTTAGGTTTGGTTAGAGTGACTCTCCTGGGGTGAGACACACTTGGACACACTTGGTTTTTCGATTTTTATAATTGATTTATGCCATATTCATTCGATTTTTGAAAAAAAATTTCGAATAAAAGTTGTTATTATAATTATGAACAACTGTTATCCGAAGCATTTTTTCGAATCAATAAGGCACAAATTATATTAAATACTTACATCAACTTACGATGGTCATACAAGTTAAATAGATCAAATCGATTGCGGTACAAAAGCTCTTTATAAGACATGCTCCTGACTGGAATCTAACACATTTATCAAATTATAATATGCACATAACACATTCCAAGACTTCCAGAAAATGTTATTGTTGTATTATATTATGCTGCAATCAATACCCCCTCATAGTTCAAAGATGACTTGTCGATATTACCATACGGTTTGACTATCATGAATGTTTCAATGATCTGATAGTTTTTCGATGTTTTCGCGTGTTTGGCAAATAATACCTATACTCTGGTAACTATCTTTCAATACCTTTTACATACATAATACCATATCATCTTAGAAGTGGTAGTATAAGGAATACCCATTTCTAATATATAAATGTATTTATATATATCTGTAGAATGTGATTGATATTATATAAATAATATTATAGAAAATTCTATTCGATTGAATACGTATCAATCACGTTCTAACATCAAAAAGATTGGTTATGTGGGTGTCGTTGCTTGGTATCTACAAACAACTAATACTTTATCACTTTACATATATTTGGTATTCGTCACAATTCAAGTGATGATATTACTCAAGACACAAATTTATTACTTTTTTATTTGTACTCCTTTTATACACTTCTGTAAGGGGCATTTTAAACTTGTACGGCTTGGATACCATGGCCGTAGTGAAACTGCATGTATAATAGATATTGAAGGTTAAGGCTCGCTATCAAGAATTCTCAGTGAGTCTCGATATATTACATGCCAGGGTAATACTTGAGTTTTATCATTGTCGAAATTAATATACATTAGAGAAAATTCAACGAATTGAATATTCTTTAAAATAATATCCCACATTTGCCTGTAAATTCTTGCCACAAAAATTATTTTTGATGAAAATTTCGACGTCTAATAATATGTTTATTTGTTATTGTGTAGTGTAGTTTTGTGTAAAACTTTGCCCCTTACTCAGAGGTCCCCAAATTGCAGACTGCAGCAATTTGTAGCTATGTCAAATATGTACTGTAAATAATCCGTGACACCAAACCAGTGAATTACTAGGAATGTTTCGGCTTATTTTTGTACCCGGTACACACTCTTTATCAGGGTATATTAAGTTTAGTCCTGACTTTGTAACGGTTGAAAATATTGAGAGAAAATTTTGATATTCGTAAAATCACCTAATTAGTCCATTTCCGGAAAGTCCCGTCTGTAAACACGGTAACTCAAAAACGAAAAAAGATAGCGAGCTTTAATTTCGTATGTTTGTTCAAGAGGTGAAAATTAAGGTCAAGTTCGATTTGATTGATTGGGCAAAATCAAACCTTGTTTGGCCAAAATGGACAAAACTGTTTATCTTTGAAATCGTATAAGATAGAATAAAAAATTATAGATTAAAAATGTTTTCTTTTTTTTTAAATAAACAACTTTTGTTTGAAACTTTTCTTCATAATTATTCAATATACACCGAGTATTTAAACAATTAACTCACTTAGTTATTATTTTCACTTGTTTTTAGATTAAATTATTATTAATTTGGTAATTCTTCATTCGAATATCCTAGGAAGTTTGGCATATTATTTTGCTATCAGCCAATATATATATAACATGTATGTCTTCCGTCTGTTTTAGAAAGCTTTGCTAATAGAGAATCAATGTTAAATATTACTTACTATAGTAACTACACAATGCTTCATAAAGAAATAAAAATAGTGGGGGTACTCTGTAGTCTGTAGTCTGTGTGTGTGCATACCTAATAATTTATAATATTATAAATTAAGTGGGCTTCACTAAATCCCCACTCTTAAATGACATCAATCAAACATCATACCACAAGCAGCCAGATATTTGTAAGTTTGTGTATGTATGTATGGTTTTATAGTCAATATTTTATTTATTTATTTAACATTGATTCCCTATTAGAAATGCTTTTGAAAACAGACTGTATTATAACATTCACCGTAGACAGAACAATTTTCAATAGTTTGTAGAAAGTTAAGATTATAGTGTGTCACACAATAGTCACAAACTAGAATCAACTATATAAATATAAATAAATATAATCATATAGACTGCATTTAAAATATTTGTGAACATAAAAATGCATCAATCCCTCTGATATAGTAAGTAATATACTATTTTGTTTTAATACCCTTATCATTATTGTTATGATCAGTTTTATTGATACCACAAAGGTAAACTATTATTTGTCTACAATAATAGTAATAATAAGAATAATAATATCTATTTATATTTTATTTGTATATATATTTGATAGATGCTTTATACTTGCGCATTAGCACACAATTTATTCATCATAGAAAAATAACTATTCTTTAGTTCGGGAATATAGTTTCAAAAGCTAAGCAAATTTCATATAAACCACCAATAAAAAAGAGATGAGGTCAAATAATGTTATCAATGTTCAGACATATTACTTAAATGTTAAAGTAAGTAAACGCTAGCCACTTCTCTTGGTATAATATAACCGAAAGGCGACCGTACTAATAATAGATATAAATAGACACTAAAATTTCAAATTCGCCCCAATACCTAGATCAGTTTTTGTATTTTAAATACGTATTTCGACTACAAAGTAGTCATCATCAGTATAAATTAGCTAGTCGTAATTTACTCTTTGACAATTAGAAATAGATAGAAAATAGAGATCAATAGACAAAAATAAAAATAAATAAGAAATTAAACAAAATAAATTAAAATATAATAAACTTTATTGAAATTACTCTTGTTAAAATTACTTTCATTCAAGTTTACTCTTGTTAACATCACTCTTATTAAAATTACTCTTATATTACCCACGAGTGAAACTGTCACCAACAAATTAGCAACGAATAACATATCTTTTGGTTCCGTATAGTCATTTATTTTTACAGTCATCCTTGTTTTTTACCATTTATAGAAATATCAACATTGTAAGACGGGTCCTTTATAGGGAAGAATCATATTTGAAAAACTTAGCCACTTGCTGCTTAACTAAATACAAAATCATATTATTTTTAAAGTATATAACAATATTTTTGTTGTAAAATAGTACATTTGTGTTTCGAATGATTTTTCCAGGTATATATAGTTAGTAGGTACCTAACTATATACATATACATATATATATATATATATATATATATATATATATATATATATATATATATATATATATATATATATATATTAGGCTGTATCAAAAAAATCGACTTTTTTTTCAAAAAGCACAATGAAAATATTGTTCAAAATTCCGAAAAATTGACCCTGTTAAAACAGTAGCTCTTAATTTTAACATTAAAGGGTGCCTGCTTGCGATTTTCCATTTCCCATTTGATTAATATGGGAAAATTTTTTTTAACCTTTGCAATTTTGTAGCTTCTGAACGGCTTATTAGACCTATAAGGTCACCACAAATTAATTTCTTGTAGGAAATTAAACCTTCTACAAAAAATGTCTCTTGTAATATTTTGATATTTCAACTCCTTCAGGAGTTATTCACGATTCAAGTTTTCAAGCTCTAATAATTTAAATTGATGACTTAATTTTAGTTAATATTTTTATTAAAAAAATAATACCTTTTAAAAAATATGAGGTTTGCTGGTAAAATTCAATATTTAAAATATATATATCTTATTGGTCGGACCGTTCAGAAGCTACAAAATTCCCAAGGTTAAATAACAAGTTTTCTCATGTGAATCAATTGGGAAATTGAAAATCGCGATGAGGCACCCTTTAATGTTAAAATTAAGAGCTGTCAATTTTTCGGAATCCCGAACAATAAATAGTGCTAGATAGACAGTAATAGAGCAATTTTCATAGTGCTTTTTGAAAAAAAAATTGTCGATTTGTTTGATACAGCCTAATATATATAAGGTAGGTAGTTTTGTATTTAATAATAATAATAATATATACTTTACTTATAAGGTAGGTATACATCAGTTATAGGTACCCAATTTTTGAATTGTTCCTCAACACGCAAACTTGTGTTGTTTTAAATAAGTATTTAAATCATATTTAAGTAGATTTCATTTCATTTATTTTTTGATTTTATATATTTTATTTATTTTATTGCTTATGTAATAATTTTCGTTTTTTGGTTTGGTTTGGTTGTTATTGGTAATAGGTAGTATAATAGTAAGCAATACTTATTATATATTATATATATATATATACATTCTGTCTTCAATTTATATTGTATTTTATGTTGTTACAATACGAACAGTTTTTCGGAGTTTTGCTGAACATTATTTTATAATTTTATATATTTTTCATTTCACAAACACAATCGTAAGTAGAACCAAACCTCTGTCAATTAAAAAATTAAAGCATAAATCAATTTAATGTATAATTGATTAAGCTACGGAACCCAGAAAAATATTATTTTTCAATATTTATTTTACTTTTAATCGCGAATAATATTTTTGCAATATTTTTGAAAACAATTAGTATTTTTGCAAATTTTCTCAGAGTATGGAATTATAATTCATATAAAATTAAGTTATCTTGGTGATACTTTTAGTATTCATAAGTAGCAAATTTTCTTTCGTAAACAAATTCTGGCATTCTTAAAGACGTATCTAAATGTTTTCTTTCAATTTTTATGTTTTTCCTGTTTAGTAATATTTGTGAATTTCTTGCCGTTATGCCTAAGCCGTATAAAAGCGTATCTGATTTACAAATTACAGAAAATCGCTAAAGAAATACGAGGTATTTAAAAAAAAAAAACTGATAAAAACCTAAGAATGTTAGCAGGATCTTAGTTTTGAGATACGCCTTCTAAACTTAGGACTGCAGTATTGTGGTTATAGCGATAAATTAATTTCACAAAAAAATTTTTAAAAGCACTTTGATTCATTCATTATTAGAAATTTCGTCGGTACAACCTCAATAGCTACATATTGTTCGAAGGGGATTAAAGTGTCTACATTTCAATAGTTATGAGTTGGTGGGCAGAAATTTGTTTCCCTGAATGCTAATTTGTTAAGTATAAACTAATTATCATTTGTGAAATTAATATCTGAATGCAACAAAATATACAGAATTAAATAATTCATATAATTCTCGTTAATTGTGTAATCAAATGATAAAATTTATGAATTTTGAAATTAATCGAAACAACAAAAGAGTTTCAATAATATATTTAAAACAAAATAAATAACATCAATTAAATGCTTAACAGAACATGTAATTTATTCTGTGATAAATGCACCAAACAAAATACTAAACGATTATATAAGAGATAAATATAATATGATAATGTTGCACAGATGATATGTAGCTCACTTCAATTCAATAAAAATAAAATATTATTTAATAGACCAGACGCTAAATTTATTATTTTGGTTTCAAATTTAGAAATAGTTCAAACTAACGATACGTTTCCATGAGATGGTTATTTGATGCTTTCAATATATTCTAAAGTGTTTCCCCTGCAGATAAAATCTCTTATAGTTCATTTTAAGAGGAAGGTTGTCTATGTCGCTTTTTTTTAAATTTCATAGAAAAAACAGTCCAACTGTTAAGGTTATACGCGCATTAAAGCAAAGTAAAGATATAATGAGTTGAATTTGAGAGATCTGACATGTATGCCTACTTGGAAACTGGGAGGTTATGGGTTCGAATCCCGGCATCGGCAGTTTGTCATTTATTAAAAAAAAAAGGCGGTTAATTGACTAAACTGTTGGCGTATGGACAAGAACGAAATAACCGGCTATGCTTGAGAAGGTTTTCTGCAGCTTCCTTCACGAACTGCAGATGAATATCGGCATAGTTCCTATCATAGTCGGCTGCAGCCGCATATCGTATCGATTCCTAGTCTATACACAAAAATTCCTTCCACTCCACTCACATCCTTAGACATCACAATGGACCTTATGGTCGATGTGTAGCCCGTCCAGGGTCCATAATCTATCAAGGTATCTAATATTGGTTTCAAATATGGAAAAATTTACTCATCCAGCTATATCATCCGTCGTATAATGGTTAGCACATTAGACGCGAATTCCATAGGTCCTAGGTTCGATACCTGGCGGATTGAATTAATAATTTAACATTAACTTAAGAACATTGTAAAATATTACTTTGGTGAAAAATATGTCTAGAATGTTTTTTTTCGTAGACAGTTTTAACAATAATATTCCCGTAAAAACAAATGAGGTTAAGAAATTTGAAACTTATTATTCGCTCCTTGCTCTCCTTCAGCAGGAATGGATTAGTCGTTTAGTGGTTTTAGTTAGACGGCGCAAACTTCATAATTGAATGAAACTAAACTACATTGTGAAGACCACTGCTGGTCTATAAAGAGACAAAAAAAACAAAGATATACGGATAACAATTAACATTTTAATTATACATTATATTTATTCTCGTTTTTTTTAACAGGAAACGGGAAATGTCAAATAATAAAGCATACTTACTATAGCAATAATTACATCATAAAATAGGGTATTAAATATATTAGTTAAGATAAAAATCAACTCGGAATGTAGTTTTAAGCGTAGTGATGACATGAGTTTAGTTTAATCGCCATTTAGTAACTGATTAAAGATAAACAAATATATGTATATATAAAAAAATAAAATAAATGTGACAACATTGCTGCTACCTATATAACCGCTGAATAATTATTAATGTGAATTAATAATAAATAATAAAAAAAGAAGTACCTTAGGTACTCTTAATACACCCACCCTAATGAGTTGTTTTATTTACCATATGGACATGGTTCACAGTGAAAAATTTATATCAATGGACATGGTTTAATAAATTCTTCTTGTTTTTTTGTTTGTTTTCAACATCCGTTTTAAGAACGGTTTTATTCCATTCAATTGTGTTTAATTGTGAAGAATGTTTGTGTTTGAATTGTTTATTTGTGAATAATTAATAGGCTGCCAATCAATTTGATTCGATGGGATGGTCTTATGGTACTTACAATTAATTATTCAAATTATTTCCTTTTTTTTTTTGCATTCAATGTATGTGTAATTATATAGTTTGTTTTTATTCATGAGATTTCGTTTCAATTGAAATCTTGTTGAGACTGTTTTTTTTTTTAAATAGTATTTTTATACGCGGGCAATATTAATTAGAACTTGAAATTTAAATGTGCCAAACATTCATGAAGAAAAATCATCTTAGTAAAAACTTGATGTGGAATTAAGCCTTGATTCCAAATTCATTAAATAGTTTTTAGCGAATTTCCTCCAAAGAAAATGCCGTAATTGTTTTTGCACCAATGTTGGAATTTTGTAAAAATGTCTTCAAATGTCCATCGATCCTACCTACTAGATGTTAAAAATCACTATGGCTAAAATTTATATATATATATATATATATATATATATATATATATATATATATTTATATGTACTTTTATGTGCCTGTGGACTCTCTAGCGGTCACAGTTTTATTCCGATTGGAATAAAATTTGGTATTTTAGGCGCTTTTGGTATTCAAAAGGTCAAGTTCGTTAATGGGTAAAATCGGACAAGGGGAAAGGGAGGTGTAGAGGGAGGGGAAAACACAAAATTTGATATATCTCCCTTAATATTTGAAAAATCGAAAAATTTATCAGGAGTTAAGTTGTAGGTACAAAGTTTTATATAAGAAGTTATGCCAAAAAGCATAACTTCATCCATTGGAAAAATGTAAAAAAAAGTGAAGAAAATTTTTATTCTTCATTTCAATAATAATAATTTTCTAGGCTAATTTTGACCCAAACAGAACAAAAATCAGGTTCATTTTACTGACCAACACATTTTAGCTGACCAACACATTTCAAAATTTTGCCTTCTCAATTCATACAGGTTGGAATTTTAGCACTATGGGGTCTGATAACTTGAAAACCGTTAATCGTATCATATTTTAATCAACGCCATCGTTTTCGCTAGGTCCAAATTAGCCTAAAACCAAGTTTTTATCAAAATCGGGGACATAAAATTTTCCTCCAATTTTAGCGATTTTTTTAAGGGGTACCCTTGGAAAAAATGTGAAAAAAGTGTAGAAAATTTTTTTTCTCCATTTCAATAATAACCATTTTCTAGGCTAATTTTGACCCAAACAGAACGAAAATCAGGTTCATTTTAACGACTGACCAACACATTTCAAAATTTTGCCATCTCAATTCATGTAGTTTGGAATTTTAGCAATATGGGCCTGATACCTTGAAATTCGGGGATCGGGGACATAAAATTTTCCTGCAATTTTAGCGATTTTTTAAGGGGTAAAAATGTGGAAAAAATGTATAAAATTTTTCATCTCCATTTTAATAATAATCATTTTCTAGGCAACTTTTGACCCCAAACATTACGCAGGTGGCTGGTTTTGAGAAAATTGGTTTCAAAATCTGTAATATGATAGCTGATAAATGTAATACTGCCTTAGGGTTTTTAATTGAATAGATTTTGTACAGCTGATTGGACTTGAATCATTTTTGCACATTGTAGGGAAGAACGTTTTTTCTCACTTGGATGTGAGGAACGTTTGGTTTTACAAACAAATATAAAACTATTTGCCGGAATTAATTCTCGTCGTTACATAAAAACTATTTTTATTACCATAAATTTGAAAAATCCCAACGTTTGATGATAAGAACATTTTAGAGAAAGACCGTATATGTCACTAATGCCCATTGGGCAATAAGTCTTCATAAAAGTTGAAATTAAAAAAATACGAATACTATAATATTGTATTTGACTTGGAAGAAAAATGGAAAGAAAAAAAAGAAACAAAACACAAGAAAACACAAGAAAATTCTCATTTTATTTATTTCTCTGAACACAATCCAACAACATCACCAGCACCGAGGCTCGCAAAAAAAAAAGAAAATGAAGCACAACACACAACGACGACGATGTTGAATATATAAAAATATTAAAGAACGAAGACAACACAATCAAATAATAATAATAATAGAAAAAGAAATAAAATTTAACACATATCTCTTTAAAGAAGAACAGTTTACTCTACCAGCAGTGAATAGGGAAAAATATTTTTGCATATTATTTTCTTTTGTGATTACAACACATATACATACATATATATATACATACATGCATGTAGTTTATTCTTTATATCGATAATATTCCAATATGATCGAAGTCGTCATTTTTATTATTTGTTTATTGTAAACTAGCGTCTATTTATGTCCATTGATAGAATGTTTACTGGTCTAAGATCCGGCAGTAGAAAACTTTCCCTCATCTGTTAATTGATTGAAATATTATTGAAAACGCTTATTGCAATATAAACAATTTGGCATTGTAATGTCTGCCAGGGTAGTTCTGCTGCAATTTACATTAATTAATTAATTAAAAATTGATTTTTTTATAATTAAATCCCTCACGTGTTAATTGAATTTTGCTTGTTGAATAACATAGTATACGATACGACAAATCTTGTAATAGCAGGCAGCGCTGCTTATTACTGCTACGGTTACCTGCAGCCAGGTGTTCAAACTTAAAGTAAACTTAGCTTACTTCCCTCATCTGTTAATTGAAAAATATTTAGCTAATTTAAAAGTTTAGAATAATTACAATACATCCATAACTGGCAGCCATCTTAAAATCCATTAAAATCAATTGCAGCCTATATAAGAAAAATTTAAAAAAATAGAAATTAAAAAAAAAAACCTTGTAGAGAGAGAGACTATTGCATTATTCCACGTAACTGCAATTGATTTTAATGGATTTTAAGATGGCTGCCAGTTATGGATGTATTGTAATTATTCTAAACTTTTAAATTAGCTAAATATTTTTCAATTAACAGATGAGGAAAGTTTACTTTAAGTTTGAACACCTGGCTGCAGGTAACCGTAGCAGTAATAAGCAGAGCTGCCTGCTATTACAAGATTTGTCGTATCGTATACTATGTTATTTAACAAGCAAAATTCAATTAACACGTGAGGGATTTAATTATAAAAAAATCAATTTTTAATTAATTAATTAATGTTAATTGCAGCAGAACTACCTTGGCAGACATTACATTGCCAAATTGTTTATATTGCAATACGCGTTTTCAATAATATTTCAATCAATTAACAGATGAGGGAAGGTTTTCACTAATGCCGGATCTTAGACCATACGTTTCGGTTATCTTACGGTGGATAGGACACATGATGTATAGGTAAAATCGGCAATGTATTGATAGAAATCTGAATTTGATATGTTATTAATTAATTGATACGTATAAAATAATTTTTTGAAAAAAATCTGACAAACGTTTTTCATGTAATTAATCATTAAAAATTTGAATTTTAACATGTTGTGAATAGCAAATGTTGAATGAACGCTCCACCTTATATAAATTAAATCTCGTACATAACGTTAAAATGGAAAAAAGCAGTCAGATGAAAAGTTTTGTAAATATCTTAATTAAAAAGACAAAAAAATTCACGAAAATTTTCGTCAAAACTTCAGAATAATCGTCAAAAAAGTGTTTCTGTTTTTTATGAAATGTACTGTACTGTCCGGTCAACCTTAAACCAACGGAATTGACTAATCTTTTTCCAGCTAAACTTGGCTAGATTCGATAGCTACTTGTAAAATATAGATTTTTGGCTAAAAAAATAGCATAGTTTTATGATAAGAAATGGTGTTTGTGTATCTCAAATAAAATTTAAAAAGTGTGTGCTTGTGTACTTATATACACTCTCGTTCAAGAAAATGGAACCAGTTGAAACATTTCAGTTGAAACAGTTGAAACAAGTGTTATTGTATATAATATTATAGATATATTAGGAAATATACACGCTTAGAATGTGACTAACTGGCTCAAATATATTGAATGAATGTTGAATGAATGCGCACGTAAGAAGTTATACTTCTTTTTAAATAATTTATTAAAATAATATTAAATAAGGTCAACACTACTTTAAAGTGAAAAACTACAATAAAAAAAGTATATATTGTATTTAAAAACCAATGATTCTTCATTTGATCATGGTAAAACAGAACCAGCGACACATCTTTCGTTAAAATTAGAGTTTGGAGGTATTAAATCCATTATTTACATTAGAATCAGAGATACTGAAATGTATCAAGAGCAGACTAGGTTTATTAATATATGCATATAATATATAAAGCTTACGAGCCCATATATATATGATTGATGATGTGGCTCATAATTCTTATACGATGAAGACATTCCTGTGCTTAATTTCAACTGTATAGTCAAATTTAAAGAGTCGAATATAAGAGCTGTGTGTCATTAATCTTTTGTTCCATAATGTATAATATTTTCTTGTATTTTAATAAGCAAACTCGTACGACACACAAAATTATTGCCCACTTATTTGAAGAGTGGCCTCACTTATGTAACGAACTTACTTGATGTCTGTTTCGATAGGCATCTAATGAATATTTATATAAATTAAGTTTTTCATAGAGTATGACACACATTTTTGACTAAATGTCTCCCAATCACTGTGCAATAGAGCAAGATAAACTGTGTTACATCGATCGAATGAGTGTTACAGCAGTTCAGTGTTATATTAGCGATTCGTTACATGCTGAAAATACACTCTGATCGGATTCTCATAATGTACCAAAAGAAGTATAAAATTATAAATCGGTTCTTAACCTATAACTTTTAGTTCTTGATATGTGAAAGACGATAATTCGATAGCTTTGGAATAGTGTACATATAAAAAATGAATCATACATACATATGCATATGTGTTCGAAACTATATAACGGGAATGGTCCCGTGATTGGAAAATAGTCATGCAAGAATATGTGATGTGGGATGAATGTGTATGGTGGTACAGTTTTCAGTTAGCGTGAAGGGTGATTTTCTTATAAAATACCACCATTTCTGAATACCACCCAAATCCTTACAATCATCATCATCCTTTTTATTTAAAAAAAAAACCTACCCTACCCCAAGCTTCGTATCTGACAACGACATTGTCGAGTTTGTATAACCTATACCTACACAGATCTACATATTGAGTGGCCTCACAAAATTTTATTTATAGTTATAATAAGGAACTTTAAGGCTGTGTTAAATCAATCACATTAACGCGTTAACCTGTCCGAGGAGGCTGGGCTGTCTTAACAATTTTACTTCATTCCGCGCTATTGGTATCCTTCTGTCGGTACCAGTCCAAGTGGCCGAGCAGTCTAAGGCGTTATGTCTGCGCCGTTTGTCAATTATTAAGAGAAAAAAATGGGGGCGGTTAATTGACTAAACTGTCGGCATATGGACAAGAACGAAGTAACCGGCATTCGTGCATAGTTCCTAACATAGTCGGCTGCAGCAGCACTACCTACCAATTACTACCTAGTCTATACACAAAAGTTCCTTCCACTCCACTCACTTCCTTAGGCATCACAATGGACTTTATGGCCGAAGTATAGCCCGTCCAGGGCAGCCTCTACAATCTATTTATCTTTATCTTGAATGCTGTTTATACACTAAGTAGATAAAATCCAGGGAATCGGATACAAACTTCGCCGTTTAAGAAAGTGTCTAATTTGTACCGTTTAAGAATATGTTTCTAAACATTATATTATCGAATTAGTGAGACCTCTAGGTTTTTGAAATAAAATTTCAAATTCGCCCCCTTTACCTAGATCAGTTTTTTGTATTATAAATACGTATTTCGACTACAATGTAGTCCTCATCTGTATAAATTAGCTAGTCGTACTTTACTCTTTGACAATAAATAGATATAAAGTCGAGATCAATAGACAAAAATAAATAGAAAATAAACTAGATTAAATTAAAAAAATTGTTAAAATTTCCTAAATTCACAATTATTCCTGTTAATTTTACTCTGACAATTTTACCACGTGAAACTGTCACCAAATTAGTAACAAGTAACATATCCTGCGACAATATAAGAGTAATTTTAATAAGAGTAAAATTAACAGGAATAAATGTCAATTTAGGAAATTTTAACAAGAGCCATATCAATATAATTTAAAATTTATTATATTTAGAAATCTAGTATATTTTAATTTAGTTAATTTTCTTTTTATTTTTATTATTTTTGTCTATTGATCTCGACTTTATATCTATTTCTAATTGTCAAAAAGTAAAGTACGACTAGCTAATGTATACTAATGATGACTACATTGTAGTCGAAATACGTATTAATAATTCAAAAAAATGATCTAGGTAAAGGGGATGAATTTGAAATTATAATATGTTTCTAGTTTCTTTGACTCCAACGAATGAACTACTTTA
The DNA here is from genome assembly GCA_963920215.1 of Nineta flava. Lineage (NCBI taxonomy): Eukaryota > Metazoa > Arthropoda > Insecta > Neuroptera > Chrysopidae > Nineta > Nineta flava. The sequence goes on from OY986042.1 coordinate 104,264,597, forward strand.
AAAACAATCAAAATTTAAAACAGAAATTCACGCGAATGTAAAATCAGTTAGAATATAGTTTCACTAACTTCGGACATCTTACTAAGACCAATTTTCACTAGCTTATACAGAATGATCTGTGTACAGCTTTCCTTCTCTGATTGATGAATGAATTGTGTGCTGATAAACTTAGATGGTTGGACACCCTGCGGGAGTTAAAAAACGAACAAAATATATTTATATACAGATATTGTTATATAAATGTGTGTTATAACAGCAACCTCCACACACTCACTCGCTCGCACACTACTCATCTTGTAGATTGCCATGGTAACGAGTGCCTTCCTCTTCTTCATCTTCATCTTCTCGTTCGTTTTCTTCGACTTAATCACATACATACAAACTAAAAAGAAAATTGCACACATTATATATATATATATATATATATATATATATATATTATATATAACAGCCATCATGATGAGAAAAAGTGAGAACACTATATCCTTAAATTGAATATGTCTTATTCATGCTTTTTACCTCTATATTTATATCCTTAGGCATCACAATGGATCTTATGGGCGAAGTATAGCCCGTCCAGGGCAGCCTCTACAATCTATCTATCTATGTACTTTTCAATAATCTAGCATACCGCTGAAACCAGAGCTGTGATATCTAAACTGAGGCATCTAAAATGTAGAATAGCATCATAGCTCTGTGACGAAAATAAGTAAAGAGCACAGCCCAGAAATTCTCTGATTAAATCATTCTTGCGCAAACTTCTGAGGTCTCAATTGATGTCACGTAGATCCTGAATAAAACCTTCTTGCCATATCTTGCGTTAAGTAATTTATAATTTGAAGGTCCCGAAAGAAATGCTATTTTGATTGAAATGCTAACATTATAAAAACGAAATTTGAGACTTCAGTTACGAAAGGAAATGATTTCAAACACACTGTATTGGTTTCAAGGAGTGTGAGATCTAATGTAGAGCTATCCAAGACATATTGTTTGGATTAACTCTTTCTTTCAGACTTCTTACGCATCTTGTCCGCATTTTACCGGTATGTTAAACTTCAGGTCTAGAATTGTGACAAGTACAAGTCTAGACCTAAATGGTTAATAAATGATTGAGTCCGAATGAATGAAATACTGGATTACATGATTTGGGGAATTATAGATAAGGAAAAGAGTATTGAGATTTTGGTTAGAATGATTTATAAGACAGAATAAATTAAACAATTGGCTAAACGTCAGTGTAGTCAGTAGGGAAGGATTTCAAAGTATAGTTGCTTCCCGTAAAAAGTGCTAGATAAACATTACTGTAAATTCATTTAGATGGAGTCTCCTCTCCACTTTATATATTTTCTTTAATTTATATATATGGAATTCAAGCTGCCTTAAAAGCCTTGTCTGGAACTGAGGTCACCTCAAAGGTAGTCAAGGATTGTCTGGAGGAACTGCTGGAGCTGGCAAAACGGTACAATGTTAAATTGATCTGGATGCCGGGTCAGAGTGGATTCGAAGGAAACGAAAAAGCAGATACCTTAGCAAAGAAGAGAGTACCTATTTTAGGAATTTCAGGGACTACATGTATACAGGTGATCAAAGAGTGGTCAAATGCTTAACACCGTGATAAGCGGGAAAAAATACCGCGGCAGGAGCTCGGGAAGGTACTGCTTCGGAGTGCAACCAAGAGGCTATCTCTCGATGCACTGAGGCTTAACAGGGTGCAGCTGCGTGGGGTTACCGAGTTAATTACTGGGCATTATCCCCTACGGAAACCTCTGCTCATAAAAAGACTCCATAACGGGTCCATTATGTGCAGATTATGTGGCGAGGAGGAAGAAACATCCAGCTACTCTATCTTTGACTGCGAACCTCTTGGTTACAGCAGATGCAGGATATTCGGTGCATCGCACCCCGACTATATGATCCCTCAGGAAGAACTGAGAAGCAAGCTCTTGGCTATTGCCAACATATGGGAGAACCTAATCTGGTCAGATTGCAGTAGAAGGGGGAGCACAATGGATAATAAGGTCGAGTTGCTCTACTTCTTAGAACCCAAGATATATCTATCTATATAAACTTAGCCAGGTGACCGCGTTATAAAAAAAGGAGCTATGCCTGGAGCTGGGAGTTTAAGGTTCGAATCCCGGTGTCTCTAACAAAATGGAATCTCTAAACTGTCTAAATAAAAAGGCTGTTTATTGTGTACAACCGAAAGAGTCATCAAGAGTCATGTGTGTCTTTATTTATGTCAAAAAATAATTTTTTGCTAAATTTTGACAGTTTGAAATGTCAATTTTTTGAAATTTGGGTCGAACCTTACAATGGTTTGGAATTTTGAACTTCTGATAGTTTTTCTGGAGTCGTAAAGAAAATTAACCAAGGATCTTCTTTCACTATCATGTCGCTATCAAATCTATCTAACCATAGATTTTTTCAAACATTTTTACATTTTCTCTTTTATATGTAAAGAAGATAGTGCTGCACACTAAATTTGGTTTCTTTTTTTGCCACCAGTCCTCGTGACCAAAATGGTTAGTTATAAAATATTGAGAAGTTAAAAACAATGTTCTGTGAATTTCATATGGCCTGTGTATACAGACTAACATTTAGGCTTGTACATAGAGGTGACATTTCGTTCACACCAGATTTTTTTATTTCATTTGTTTTTTTTTTATTATTAAAGAAAAATTTTTAGTTTGTGTGATTATAGTTTCACATGGGGTTGAATAAAGAATTATTAATCACCGGAGAGAAGTAAATTTTTATTGTGTTTTCAATTTTTTTTCGATATAGTTTTGTATTTTAAATGTTTTTTTCTGTGCACTTGCATACATAATCTTGATTGAAAGTTTATTTCCAATTTCATTCATTTTGGTTTGTTAATTATGCTTTCATATTTGGAAGTTTATAAAATAGTCGTTAAAATATCTCCTGCACAGCAGTAAAATAATATTAAAATTTATAATTTTTTGTGAAATCGTAATCAGGCGTCAATTTAAGATATTCAAACCGTGTCGTGTGTAGGTAAGAGGCACTAAAGTGTAAAAAGTGAAAACAGAGATCACTGAGTTTTTGATATTTCTAAACTAAATTAATAATATTACATTCAATAATAATTATTGAACGACTAATAATATCTTACATGAGTTCATGAAGAGCCATTTAAGTGTGATTTTAGATCACAATTAATCAGAATGCCTGAAATAAGAGATAATATTTTCCAGTGTAAAAAACCGGTACAGTTTGAAAACTACTGCTTTTTACTTTGAAAAATGACTTTACTGCTTTTATATTTAGGAAATGTAACCAATTTGATACATTTGACATATTAAAAAAATTAGTATCTTGTTAGCATCAAAATTAATAAAAGGCAGTTGCATTTAAATTTACTACCAAGACGAATACACCATAACATTTATTTAATCTATAAAAATAAACTATACTTTAAAAGAAATTCAATTGTAAAAATAAATTCCAATAGTTTTCTGAGAATTTCTCATAAACTTTATTGGGTGGTAATTAATATCACCTTTTTTTGATAATTATTGACAATGATGAAATATTTATTACATACAAAAAATAATAATTTATTCATATAATATATGTAAATTACTTAGATTTTTATGCAATAGCTATTACATAAATGTAAAACATATCACATACTATCCACAAAATATGTATGCGTACACAATTTTTGCTATTATTATTACATTCCCACATTTACAACATCCATTAGTCCACAGTATAGCACGATTTTTTTTAAAATGATTAGTAACAGGCTGAATTTTTGTCAGTAGATTCCTTTCTACGAGACGCCCTGCTTTTCTCTCGCGAAAATTTTCGATGATAATGACTAAAGAAGCGCGTAAGCGAGTAACTTGTTTGTTTGACGATAGTAAAAATTTTATCAGTAACAGTTAATTAGTTAGTTAAATTTAGAGATAATGTAATAAAGACTTCAAAAAAACTTGTGTTCTACAAAATGGATGGTGTGACAAGCAGGTCCCCTACCACCAACATGTTCAAATAACGGGGTATTCATAGTTATTAGTAACAAGCTGATTTTTATGCTGTCAATTTATAATGGTATGTATAATGTGATGGCCACCTTGTCCTACAAATTCAGTGGTTCAATTTCCCAGTCCTACGCTCTGAATATGTCAATGTAAAATTTTCATTTATAAATTAGTAACATGTTTTCTTATTTCAATGACACACAACGTTTATACATATTGTAGGTCTCATTTCTTCAACCTTTAGTTCATAAAAGAATACTAATATTGTTTTTCTCGTGAATACACTCAATCGCGCTTATTTAAGTAGCGCCAAGTAATACTATGTATACCCCGTTATTTTAAAATGTTGGGGGTGGGGAACCTGCCTGTCCCACCATCCATTTTGTAGGGTACAAGTTTTTTTGAAGTCTTTATTACATTATTTCTTTATTTTAAAAAACGGAACATTTGTTCTATCTCTTACGGTTTTAAAGATAGGTATTATTGCCATTTTTCCAAAACATGGTCCAATATTGCCCATTCACGAACTAGACCTTACTTTTTAGCTCAAGAATACTCTAGCTCTGGCTCTAGAACACATATACGAAATTTTAGCACGCACTCTCTTCAGTTATCATGCTTTTGGACGGACGGGAACGGATACTTTTCCGAAAAAATACTAATAAGATCATTTTATGAACCCCTATATCGATTTATTTTCTGCGATTAATATATTCAACCGTTACAAAGTCGGATCTAAACCTAATATACCCTGGTATATATTATATACCGGGTATAAAAAATTAAACCCGTATCTTTGACAAAACAAGAACATTCAAAAATAAAATACATATATACCAACCTGATAAAGAAAAAAATAGAATAAGAATATCAAGATGAAAAAAAAATCTTTATATATAAAATATATACATATACGAGATTTAAAACAAAACAACAACGACCTAGGAAGACTTTAAGAATAAAAAGACGTGGTATATAAAAACTGGGAATGAAATGAAATGAAACCAAAGATACCTACTTTAAATAGAAGAGATATGTTTCTCGTATATACCGTATGTGTTGGAAAGCCTTGCTAATAGAGAATCGATGTTTAATATTATTTACTATAATAACTATACAAAGTATGCTTAATAAAGAACTAAAAATAGTGGGGTACTCTTTAGTGTGTCTGTTGTGTTTGCTTGCAGGACTGTTTTGTACTGCATTAACATGTATTGTTGTCTTCTTAAGCTTAGCATTACTTGTAACAATTGAAAATTCTTTCTTGAATATCCTTTATTATTTGTATATGGAATATTTGAAAATAAATGATAGTATTCTAGAAAAATAAAAAACAGAATCCCGACAAAAAAAAGTTAAACCATCGGTTCGAATATTCCTCCATTATTTGCTAAACAATATCCGAGTCGGTTGTAGAAATCTACCCGGGTATTATTATATTTTGAGAAAACCCCACAAAAAAGTCGTTAGGAGATAAATCTGGCGATCTGGCTGACCATTTGAAGGTTCCAAAGCCACTCATAAGACGTTTCTGGAAAGTTTGTTCCGGAAACAGCCTTGCTATCATGGCATTGTGTGCAGAGCAGCCATCTTGTTGGAACCATACAGATTCCAGGTCTAAATTAAGAAGAGCTCTAACAGTGAGCAAAATATTATTTCGTAACAACCTCAAATCCGTCAATGAAAAATAGTCTTATAATATGGTCACCCAATATTCCAATCCAGACATTCAGTTTCAGTATGTATGTGTATGCATGTATGGTTTTATACTAAATATTTTATTTATTTATTTAACTTTGAATCCCTATTAGAAATGCTTTTGAAAACGGTCTGTATATATGATAGGTAGGTAGTTGTAGAAAAGATAGATATTCTTATTTTAATGTTATTCTGCACCAAATAACCACATTTCCTGAAACGCAAACAATATTAGCATGCAAGTCTGATGTGACCGTCATAGGTACCTACCTACCTACCTACATACGTATGTAGCATAGACACACTGCTTGCTTGCTTGCTCTCTGTATGTGTTTAAAGAGGAAGAAGCTTTAAAACTGACAACTAGACAGACTTTTCCTTTACAATTTCATTTCGTGAAGAATTCACCTATCTAAAGTATAAGTTTAACTTTCCTCATTTCTTTACCATTTTTCAACTCATTCCAATATACTTTTTACATTTTTTGTTTTATAGTCAAAGTTTGATCAATTGACTATTGTTCAGTAATGTTTTGTATAATGCTATGTAATTTATGGATATACAACAGTTTCAAATGTCTTTTTCAAAGTATTAACATTACGCCTCTGGTGGTCATATGATTCGAATCCCGACATCGGCAGTTATTAAGAAAAAAAAGGGGGCGGTTCATTGACTAAACTGTCGACGTATGGACAAGAACGAAGAAACTGGCTATGCTTGAGAAGGTTTTCTGCAGTTTCCTTCACGAACTCCAGACGAATATCGGCATAGTTCCTATCATAGTCGGCTGCAGCCGCATATTCTACCAATTCCTCTTCTATATTAAATATATTATTGGATTTTTTCATAAAATATTCATTTAACTAAAGATTGTTGCTTTGTATTGTTGTAATTAAAATTAGTGAAATAATTTTTCGGACCTCAGCACACAATCTACTTACAGAAGGCTGGGATAGTGCGAGGGAATATTAAAGATGAGATTGAAGAATAGAAGAAGGCAAAAAAATATATATAATTTATATATTTACCAAAAATTTGTTGAATATTTTTTTAAATAACACCAAGTTAAATTTTGCCAATTAAAATAAATTGAAGGCAAGTTTAAACACACAATAATAATAATGTTTTTATTATAAACACGTTGTTGTGCTGACTGTATAAAAAGAGCATCTTCACTCAAATTAAAGTCAGTTCTAAAATTCAGGAACAGTCGTGCGGTTTGAAGTTACCATTGTTGAATTAATCATTGTTAAAAATTAGTATTGTTCGAGTATAAATAAAAAAATCATTGAAGAAAATTAAATATTTTTTTGTTTCTTTTTGTTCCGAGTATTTGAATTGAATCTGTATAGATTTGATAGAGCTCCTTTTTGGTAATTAAAAAGAGAGCTAAGATACCGCGACAGTATAATCGATATGGTTTCATCCTAAGGCTTCTGCGATTCGGACTTAAGAATGTTTACAATGAAACATTTATTTGGTTAGAAAACTTTTTTGGTAAAATCAAATAAATTTTACTAGAATATATACTTGTACTTGATATATGTACTTCAAACATAGATTTTTCTAAGTATATGTACACTATACACCGTACATATATGGTGGTACTGTTCTTCATGACTGACAGCCTCTACGTCAATCAACCCTTAACTTACTACATATATATATATATATATATATATATATATATATATATATATATATATATATATATATATATATATATATATATACATATATGTATATATCGTTGCTTGTTCATTCGCCTTCGTTAACATATGCATGGCTGCTGGTATTATAAAAATGGTTTGATTTGGTTTGAGTTTTTTTCGTCATATATGTACCCTCCACTACCACCCCAAGCTCGCTTTCTTGTTTCCTGATTTCATTTCTTAGCTAGATAAGGTAGGTACTGTACTACATGCATACGATTTGATTGTCTTCAATTTATTTCATACTTTTAAGTTCATATGTTTTTATATTTATGTCAAGAAAAATATGACGAACGGGAAAAAAATGCCTCGTGTGCATTCAATATTCGGGTGTTTTCGAGTTTCGTGTCCTCGAATTATCGAATAGCTATTTAATTAGGTTTTAATCATTCTTTTTTAAGAAAATTCTCAGCAAGTAGATATTAAATATATTTTAAGTGGGTATTAAAGCATCATACCAAGCAGTTTTTAAACATTAAATTGCTGGTTAATTGACTTTAATGGAAAATTATCATTCCTAGTAGTAGTTGTAGGGTAGGTAAAAGCCTGGAAAGTCGGTTTTTCTAGTCCTTGCTTACCGACCCCAAAAGGAATATGTATGTAGACTAGAAATTGATTGGAACTTTGCCGATATTTATCAGGAGTTTGAGAAAAGAAACTGTTGAAAATCTTCACAAGCATAGCCGGTTACTTTCGTTCTTGTCCATACGCCGACAGTTTAGCCAATTAACACCCCCCCCCCCATTATTTTTACCTGCACTCAAACAGTCAAATCGTCTAAAAATTTTAGTCAGTTTAACTGACTACAGTTTAAATGAGCAAAGAAATAAAGTGCAACTTTTTTTAAAGTCGGCAACTCGCAAGACATTGGTGTGATAATGTTATGTAAACTTGACTATAAGTAGCAACATATTGGAGTAGCTGAATAATTAAATTAATGTTTAAATCGTAGACTTCACTTAGTCTACATTGCTTCATGTTTCATATGGATTGATTTCATTTTCATTGGCTAAACAATTTACAATTTTGTTTATTATCCCAAATTTGTTTTTAACGATCCACAAGTGTATCAGACTGCTATACTGCTACACAATAAACTCAATACACACATTTTTCATTTAATTCATAACAATTTCAACACCCTTTAAAACGTATATATGTATTAGCCTTTCCCCCCATACCTCATATATCATAACACCTCTTTATATCGTCATTCGTTCATCATATGCATGTGTGTAGGGATATGGATACTTTGTGTACAGAAAAGAAAATGAAAAATGTATATATATATATATATATATATATATATATATATATATATATATATATATTACAGGATGTCTCATACGAAACAATGCACCTGCATATGTATTGAAGCGTTTTTGGGAAAAAATGACTATCGACTATATATACGTTATGGTCTAAGATCCAGCATTAGAAAACCTTCCCTCATCTGTTAATTGATTGAAATATTATTGAAAACGCTTATTGCAATATAAACAATTTGGCAATGCGATGTCTGCCAGGGTAGTTTTGCTGCAATTAACATTAATTAGTTAATTAAAAATTGATTTTTTTTATAATTAAATCCCTCACGTGTTAATTGAATTTGGCTTGTTAAATAACATAGTATACGATACGACAAATCTTGTAATAGCAGGCAGCGCTGCTTATTATTCTACGGTTACCTGCAGCCAGGTGTTCAAACTTAAAGTAAACTTAGCTTACTTCCCTCATATGTTAATTGAAAAATATTTAGCTAATTTAAAAGTTTAGAATAATTAGAATACATCCATAACTGGCAGCCATCTTAAAATCCATTAAAATCAATTGCAGCAATTATAAGAAAAATTTTAAAAATTAGAAATTAAAAAAAAAATACCTTGTAGAGAGAGAGGGACTATTGCATTATTCCACGTAACAAACAAGGAAAGCATATGATCATGCGAATGTAGAGTGTATTAAACAGATGTCAGTAGCTTATAGGAAGGAAGCTACTGACAAAAATTTAGCTTGTTAATAATCATTAAAAAACCGTACTGTACTGTGGACTATGTTGTAAATATTGCAATTGTATTTCTACAAACTGATACATACTGTACAAAGAAAAGATAAGTTCTTTACCCAATACAATTCACTATGTGTTGGTCTACACCGGCCTGCCATGCCAACTTGAACGACCAACCATTGCTCGTCTATCTATATTTGTTTATATCTATGTATGTATGTATGTATGTCTGTCTAAAAGAGGAAAAATCTAATTTTGTTAGGTGTCAAAGAAAAGCCATTTTCCATTTTCATGCAGAGTCCAGTTGTACAGTAGTTTTTCTTCTTTTTATTCTTTCTACATTTTCTTTTCTTTTTTCATCATCTCTTGATAGTATTATATTCGGTTACATATTTATATATATATATATATATATATATATTTATATATTTGTATATATATATATATATATATATATATATATATATACATTTATAATGAATATTTGTGTTCTCGTTGAGAAAATAAAGAAATAGTTGTCCAAATCAAAATTTCATTTTCTTTGAATATTTTATTACAAGTACCTCGGATATTTTTATTTTCTGTTTTCAGGTTTTTTATCTATATATATCTCTACACATACGAATATAATATCGGTATAGTGTTTTTGGTGGGAGATATTTGTTTATTTGTTTTTACCGTCATTATGTCATGAAGGAAGAAAAACCTTTTTAGTTTTTACGTTTCTCTTTTTCTCTATACATCATATCAAATCTTATCTTATTATCTTTTTATTTTATTACGTAATTTATCTGTCTTCGTCTATTCATAAACTACAAAAAGAAATGTGATTACAAAGGGAACGATTTAAATTATTAAAAGTAATAATTATAAGTTTCTATTAAAAAAACTTTTTAAAAAATAAGATTTTGATAGTAAAACTAATTTTCTACAACTTTACTTCTTATGTGTTTTTCGATTTTTTCAATATTAAGAGAGATGTACCAAATTTTGTGTTTCCCCCTCCCACTACCCCCTTTCTCCTTGTCGATTCTTGTCATACTTACCGTAAAAATTCATTGTCATCGGAACTGAACTAACATGTAAAAATTCAATTCCGTAGGATAAGAGGAAGTGATTCTAATTCAGCTTGCAAAATTTGACCCGAACATACCTACATACATATATACATACATACATATATTGCAAGTTAAATAAAAGCTTGAAATAAAGAATACTGTACAGGTCATAAACCAATTGATAATGCTTTCATTTAGGGAAGTCCGGCCCCGGATAATTTTATGGTTAAATCATAATAGATTTTATGATACTACAATAATACTTAAAACTTTTTTGCTGACATGGTTGGAAAAAAAGTCTTTTTATGTAGTTAAAATTTAAATAATAATAATTAAATATAACAAATATTTGAGATTTTCGTAACAATCATTTTATTTTGACAAGTTTCGGAATAGCGTTCCTTCATCAGAAAATATATAATATTAACAAAAATCTACAAATTTTAACAAAAAGTTAAACATATTTAGGTACTTAATTAAACACAAAGTAAAACATTGTATGAATGAAAACATTGTATGGTAAAACACATAAAAAATATGAAAATTCTAAAATGGGTTAGCTGAAATTAAAATAAAGTTACAATTTTAAAAACTATTGTCGTAATTATGCAGGTAATAAATAAATTCAAAAGAATTTTTTCATCTATAGATATACAAAAATTTGTTTTTATTATTATTAAATATATATTGACATAAATCAATTAGAAAAATCATACATTCCTAAAAAAAATTTGTTTTAATATTGTACGTAGGGGTGTAATTGGTCGTTCGTTCAAAATTATTACACATCGGTTCAGTATTTCCTAAGATTTCCCGTTACAAAAAAACAAATTTTTTTCTCTTTATATATTAGTACACATATCAGAAGTACCGAACCAGTACTCGAACCACGTACTAATCTTAATCTTCGTAACTCCATTATTCTGGAAATAAAAGTAAGATTGAAAGAAAATATGAATCTAATTATCTGTAATCTAATTCTACAATGAATTAATAAACACAATTTAGAATTCAAACCAATCTTTATTTTTCCTAATAAAAAAAATGTCACAATACGTTTGTTGATACTAAATAAGGTAACAGCATACAGTTAACCTAAATAACAAGGGGCATACGTAGTGATTCCGTAAAGGTATCTAAATATGAAGGTATTTGGGGATTTAGTAGCGAGTAAACTGCATGCTCATAGCTCGAGTATCACCAGTTCGATGAAATTACTGTTCTCTTTTAGTTTATGTACAAGTTCTCTGTACTTGGAAATTAGAAAAGACGGGCACGGTTCAGAAGCTAGTACGCGTGGCGAACTAGCCACATGCACAGCACGTAATTAATTAGAGCCATGTATAATAAATGTCAATTAAACAAAAATCGTTTATTAATTATATTATACGTAATTTTATATAGATTGAAATATAAAATATTTATTTGGTCAACTGTAATAAAATATTCTCAATAGATATCATCTATCGTATATATTCATAATAAATAAATACATATGTATATATATTTTTGCTTATGGAAATAGGCTGTGTTGATGAAAAGCCTGTAAGATGATAGGATATATACAACATATATTTACGTATATAATATATGTGTGTATACATGTATATGTGTCTATGTCCGAGGATTTATTATAACGAGTAACTCGGAGACGATGTTATACTTTGTTCTATATATATATATATATAATGTTGAAACACCGCGTGAAACTATCGATATTATATCATATACATATATTACATATACATATTAAACTTTGTGGCTGCGCCATAATACGCTTTTGAGTTATTAACTCATTCTTGTAATGTCATTGAATCTAAAGCGAAAGGCTCGCCGATCGAAGGATTAAAGTTTGTCTTTGAAATTCCATTTAGACCGGAAAGTTACCAAGTTAATACCAAATAGTAGCCAAATTCGAACATAAATCTAGTATTTCACCGGATACTATACGATATTATGGCATTTTGCACTCAGGTAAGAATATTGATAGGATCGGGATAGATACTGAGCGGTCGGTAAAAATAATGTTAGACTTCGACATTCACCTCCTCCACAACTTCGCCGAGTAAAGATACACTCAATAACATAGGACCAATGATTATTTGCTGTAACTTGTAGAACTGTGAGATTGCTAGTTCGATTCCCAACGGTGGCAGTTTGTCAATGAAGAACAAAAACGTAAGTAACCGGCTATGTTTGTGAAGGTTTTCTGCAGTTTTATTTCACAAACTCCAGCTGAATATCGGCATAGTTTCTATCAAAGTTGGGTGCAGTCGCAGAATCTACCATTTCCACGACTAGATACTAGGACTTGCCAGACTTCGACCTCTCCTCCGATACTACTGCTGCTACTAACTAGTGTATCACAGACATTAGTTGTATATTTATTGGGTATAGGTAATAGACATTCTTTTTCCATTCGCCGTCATCAGCATGTTTTATTTGTTAGTAGACAAAAAATTCCACGTATTATTATTATTATCTGTAAGACATCTTGGATTTTTAGAACATGTAACAATATTGTAATAATGTCTTCTAAATACGGTGTAGGAGTAATTTCCATGATTAGAAATTAAGAAAATCGAAACAATCGAAAAATCGTGTTAAGGTAGTTCCAACACTGTCTTGTAAAATCAGAACAAAAAACCGGTTAGCTTTTATTATAGAACAAATACATATACACACATACATAACACATACATACATTCAATATTCATATATACACATTAATGTAATTTTGAAAAAAAAATGATTTGAAACTATTATATTTCGAAAACAAAACGGTA